>OU015745.1:6772586-6824615 GCA_907169655.1 Acomys percivali | reverse complement strand
TGTGTGTGTGTGTGTGTGTGTGTGTGTGTGTGTGTGTGTGTGTGTGTTGTGTGTGCAGTTGCACACCTGTGATGTGAGCATTTTGGGGGAAAGCAGGAAAATCAGGAATTCAGGGTCATTCTCAGATACACAAGAAATTAGAGGCTTGCATGGGCTATGTAAGACCCTGTCTCAAAAACACAACAAAAGCTTTTTTAAAAATGTATATATTTTAAAGAAAATGCACACATGTAAAAATCTTCACTAGTAAAGCTAGTAAATACTAGTAAGGTGATTGTTCTTTATATTTATTGATTAAAAATACCATTTTTATACATCTAATATTTTATTTTTAAACAGATAAATTAAAATTTCAACATGCACTGATCATTTAAACCTGTAATAAATACCAAGATTAGTAAGGTGTAATATAACTGGAATCACACAATCTTCTAGTAACTTCCTTGAAGATAAAAACAATCTTCATTGACACTTTGGGGGCTCATGTTAATTTGAGGTAGGCATAATTCTGAGAGTCTGTTAACCAAGCACCTTTGTTTCAGAGGAGGAAGACTGGTGTGTATTGGATTCTGCACACAGATTATGGCCAATGCTTAGCACTGCTGATAGTAAACAGTCACTGTGACTGAGCATGGAGCACACCCATGAGGCAGCCTGTGGTAGATCTTGGTTTGCTTTTTTTCAACCCTCAACCTTTTCCTTCTGCCTTCTGCCTTGTGTTTACAGTGCATCCTCACAGAAGACGGCCGTCAGCTTGTGTATAAGAAACTCTGTCTGTGTGCTGGAGCTAGGCCAAAGTTGATCTGCGAGGGAAATTCCTGTGTATTAGGAATTCGTGATACAGACAGTGCTCAGGTAATGTCTTAACGGTGGGTCTATGGATGGGAAAGTGGGGTTCCCTTGTGAATCAGAGTGCTCCCCTGACCATTAACTCCTACAGTGCACAAAGAATGCAGCTCTAACCCACCATTCGGAGGCCACACAAAGACTGTCTTTTACTATTGCCACGTCACTTTGGCTAATGGTCACTTTTGGCTAATGCCAAAGCTGACATCCTGTTCTTTTGGCCGTGAGACTCAGAGATACAAAGAGGACCAGAGATAACAAATGTCTTGGCATTACACTTTATATCAACACCTGTTCACCACTCCATGTTGGAAATATGAGATTTGCAGCTAAACAATGTAACAATTATTTCCCCAAAGGTAAAACATACTGAGATTTCCCAGTAATTCCCCAGCATAAAATAATTATATTTGCAAAGTCCTTGTGAAGAGAATCCTAGAACTCACTTGGCTTGTTGCTCTGCCCTGTAATAGGTGGAGCCGCCCGTAAGCCTCCACTGGCATCCATGCAGCATGGCACACCCTTTTTAATAGTCAGCGTTTATCACCTCTTCTTACCAAGGAGCTTGCTGGGTTCAGCTCCACACCCAACAAGGGTGTGACGACTTTGCATTTATACGACCCACGTCCTTTAGAGTGGCCAGCGATTTTCTCCAGGCTGCAGTTATTGCCTTCATTCCTTGGGAATTTAGAGGAAACTTCGGCAGAGCTGACTGGCTTCTTATGAAGCCAGGCTCATACTCCCAGAGCATACCTGTGACTGCCGCAGGGTGGCTTTCTAGCCCACGAATTCACTGACTCCTCAGGATTTCCTGTGACTCCCAGGAGACCCTGCTACAGAGACAGCTGCATGGGGGAAGGGAAGGCAGGCAGTAACAACTGCGGTGCAGACAGGTGTGCGAGAGGGGGATTTGTGTTAGTGTTTCTTTATATATTGCATAGAGCACTGACAGATCTAGACAGCAGCATCGCATGCTACAAGATGGGAGGAGGATGCGGAAGGCTTGATGTTCTTATTCTAGGCTAGTGGCTGAGTGCGCCCGTGTGTAGTCACTGTAAGGCCGTGCTTCTCGCCTTCCCTAGTGCTGCAACCCTTTTACACAGCTCCTCATGCTGTGCTGACCCCAGCCAGAGAGTTATTTCACTGCTACTTCATAATTGGAATTTTGATACTGTTATGAACCATAATATAAATATCTGATATGTGAGCCCTGGGGAAGCGTTGAGAACCACAGTTCTGAGGTAAATACCCAGTGCGCTGTGTGTTGGCTTAAATGTGTGCTTTCCATCACTGTGCCCGGCTCATTATAGAGCTTCCTTAAGGCCTGCGAGAACCTAAGTCAATTTTAGTCAGTGATGTAATTTTTAATCAACTTAATGGCAGTGGTGACTTAGAAGGGAACAATGAATTCTTTGTTCTGATGTCATTCTTAAATAAGAACACCTGTACTTCTGAAAGTGCCAGAAGGAGTGCCACAGGCTACTCTGAGCTCATATTAATTTTTTGGGGGGAGGGGTGGGAGGCAGGGGGTGGTGAGCGTATGACGGAAGGTGGTAAAAAGAGGCATTAATTGTCATAAAATGGTAAATATCTTCAGTTAATATTAGAATTACTCTGTCCCTGCTATTTTACAAGCTTTTGTGTACGTTGCGTCCCATCATTCTTAAAGAAACGCTGGAAGAGACAGTGGTTTTGTTCCCCTTAGTGGACACCATGGGGCAGAGGTGGTTAAGTTGCTTACCCCAGTCATCTTGTTACTAATTGCTAAAGCCAGTTTCTCTGTGTAGCCCTGGCTGTCCTAGACTAACTTTGTAGACCAGGCTGGCCTTGAACTCACAGCGATCCACCTGCCTCTGCCTCTGAGTGCTGAGATTAAAGGCGTGTGCCACCACACCCCGCCATATCCATTTAGTCTTGATCTATGTCCCCTGCTTCTCAGTCCTGAGCACTGTAGGAAGTGAGGGACTCTGCGGAAGCTTGTCACCAAGACCTGCTGCTAAAAGTAAGGGCTTCAGCCACATACTGGGTGTGAGGTGGTCCAGGAAGTGTGTCTTGCTGAGGCTCACAGTGACAGAAAGGCAAGGGAGCTCACAGAGGTGCTGCTGTCACCAGGGATGACTGTGACATCCTAGGCACAAGGGGAGGGAGTGTCCTGGCACAGTGGAGTAAGTTTTATTTTGTTGTTCTCCTGTAAATCCTGCAAAAGGGCCATGTTTAGACTATTTTCAGTGATGCCTATACTCGGTCAAAATGCTATCTCATTATTTCTCCCTAATACAGGAATTTCAGAAACAGCTAACAAAAGCCAGGAGAGTTATGATCGTCGGGAACGGTGGCATTGCTCTTGAGCTAGCGTAAGTCTGTCTCAGATACTAAAGGAGCCTCTGAGATTCAATGGTTATTGGCAGATTACAAAGCATATCTTAAAAGTCAAGTGAAATATGCATGCCCCACACATATTTTCAGAGAGAAAGCCCACTTTACTATTTAGCTCTTGTGGAACCTCAAGTCGCAGAAATATTCTTCTATAAACATATAAGGTTTGGAATGTGTTGGACCTGAGCATGTTTGACTCATGTTATATTCTACAAGTGTTACACTGTGTAATAATCTACATACGTGTGCCTTTAGCAGTTTCTAGTCACCATTTCTATATGACCTCTCTGGTTGGCAAAACCCAGTATTTTTTATGCTGATTAGGATGTGTGTTATTCCTAGGTCTTAATTGTGGTTTGAAAAAAATGAGAGCACTTTAATACAAAATATTTTCATCTTAAGATGTTTTAAGTTTAGTAAACACTGAGAACTGTTCCTCTGTAAACTGCACAAAACTGACTTACTTTCCTCATGAGTTTTGCCTGCTATTGTGCTTGACAAGGAAGAGGTCATTTCCATGCTAGAACATTTGGTTCAAACCAACCTGTAGTTTAAGCAAATTTGACTCAAAACAAGGAATTCTCTAGTGTTTGCTTATGGCATCCATTCCAACTCCCAGCTTCAGGTACCTATCCTTAGAGAGCAGCCACCCCACAGGGCATTTCTGAAGCTGCCTGAGTACTGGGGTGTCAGTCCTTCAAATGTCTTACGGTTGTGGTGCTGTGCTGGGAAACTAGTCCACCCGAAAGCTGGGCTGAATGGAGAGGTGAATGGGGACCACACACATACAGACGTTTACACAGACACAAAATAACATTTTTAAAAAGAACGGACTCCTTAAAGCTGTCCCAACCTCCATGTGCATGCTATCACAGGTGCACCTACAAACATGCTCTGCCAGACAAGAGTAATGATAGTTTTTTTTAATGTTAAAAAATCGGTACATTAATTACACTCTTACTATTGTAAAATCCAAGTGTCCTATAGTAGGAGGGCTCATGTCCAATTTGTTCAAGATTGTCCATATATACATTAGTTGTACCCTAGCAGTTACTGAATATCAGAAAATATCTGCAAAATTATGTGACTGCCTGAATTATGATGGCCATCGGGGAGCAGCTGGGATGCACACAGCATTCTTAGTGTCCAAACCTAGATGAACAGCATGCCGGGAGCCTGGTCAGCTGGAAGGGTGGCCGAGGTCAGCTCGCACTCCCAGGGCCCTGGTTTGCTCCCTCTGAGATCCTTGATCTTTTTCTGAACGGGATCTCTTTTTGGCTAGATGGTTTGGGCAAGCGAATTTAAAGCAGGTGATTGTTCTTCACAGCTGCCTGAAGATGTTAGCTGTGAATCTCCTCCCAAATTTCTCGTGTGAGCATCTAGAAAAATCCCAGAAGGAGGCAGTGTTTTGATGCTGTTAGGTCATACCATCCGTCCATCTATCCATGACTGCTTCCCTTGCAGCCAGATAAAGTGCTAGAACCGCTGGAGCACGTTACGTGGGAGTGTTGGCTCCTGAACACCAAAATGACAGGGTGACTCGTGTTTTTTGGTTCTTTCCGTAAAGTGCATGAACTTGCTTTAGTGTTTATTCTACTTTAACTCTTACTATTTTTAAAGTGAACTACACTCCTCTGTAGTTTGCATTCTTTACTTCTGCTCCACAGAACAATTGTTACGTGCAGTGATTTCCTACAGGCAACTGTAACATTCCTCCTAGGTATGAAATTGAAGGCTGTGAAGTGATTTGGGCCATAAAGGATAAAGCCATTGGGAATACTTTCTTTGACGCAGGTGCGGCAGAGTTTTTGACTTCCAAGCTCATGTCTGAAAAATCAGAGGCTAAAATTGCACATAGAAGAACTATATATACAGTAGAAGGTAAGTGCGGTATCTGGCTTGTTTCATTCGCAGATTAATGTACTTTTTAAAAATACACATTCAAAGATGTATTTTTTTAACTACAATAAAACTCAGTAAAAGTATTTAGAAGGCAGGAATATGGATATTTATTTCTACATCTCTATAGGAAATTTTCAGAGTAGAAAATATATGGGGGCTAGAGAGATGGGTCAGTAGTTAAGAACACCTCCTGCACTTTCAGAAGACCCAAGTCTGATTCCCAGTAACCACATTAAATCCACAATTATCATTCCAAGGGACCCAGTATCCTCTTCTGGCCTCCGAGGTAACCAGAAGTACAAGTGGTAGACAGACAGACATACAGACAAAACATCCATACATGCTTTTTAAAAGTATAAAAAGGGGCCTGGTGGCATGTGCCTTCAATCTCAGCACACAAGTGGCAGGCTAGACCCAATCTCAAAAGCAAAACAAAGCAAAACCTGAAGAATTTTTTTTTAAAGTTAATTAAAAATAGAAAATGTACACTTAATATAAGTGGTAATTGTAAATTAATTGACTAGCCCATTTGCATCTTGTCAGACAGTTACTACAGCTGAGCAGTGCCCATGACTATTTTCTATACAATCCACTGAAAACAATACCATTAGTTTAATTGTAATAACCTTACAATTTTCTAAAGTTTGGAGAAAATAAAAGTTGACAGAATTTAAAATCTAATAGTTAATTTTTGCACCCTTTAAATTGTCAAGTGTGGGACACTGAGAAGACATAGCGGATGCTTACAGACCATGTGTAGGTGAAAGGTCACCTGCTCTGTAGCTCTGTCACAGAAGACTCAGTGAAGAGAGCTGCTGCTGCAGTGATGGTCCCACTATGCTGTGTGCCTGCAGATGAGAGTCAGGACACTGAACAAAGGCTCGGAGATACCTGACTGTCTGCCCAGCAGTTTTAAAATCCTCTGCGTTCATTTCCTAGGAGGAAAAAGGGAAACCAGAACCCAAACTAAAGCTGATTATGTGGGCAGTGCCCTCGGACCAGACTGGCACGGAGGCTTAGATTTGAAAGGAACAGAAGAGGTATGTTTCCATAAGCCAATGAAACCTGTCCAGATGCCAAGTTTCTGGGTCACTTGACTTAAAATTTACCATTCAGGAAATGTTTTCAATGCCACTGTCGCAGATGGCCATCCCAAATAGTGAATATGAAATTTGTGTACAACAACTGTTCAGCCTTCTTTCTAACTGCAGAGCTGGAGACACGTACATGCAGGGTCAGGGATAAACCTCAGTCCCTGATCTCCTACTAAATACCACTTAGACGCTCACGTTGCTCTTACAAGGTTACTTTATATAAAGTCCTTCAGCACACGCTGCTGCCCCCCTGCCTCACTGGTGCTCTCTTGTGAGACAACCAGGTGGGCGTACTGAAACTCTGTAGATGTCATGTCCAGGCTCCCTCATCAATTGCCATATTATATTTCATAACAATGTCATGCTTGACCTTTGAGGTGCTCGATAGATCTTGCTCAGTCCTGTTCCACTCGGGCTCTGAGAGGCTCACTTGGAAGCACCAGTGTGCTGTATTTACACTGTAATGTAATGTCACTGTCCATGCAGGCACTGTCTGGATCCTGCTGACCTCTACTTATTTTGCTCTCAGTTTTCTCACAGTATTCACATTGAAACCAGATGTGAAGTAAAGAAAATCTACCCTCAAGAGGAGCTTAAGATTATGAAGAAGAAGCCCTTGGCTTTCCCAAAGGATCATGATCAGGCAGCTCCAGCTGATAAAGGTAGAAGGCAGTTTGTGACTCCTTCAGTTATCTTGCTGTATTATATCTTAAACTGTGCAGTTTCATGTAAAATTCAGTCAAAAACCCACCAGTAACTCCAGGCCGTCATGTCACTACTCACTGGATAAGTGTTCTCATAAATTCCATGTTGCAAGGCTTTCTATTTTCTTTGGGATGACAGTATTTGGACAATCATAACCCAACCCATTGAGTCAGTAGTATTTCACAGATCAAAACAAAAAGCATTCATAAGTAACATGACTTCTAGATCAAGTTTTAAAATCTGTGTGCTTGGGATTCCAGTGCAGATCCCTGATCTTATTCTGTACGACCTTTAAGGACTCCTGCACACACACAGTCCTGTGAATTATCAACACTGCAGTCAGGCCACTAATGTTGTGGTGTCTTGCAGTTTTTGTAGGACGGGGGATACTACAGCCAGGACTAGGAACAGCGAGGGGAAACATAAAGAGTAAGAGCAGGACTAAACGCTGAGTGACACGAAGGGTTAATCAAATTGATTCACAAGTCGTTTACAAAGAGATCATGTCTATGCCCACATCCAAAGGACAATTTAGTGTCCTTTAGAGTACCACCCTTGTGAAGCACAAGACACTGTCCTTGCACTCAGTGGTCCCAGCCAAAGGACCTTCTGAAATCAAGACGTTCTAAAGCCGCTTGCCTTTTCTGCTTTGTTACATTCACATGATATTATGGATACCTGCTAGAGAATCTTTTCTTCTTTTTTCTTCTTTAAAGAAATGTGGCCTGTGTATGTGGAACTGACCAATGGGAAAATATATGGCTGTGATTTCCTTGTCAGTGCTACAGGAGTCACACCAAACATAGACCCCTTTCTCCATGGAAACAATGTAAGGTGAATTCTATCCACTACCAATTTCTTACAGTCCTAATCTTTATCCTGTGTAGGTTTCAATCAATCATTTTAGTATAAGCTGTAACCTAAGACGGCAGCAACAGTGGCTTATGTCTGACTTGATTTACAGTATTCTCTTCTACTTAGCATCCTTAAACAGTTAACATCCAGCTTAAGTATCACCTGGAGACATAGTGTCCAGTTTGTTTATCTAAAGCTCAGTGAGAGACTGACCTGTGCATATTGTCAAGAGTAAGTCTTACAGATTGTTACCGTAGCATTTAGCATTTGAAGTCTTAAGAAAGAATGCTCTTCTACCTAGGGCTGGGTGAGCATGACTGTTGAGTATTTTTGATACTGAAATTCTGGGACATTTGGCTATGTTCAGTGGGCACTAAACACCTGGACATTCTGGCCAGGCAGCTACACTCTGCAGCTGCTTTTATCTTCTGACCAGAGCTTGGCATTTGTTAGCACGTACAGGCCTGACTGACTTGCTCGTTAGAATGAAAAGTTGCTTTCTAGTTCTGTCATCCTTATGTTAATGAAAAATTGTTTAGTTTGATCTAGGAGGAGATGGTGGCCTGAGAGTGGATGACCAGATGCGCACATCACTTCCTGATGTCTACGCTGCTGGAGACATCTGCACTGCATGCTGGCAGCCAAGCCCAGTCTGGCAGCAGGTGAGCCTGCACCTCTGACAGTCCATGTGACAATACAGCAGGTAGCACCAGTGAATCCAGTTTTCTGTTCCAGCTCTCCTGCTTTATTAAAGTGGAAGCCATCAGTGCTGACTTCTGCTGAGTAACTAGATTCCCACTCTAAAGTCACTTAGCATTACAGTAACTCAAATGCTTTAATTTAGAAAGAGCTGTGGGTGTTGCCTTTCTCTTCTGCTTAACCCCTCCAGAACAAATTACATCTTTAATTTATGTTGTAATTTGATACAGGGAAAAGCAGCTCAAAATAAACAGAGACCCCTTACTCTGAATGAATCTCATAGTTTCATTTCTAATTTACATAAAAACACCTAACTTCTTTTCCATCACCCACAATGCTACAGACATGCATTTCAGGTTCAGTGAACTCTGTCAAGTGTTTCCAACCCATGGCCAACAGGCTTGTACCCAGGGCAGCTATGAATATAGCCTGGCATAAGATTTTTAAGCTTAGTTACATATTATGAAGTGCTCATGATTGTTTTAAAACTTGTTTGTTCAGATCTCCAGTGTGAACGTTGCAGATGGTATCCAGCCGCAATGTCAGCAGTCAGACAGGCCTGCCAGGTAGTTCCAGCACTGTGGCATCGCAGGCTGCTTCTGATGCCATTGCGGCTGTTGCTATTTTCTGTATGCTTTGCAGCAGACCCTTTACTTCAAGCCTTACAGATCTGAGTTAAAAGTAAACTCTTTTCTAGACATGCCTAGCACTCATACTGCAGCTGTGTTTAGGGACTATTAATACTTAATATTGATTTATAATTTTAGTAAAATTAGCAGTTACTCTTTAACCGGCTTTATGCCCAAATAACCACAGAGAGACTGGGTTCTATTTAATTATCCTAGAGCATAATACTGAGCAATAATTACTCTATCCTAACCCTCCAAGCCAGCATAGCTTCTTCCCATTCAGACCCCCACATGAACCTGATTTTTACTTATATCCCAGGTCCACATGCATCCCTCCTGTCCTTCCTGCTCTTTCTCTTCTCCTCACTGGACCAGGATGTCCCACCCTAGTCTCTGTATTGCTCAGCATTGGCTAGTTGGTTTTTATTGGCAATACAGAGAACAAATGGTGACATATTTTCACAAACTTCAGATAGGAGATGCTTAGAGTAAACATCACAATCCAGTGTCCAGATTGAAACCAGATAGTGGGGTTGAGAAATCAGCACTCGAATGAGCCAGGGTAAACTGTCCACTGTCCACAAGAACATCGTGCCAACATAGCTGTGACGTGTACAGACTGTCAGCCTTAGGTACACATAGCCACACAGGGTGGACAGAGGGAAACTAGCCACTGAGAGCCAGCCTGCTCTCCCAGTGGCCACAGGACAGTAGTGTTTATTTCAGGTGAAGAAACTTAAAAGATCAGAAAAGCTAAATAAGTAAACAAATTAGTATTTTACTATCCTGTGACTCCCAAGGCTACTATTTTTGTCTTCTTTAAGGAGATTTAAAAAATACTCTGTAGAAATGTAATGAAAACATAATGAAGGGGAGAGAGAATTTGAGGAGACTTCCCAGAATCAGTGCCTAAAGTCTCAGCCTTGTCTGACCAGAGTCAGCTCAGAGGCTGTCACTGTCTGGTGCTAAGAAGCAAAGGCACTGGAAAACAGTCAGACTTTGAAGCACGGACTGATGACATCTTGTTCTCACCACATAACACCTAAAATGCTTCATTACATGGAAATTATATTCAAACATACAGTTCATGTTTGACGCACTAATGTAGAATTAGCAAATACCATCTTGACAGGTGTGCACTTGTGATCACTAAAGATAATACAAGATAAAACGCATTGGGAGTACACTTCAGAAGATGTATAAGATTGAAACTGTAGGGCAGAGGAAGTAGTTGTATTGAGTGTAACTCTTGCCATGCAAGTATGAAGACCAGAGTCTCTGAGTTCCCTGAACCCATGTAAAAGCTGGATTTAGCATAAGCTGCTGTAACCTAGTCCTCCTACTGCCAGGAGAGTGTCCCCAGTGAACCAGGAGGCCCGCCCGGCTAGCCAGCGGACTCAGTTGCAAGACAACAAAACAGCCAGGCATTGATGGTGTGCACACCTTTAATCCCAGCACTTGGGAGGCAGAGAGAGGGTCTAGGCCAGCCTGGTCTACAAAGCAAGTCCAGGACAGTCAGGGTTGTTACACAGAGAAACCCTCTCTCAAAAAAAAAAAGAAAACCAAGAAAACACCCCACCTCCTGGTAGACGGCACCAGAAGTAACAAACTATCCTTTCCTGCTGTTTCAGATGAGACTGTGGACACAGGCTCGGCAGATGGGGTGCTATGCAGCCAAGTGCATGGCCGCAGCTAGTCTGGGACACTCTGTAGACATGGACTTCAGCTTTGAACTGTTTGCTCATGTCACAAAATTTTTTAACTATAAGGTAAGATGGCTAAGGGAATGAATACCCTTTTTGCTTGAAAGTATGGTAACCATGGCTCTTTTCTTAAATAATTAGTTTCAATCGTGTTATCAAAAGTGACATTTTGGATACTGGAAAGATGGCTCAGTGATTATTGCTAGCCTTGAGAGGACCTGAGTTCAGTTCCCTGCTCCCACATTAGATAGCTCAAAGCCACCTGTAATTCCAGGGTATCTAACACACACGCGCACGCACGCACACACACACACACACACACACACACACACGCACACACACGTACACACACACGCACACACACTGACAGATGTTTACTGCTGCTTTCACTTCTGTTCATTCTGAGGTCTCAGTTCCTTATTACATCTTTGGGGGGGTTCAAGACAGGGTTTCTCTGTGTAGCCTTGGCTATCTGGACTCACTTTGTAGACCATGCTAGCATAGAACTCACAGAAATCCACCTGCCTCTGCCTCCTGAGTTCTGGGATTACAGGCATGCACCACTGTGCCCAGCTTCTTATTAAATCTTTAAGCCATGACTCCAGGACAGTGTGGCTGACTTTGTGTCCACATATCTGTGTGTATGTCATTAGACATTCATAAAGACTGGAGAGTGTCACCCACATAGATCTGTTTTTAGTGTTAAAACATTAATGATGAATATGTCTGATATTTTTCATGTGACTGTAGGCTGTGCAGCAGTGTTGTCTACAGAGTATGCTCATACCATTCAAGTGTTCTCTTTGGGCCCCTCCCACTGTGAAACTCTAAGGAACAGTTTTTTTCTGTCTAAACTATCATGACCCAGATAACTGGGACATTATATTAATTGGCAGGAGTTGAAGGGAGCTACCTAGAAAAATGACTTTTTCATTCTGGTGCAGGTTGTGTTGCTGGGAAAATACAATGCACAAGGCCTGGGCTCAGATCATGAGCTAATGCTGAGGTGCACCAGAGGACAAGAGTACGTCAAAGTCGTCATGCAGAATGGACGCATGATGGGAGCTGTCTTAATTGGTGAAACTGACTTAGAGGAAACATTTGAAAATTTAATTTTAAACCAAATGGACCTTTCATCGTATGGGGAAGATCTCCTAGATCCTAATATCGATATAGAGGATTATTTTGACTGAGATTGGAATTTCTCTATGAACACATGAGGAGAAATGAAAGAACTGGAAACTGACAACTGCACCGAGCGAATGACCACACAAGTCAAGAATGCAGAAGCCAGATTCGTGGTAGGAAAATTAAAGAAAATTCTTAGGATGAACTCAGTTTAATGACTAATTTGCAGATGAACGTTCCTAATACAGAAGTGGCAATAAACCTTGACTCATACAAGTACACTCGATACCAGGTCTTTCTTTGCCTGAACATCCAAGTAAGGCCGGGGTTTCAGGAGGTTTGCTGTATTGATTTACTAGGCTGTACAGAACTTTCTTGCTGATATGCTTGGTACTGATGACTTAACAGTTTTTATATGAATTATAACAGCAGCTTTTCTCACTGGAAGTCATCTTATTACTGAGCTTAAAATGTCACCCACTTGGAAGGGTGAGCCCATGTCAGCACAGTGTCGCTTTAAAGGCAAGTCACATCAGAAGATAACAACTAGGCATAGCAAGGCAAACGCGCTTACAACAGTGATGTGGCCTTAACCTCAGATACATTACATTTAGACAGGTTTACATAAAAGATGTATTTTTCATTACTGTATAAGGTCAGCTCTGAAAATATAGCTTTATATGTATAAAACATGAAATTGTTCAAAAAAATCAAACATGATTAAGTATAAAAATCATGGAGACATAAAAATGCATAAGTGGCTATTCTGTGCAAGATGCAGTAGCTCAGGCATCGTCACGTTTTCTTTTCTTCGCTCCTGTGTTCTTAGAGCCAGAAGGCTGCAGCATGTTTGTAGACTTCAGGAAGTTCTCTGAGCTTTTTTCTTCCTGTTTCGCATCTGCACGCTTTGACTGGCAGGCTTCAGATGATGCAGCCTGCAACAGAATAACATAGCAGCACCTGGTAACGTCCAGCCACCTGGCTTTCTCGTGAGCTCATCAGTTTCAGCCCCTTCTGTCTCAGTCAGCTCTTTAAGGGGTCTGGTCCCTGTCTACAGTTTCTAATCAAATACGGGCCACTGTCTGAAATAAAGTAGGGATGTGGCGAGACACACTGGGAAGAGGGCATGCAGTTCCCAGAGGCTGCCACAGCAGAGTTAACACTGGCTTGCAGCCTCTAGAGAGCAGACTTTTTTTTGGACACCTTTATTTATTTATTGTGTACGTCTATGCACACTACAGAGGACAGCTCACAGGACCTGGTCCAGGGGTGGATGGAGCTCAGGTTGTTGGGGTCACAGAAAGGACTTGTATCACTAAGCCATCTTGCTGACTCCAGCAGAGGCTTCTTAACTGGAACAGATCCTGCCCAGTATTAAGAGGGAAGTATCTCAGGAATTAAGACTTTAAATGGAGTCCTCACTCTACATTGGGCCAGTCTAAAGTAATTATTTTTAGCACTCCACCTCTTATCTGTCCAAAATCAAAACACAGGAAGAAAACTGACATCTTCTGTGTCCAAGCAAACCTAGTGAAGGACAACAGAAAGGCAAACTGAAGGCTTCAGGCACATGCTAAAGGTAAACAGCCAGTTACCCTGACGCTGGTCCGGGCGGACCTCTTCACTTGCATAGTGACAGCATGGGCCTCACTGCTGAGAAGACTGGCTCTGGGTCCCACCTTCAGATATGAAATGGTAGCGTAAGCCGTGAAACTGTAGTCTTCTCTGTGGAAGAATAGAGCAAAGCACAAAACTTGGAGTCACAGAAAACATTTTTAAAGGAATATAATTTTAAATAACATGAATATAAAAAATAAAAACCACTAGACCAACACAAATATAATCCTTAAAGGGAATAGGTTGGGGTTTTTTGTTTTGTTTTGTTTGAACTTTTTTGACTTTGTGATCAAAGTTGAAGACTACAATGCTGAACAGTCACATCAAACAACTGCCAAGCTGTTGACTGGTCCAGTTACAGTGGGAGAAACGTGAAGACACAACAGACAAAGGGCTGTGTACTTGAGATACTGCTGCAGGAGAGCATGTGTGATGATCTTCTCCAGGTCTTCTCGGGGAAGGCTGGGGGCAACGACGCCAGCCACTCTCAACTTGGCCGCTCCCTTCCCCATCCAAGAGTCCATCAGCTTCAGTGGGGTGAGCTTTTCATTCAGCCCTTCTGCCTGCTTCAGAATCTTGATGAGGTCTCTGCAGTGCTGTGTTATATTCTTTTTCTCAAACACTGCAAGGACATGGACATGATGGGCAACTGGGATCTAGGGGTGAGGGTGAGAAGCCCCTCTGCTGAAACTGGCTCAGTTGGCACTGTAGGCCCCTTACACTTTCTACAACGTGCTCAGAATTAAGACCAGGGTGTTCCTAAAGGCTTTATCATCAGACCAAGTTCTGTTCCTAAACCCACATAGGGTTATGATGATGTAAAGAAAATGACCTAGCTATTAAAGCCGAAGTGTGCTCCAGTAACAAGTGTCTGCCAGACAACACTGGGAGGTGTACACCGCAGGAGACAGTGCTAGCCACACTTTGTTACGTGATTCTGCTCATGACACCACACTCTGAAAGCCAGTCTAGATAGAAGTCCCCAAATACTAGACTTAGCACCCTGACTTACATGTCATGTTCACATGAGTTTGGTCTCTGTAAGACAGCCTTGGGAGCTAGTAATCATTATCTGTAGCTGTCAAGGTAAAGTGTAGAGACGTTCACCCACTGCAGCATCGGAACTCAGGATCCTCCAGAGATTGCCAGTCAGTCTAGCTTCTCAAGAACACAGCACCAGACATGGGTTCCTGTATCCTGAGAAGCCACTGACTATCAAGAAGAGTATAAAATACTAGAGATTGTCATAACATTAGCCTTTCCTTGTGTAACAGTATTTCTATTTACAGGAATAATTTTAACTTACTTCTTAAAAATTCTAATGCCCTCAGTATAGCAATGCAAATGTGTCATGCACATTTGACTTACCTTTGTTTCCAAAATTTGTATCACTTTTGAATCTGAAAAATTCTAATCAGTTTGTCTTTTAGATCTGTTTGGAGGGTCTAACAGTTACCACATGCAGCCCCTGCTGCACTGAGCCCTTAAGAGTCTAACACAAGCTTACCAACGTCTTTGCAGCAGTTGTCACACATTTTGTTACAGGCATCTGCATTCCACACTTCATCGAAATGTTGTGCTATCAGCACACGGCGACACCTGCAGACACACGAGAAAGACGTTTTCTGACTCTGCTTCAGAGCACACACAGGTCCTGCTGGTTGTCTGCTGCTGCCACCACAGTCCCACAGATGTGGTGACTATGTCCACACAAGTGTATTATCTCACCATTGTGTAAAAATGTCAAAGTCAAGGTGACAGAGCGCAGGATGTCTCTGTGCCCGTAACCCTCTAGATGCTGCCCCCACTCCTTGGTTGCTGGGCCTCTGCCTTTAGAGCTACCAACTGAGGGCTCAGTCTTCTCTCATCACAACAAACTGACCTCTCTACTGCTTTGGCAACTTCAGGACCCCTGTGACTACAGTGGACCCACCCAGGGAGTCTCAGGTGACTCCTATTGTCAGCAGTGTGTTGACAACCATTGTTCCAGAAGTTATCTATCTAACTTTGAGGAGAATGTTCTTGATGATAAAGTAGTTTCTTGTATTTTAGGCTAAATCTGAAAATGGTCTTCACAGGAGTCTCCTGGACTTTCAAAGGAATTTCCACTTTCTCCTTTCTTTTGACTACTGAGGCATCAGTTGGAGAGAAAATACCATTTCTATCATTGGCAGGTCACTGCTGCCTTCAACATTTCTGAACTCGTCTGTGACAAGTAATACGACACAGGATGGTCAAGGCTCTGAGGCCTCGAGGAGGCTGAGCGCTGTAAAGAGAGACTGCCTTCTATTTCCTAATGAGAAACTTGACCCCGCCCTGGATTATCAGTGACTCATAACCAGGGTGAATGGACGTGCCTGAACTTCACTCCACAATACCTATCTTCCCACACACCTCCCACACTATAGGCAGCTATACAACAGAACCAAGGGGAAAAGGCCTCATTCATAACCTGAGGCTGGCCTTAAGGGTCACCTCGGAGACAGACAGAGCCTTTTTCCTTATATGAATGCAGTCAAGGCTCCAGGTACCCCACCATAGACATCTGCTTTTCAGTGTTCTTCAGCACTAACAGTATATTCAGTAGGTACTCAACTGCCACACAGCACATGACATGGTACAGGAAAGCAGGTGGCTCACTTGCTTAGACTCTGGCAGTATGACACCATCTCATACAGTTTCTGCTGTCCCACATTCTCCATGACCACCATTGAGCTGATCCTGAATATGTCTCCAAAGCCGTAATACAGAATACAGTCTGCTCTCGAGTCATCGCGACCTGTGCTTTGAGGAATCTTGGGATTACATCATTGCTTTCCAAAGTCCATAGCATGCAAAAGCGTATGTCATTTGGCTGACAAAACCTGACAATACAGCTAGAAGCTTTTAGATGTGAAGTTGGTCTGTAAGAACTACCCGGGGGCTTCAAATGACTACGAAGAGGCTCATCAAAAATCAGCTTATTAACTACAGAAAAAAGAATGTCCATGAGTAGGTTGTACATGTGAATCTACTGAGTAAATTTCCAGGTGGCAGACATGAACATAATATCTTACAACATATGAGAAACAATTTTTAACATCCCAATAGAATATGTGTGAATAACTATAAATATGATCTTTAAAAAGATGTGTTCTACAAATTTCTACTAAAAACGAGTATTGAAAACTTAAAACTTCTTAAACATGTCTGCAAAGCATCCTGAGATTACTTCTGGATGGGAGCCCACGTACCAGCACGCCCACTCTCTTGGTAGTAATTCTCCATGGATTTGCTCATTGAATGATGGATGACAAACCTCACATCTGGCTTATCAATTCCCATGCCAAAGGCCACTGTCGCCACTACCACCTAAAATGTATAATATTAATTTATGTGTCAATTTAGTTATTTAAATATTTTTAAAGGTAAGTTAGGCTTTCGTAGGCAATACATATACTTAACCTGAAGCTCGTTGGCTGACCACTGTGTATGAACCTTGGTCTTATCTTCTGGTTCCATATTGGCATGGTAAGTGCCTGCATGAATTCCCAACTTTTGTAAACTAATGGTAACTTGTTCAGAGTCTTTCTGAGAAAAACAGTATATGATTCCTGCAGTAAAATATGACCAAGTATTAGATATGTATGTATTAGTTAATGTGCAACATGCCTGAGACACCAAACCATTACGCGGCAGAAAGGGGAAGCGGGCTATAAAAGTGCCAAGCCTCTGAGCACAGGCTGCTGCTGCGTATACTCCAGGGATTGATATACGCTCACCCTAAGTAGAAGTGAGCCCTGAGCTACCTGCCGGGGTTTAATCCCCACTCCACAGACTTCCTAAACTGATGTTAGCTCCGTAAGATGCTGTGGAGAGTGAATCTGAAGAACCTGCTGAGATATGGTTACATTCCCTACCCAGCGTGGCCACAGCCCACCTCTGTAAGCACCCGTCCAGCAGGGACAACAGCTGGAGGCTGGCTGGAGCCTACTTGACCAGGAACTCCCTTTTACCTGGACAGCACTACTCTGCACTAACAACCTAGAGGACAGTGCTGAAAGGGGCACTAGGCTTCAGTATCACTGAGTAGTTGTGTGACTCAGGAACAGATGCTCCCGACGTCGCCCTGCTGCACTTCCTGAAAGGTACTGTGTCTTTATCTCACTCAGTAAGGTACACGACAGGCGCTGACGTGCAGCAGTACGTAGCACTGTCACAGCCCTACTTCACAGCAGGCAAAGCAGGCCGCTTGACGCCGGCTGTGACAGGGATGCCACACAGCCTCTGATGGCAAGGGATTTGGTCTCATTTTCAGGTACCAGGCATGTATGACTGGAGGGATGACGTTACAAACAGACCTTGTTTTTAGCATTACCTGATTGCCCTTTGTATCGTCCACTGATGAGCTTTACAATGTCCTCAGTAAAGTCTTCAGTGCTCGAGGGCTTTTGCCGAACCTACAAAAAGCTGTCCCATTAAAAAGTGGACTCACCAGTGCCACACTGTGCTTGCTAACAACCTCTAAGGTGTGATTTGCTCTGTGTGCAATCTTTTCCTGTCACTCCCCTCCGGCCTCCCGGGACTCACCCACCTGATTCATCCCTGCCTCTTCCCAGCCTCTCTCTTTGATTTTCAGTCTCTAACTTGTCAGAGAGGAGGCACAGAAATGGCAGGTAGCTTGTGAAGATGGATGCTTTTCTATTGTCTGATGCTTTTAAAAACCACGAAGCATAGTATGGAAGTAATGAAAATGAAAAGATTAAATCTCCTTAAAACAACTGGAAAGAAATCAGAAAATGACGCGTATATTTTACCCTCAAGCACGTGTTAGATAAAATCCACATGGGAAATACTAACAAACTCATTAGTGTGCGTTTATGTTCCTATTACTTGGTTACGCAGATGTCAGTAGAGCTTTTTTTCACCCTCTTCAGTCTTAAACCTTGTGTAAGAAAGAAAGTAGCACATATACCACACTTGCTCAAATTGTATATAGAAGACTACACAGTATTGTTTTCTTTTTAGCCTAATTGTGTGGATTATGCTACACAGGACACAACCAAACTAAAGCACTAATTTATGAGTGTCCTAATGATTACGTGATGACATTAAAAACATTTATACTAGGTCATTATGTAAATAAACATAGTGAAGAAGTATGCGTACCTCATAATAAAGATTTGGTCGGTTGAAAGATGCTGTAAAAGTCAAACATTTTTCTACACATAGGATTTTCTGTGCATCCTTCAAAACATGGTTAGTTGCTGTTGCAGTCAGCCCAATCAGCGAGGTGTTGGGAAACTGGCGCTTCAAAATGCCAAGTGCCTTATAATCTGAAAAAGATGACATGGTCTGTCTCTCAGAACCCTCAGAGAAAGAGTAAATCGACCCTTAACAGCACACAGATGAGTGATGGCCCCACAGTTTTACTTGCAAAGTTGGCTATAACTAAATTTGAAGGTGTGGCACTTCCTGAATTCAGAGGCATTGCTGCATTTTCTTCAGAAATAATGTTCTTGACAGAGGGCGCATTAACTCCCTGTTGAAAGCAGGTGGTATGTAGGTTCCTCTTGACTGAAACATTCCTAGGAGGCCATTCAGGCTCAAAAAATGCACATGACTGAAAAGGCATCTCTGTGAGGTTATGTAAGTAAACAGTTATTGGGGGAAAGGAGGCTCTCCAGCAGTGTAACTGCCTGTGAGTCCTAAGCAGGACTCTGTTGATGCAGTATTCATGAGTCATCATCCTTGCTGGGTGAGCTTTTCAGTGGCACAGCTGCCCAAATCACCCATGTCCCTGTAAGCAACATAAACCCCACTGCTTCACCAAGCTGGACCTGTGTGGAATTGTTTCTTTGTTGTGCCATTAACTTCTCTATCTGGGGTGAATATCAGTGATTGCCCCAGAAAAAGTCATGCGATAAGGGATACTAGGCATGCTGTCAAACTGTGCCCTATAGTATAGTTGTTAAACAATGGGCTCAAGAGACAGTGAGATAACCAGAGCACTTGACTATACTGCAAGCAGCAAGCGAGAAGAAGCCATCAAGCACCTGTGTGATCATCATTCATCTACCACCTGCTGCCATCCAAGAGCAGCAGTTCAGAGCAGAACAAGACAAGAGCACTGCTTTGAGAAGAACCTGCTTCAGAGACACCACTCAGGCAGGGTCAGACCTGTCACACACATCCACTCGTGACAAGAGTGGTCCTTCATTCCTCTTCAGTACTTAAAGTGTTTGAAAGAAACTGAAAAGGAAATGTGGTAGGAACTCCTAGCCACAGCCATGTGTGTGTGTGCTGGAAGAGGAGAGGACTGCCTGGGAAGTTGTAGATTTCAGAGATGGCATTTATGTCAGGTCTGGAAGAACACACACAAGTTCACTAACAGGTCAAGAAGGACAGTATACAGCACCAGGCAAAGTGGGAAATAGCCAGCAAGCCCCTCAGGGCAGCCAGAGCACAGGGTATGGTCTACTGTCAAATCCAGTCAGGGAATTCCATTTCCCAGAATCTACACCATGCACAGCACCAAGAGCTGTTTGTCTTTGAACATCTTTCTGGCAAGTTCTAGTTAACTTAACTCTCTTCCACTCTTCTTTGGACTCCTCTTCCAAGTACAAGCTTTGACAACCAACACTGGGCCTGCTAGAACCTTAACAGCGGGGTCCACAAACACTACAAGAGGTCACAGCCTCAAGGAGGGCTGTCTATGAGCTTCCCCGCTTCCCTCTGACACTGTGCGGCCCTCCCAGCCCTGGTATGTCTTCCTTCAGTGCTCAGGAAAGTGCTCTGAGGTCACTCGCTGGTCCTCCAGCTTACCCCTTCAGACTCCTATGCTCAGCTCCACCTGCAGCTATGCAAAGTCTATATGTCCTATAATCAATTTATAAAAATCCTGTCAGATTTACAGTGCCTCTGATTTCTGCCTGCATTCTCGCTGAAACACTCGTGAGAAACCAGACTTAGGTGAAGCTATGAACAATACAGCCATCTGTTCTAAGAAGCCAGGACTCCTTCTGAGAGGATAAGAGAGGGCATCACACAACTCTCAAGTCAACATGCAGGCCCCTGCTACAGAAATCACCCTTGGATAGCAAAGCAAATACCATGCTAGAAAAGGCAAACATGAGATGAAGGGAAGCCCATTGCAAGGCCCATGTCAGATCCCTTCAGTGCTGAACTGTGCTGACAATACCGGTAAGAGAATGAAGTTAGGATCGCTGGTTGCTCAACTGGGTTCCATTCCCTGGACCCACATGCAGCTTAGTCCAGTCCACAGGAAGCCAGCACTCTCTTCTGGGCTCTCACACACCAGGCACATATAAGGTGTGCCCATACACAAAGGCAAAACAATGTTTTTTAAATTAAGAGTTTTTGTGTTGATATTTAAGAAAAAAAGTTAAAAACCTTAAAAAAAATTCAGTCTTTGGGCCATATGATCATGGTCACTGAAGAAATGTAGAGAAAAGAAAAAGAACTCTAGAAAACACTGATATTTAAGGTAAAAATGGAAGAGAAACTGGAAAGTAAGAAATTCAACATCGTTTGTTACTTGATGGTAAACAAGGGAGAAGAACGGGTCACGGTATGAGGTGCCCAGTGTGAACTACTCTGAGGCTCTAACACTCAGGTACTGACAGGTGGGACCTGCTGAAGGGCTGTAGACAGCGGAAGGGATAACGGACTGACTGACTGGAAGCTGAGCTGTGATGGGAAGCACTGTCGTTGTGGAGACAGCAGGGATGGGACTGCCCTCACCTGATGCAGGCTGGTAGAATGGCACAGCCCAGGGCAACCGCAGCAGAAGCCATGGCTGTGGCACAGTGACTGCATGGAGAAGCCAGAGGACCCATAGACCACAGGAGGTCCTTAAGAGTAAAAAAACCACAGAAGGAAAAGGGGGCAAAGCCAGAGAATACAAATTCTTAATGTAAAATTGTGGCCAGGTGTGGCTGCACACATCTTTAATTCCAGCACACAGGAGGCAGAGGCAAGCAGATCTTTGTGAGCTCAAGGCCAGCTTGGACTATATAGAGTTGCAGGACTACACAGAGAGACCCTGTCTCAAAAACCAAAGGAAAACTAATAATAATGTGAAGATGATGGTGATGTGTGCATGTATGTGTATGCTTGAGCACATCCATGCAGGGGTCAGTGACCACCTTAGGTATTGGTTCCTCACCTACTCAGGCTGAGACAAGGTCTCTTACTGTTGCTCCTGTGCTGTCTCTACCTGCCACGCTGCAAGCCTCCAGGGATCCGCCCTCCCATCTTGACACAAGAGTGTTGAGCTATACATGGGCCCTGGGGATTCAAACATAGGTTCATACACTTGCATGGCAAGTAGTTTACCCGCTGAACTTTCTCCTTAACAATTCTGAGTAACTCTCTAGGATCAGGTTGGCAGCTGAAGTGTTACTAAATGTCCCATCAAACTTCAACTGCTCTGAGCTGGCTAGGACACTTTCTGGGTGAAAAACCCAGAAAGATGAGACTGGGTTATTGTTGTTGTTGAGCAATGAGATTTATTAGAATTGCTTACAGGAATATGGGGAAGGAGTTGCACATGGGAGCACAAGGGACCCAAAGGGAGTTGCTATAATGAAACTAAAAACAAGCACGTGAACAGCTTATGAAACTGGACACCCAACGACACTGCACACCTGCAGCATATCACAGGTTAAAGAGCATCCTGTCTTGGTGGCTCAGTTTGTCTCCTCTTCCAAGTGGTGTGATTTGTCTGAGTTTCTTCATGTGAGGGAAGCATTTTGAATCCTGTCAGCTTCAGGGACGTCTTGAGGCTATCCTCAACACTATGTCCTGCATCAATCAGCTCCCCTCAGAACAGCTCAGGTCATTCTCTAGGAAACTGCTGCGCACAGCACATTCTTCAGCCTTCTCTGTTTTGTCTTCATTGTGAAGTAATTGACATTAAATAAGTGGAAAGTTTTAATGAAAATTTTCCTACATTGCCACATTTTCAGAATTTCCCTCAGCATAAACTCTTGATGATTGATAATGCTAAGATTTGAGCATTATTTAAGGCTTCCACAAGGGTCTCATGTTCGTAATGGTCCTCTATTGTGGGGCCTCAAGTGTCACTAGGGACAGTGCGTGGGTAATGCCACATTATTTCCTTTGGAAACTTTCTCCATATGCATTTGCAGATGTTTTCTCATACCTGAGAGGTGAATGAATACTTTTCCTCAGCTACTGCATCTGTAAGGGTTCTCTCCTGTATATATTCTCTACTGTATTTTAAGAGATAAATAAACAGTAAAGGACTGTCACATTCACTACGTTTGTAAGGTCTCTCTCCTATATGAATTCTCTGGTGTTTTCTAAGATGGTGTGAATTGCTTCTATCTGGGAGAGGATCAGCCTGCAGGCCCAGAGACGCCTGGAGATTCGCCCCGTGGAACTGATACCTGGAAGGTTTAGTCTTGTTCCCCTTAACCTCTTTCCCCTCCTGTATGGGACAGTGGGTTGTATAGTAAAGTCTAATAGTTAAGGAGCAGAGCCAACACAGCATATCTGGGTGTAAAGGATTGTCACGTTCACTGCGTTTGTATTTATAGCTCTACAGAGTCCTTAGTAAATAGGAAAAGTCAAGAAGGGACTGGAATGCTAGAAAGTCACGTGGAATAGTAGGCATGTATCTCCCATGCTAACACCACATGGATGAGGTGCTGCACTAATGAACGGAAGCCAGAGAAAGCCAGTACCCACTCCATGAGCGGCTAGTCTCAGCAGAGGCAGGCACTTCCAGCACACTGAGCCGAGCACACCCAGCCCCAGTGTAAGCCTACGTACCAGGCCTGAAGTCATGGCCCCATTGACTGCAGCAGTGCACTTCGTCCACTGCGATTCGAGTCAATCTCCCAGCCTCATAGGCTTTCTCTAGTCTAGACATGAACATCTTGCTTTTCGCAATTTTCTCTGGAGTCACATAAATCAGCTTTAACTGGGAGTTTTTATTCACCATTTCAGCATGAACCCATTTGACATGTTCCTATTAAAAGACAAAATAGACACAGTCAGGGTAGAATTGAGCTGGCGGACCATGATACTAAGTGAAAATTCAGTGTTTGTTTTTAAAAAGCAACAACAAAGCAATAGCCAGGGCTCTTCTAGAAGCAGATGCTGGCTCATTAGATCTGAAGCTACATCCTTCTGTAAGCCTTGTGGAAAACTGTGTGAGCAATATTCTAGTGACTCGCTTACATCCAGATTGCTGAAAATAAAATCAGTCGCTTAGCAAAAATAAATAAATAAATAAAAATAAAAAAAGGAGAGAGAGAGAAAGAGAGGGAAACGGAATGTGACAAAATATTTCAGTGAAGAATGTGTATAATTTTAAATTGATAATAAAACCCAAAGTGTGAACCAAATACAGTAGCTCTGCCTTAATGGTGGTTTTACAAATCCATTCATTACATGTGTAAGTATACATCCAAAAACTAAAATATTTAGCTGTTTTATCACTATTTTAGTTAAGTTATCAAATAGCTATTTAATAGGTAGACTCTTGGGTGTACTTTCCACTAAATATTTTATAGTATTAAATACTATTAGTGTTTCACTGAGCTATCTTTGTCTCTTCACTAGAGGCATGTAGAGAGGCCAACACGACAGCTCAGAAGGCAGCAAAGGAGCCTGCTGCCAAAGCTGACAACCAGAGTTCCTGCCTTGGGATCTACATGATACAAGCTGAGAGTGACTGCTGCAAGTTGTCCTCTGACATCCACATGTGAGTGCACTGTGGCACGCCTAACTCCAGTGACATGCAAAGAAGTGGGCCAGGACAAAGTGACAGTTAGTTACACAACTAAAATTTTCCAATTAAAATATGAGGCCTGGGATTTGTACATATGAATAAATCAAGAGGTTAAATGTATAGATGGTGACTGGCAGTGGTGACGCACACCTTTAATCCTAGCACTTGGGAGGCAGTGGCAGGTGGATTGCTGTGAGTTCGAGGCCAGCCTGGTCTACAAAGGGAGTTCAGGATAGCCAGGGCTACACAGAGAGACCCTGTCTCAAAAAAAAAAAAAAAAAAAAAGTATAGATGGTGAATGGCAATATTTACCATAACAGAATTTACAAAGAGCAGCCTGGAAGTGGTCTATCCTGCAGATAAGGATAAGAAAATCCATCCCCACACAAATATGTGCTATTAGTAACTCATGTTCCATATTAAACTAGAATGTACAACTAACGTGACTCCTTGCTAGCTTTTTCTGTATATGGTATACGCATGTGTAGATGTTGACTTCTAGTCAAAACCAGAGGTTAAGAGTGAAGTGTCCTCCTCTATGTTCCCCACCTTATTTTTTTAGGCAGAATCTCTCACTGAGCCTTGAGCTCATCACTTAGGCGCGGCGAGCTGGCCAGCAAGCTGCAGGGATCGCCTGTCCCCAGCTCCAGAGCCACTGTGTCTAGTTTTCACATGGGTCCAGAATCAAACTCAGGCTGCACTCATGCTGCAAGTGCTGTCCCCACTCAAGCACCCTTGCTTTTGTAGCACATAACACAAAACACATTAGCAAATGCTTCCCAGTAAGTGCTAGACAGGAGGAAGGCTGTCATGTGAAACGCACGGTCTCCATCAGTGCTAAGCTCTGAGTTGCTGTAGGACAAAGCAGTGCCTCCAAGAATTGAAACAGGCTTACTGTGGACACTGAACCCAAACTATGATGTCACATGTCATAAAACACTAGTGCTTTTCATGGTTTTTTGCTTTTTTTTTTTTTAATCTTTATAAGTAAAAGAGGCATTTCTAACTCATGGAGCACACAAAAATAGACACTGTCAACCACTTACCTATGAGCTGAAGATCATGACTCTTGATGTAATATTTAGGGTTTATAACTTATAGGCAACTCAGATGCACTGAGACTCCCACATCAGTTAAGAGTTTACATCTGAAAACTCAAACCATATTCACTTACCTTAGAGCTAGAAGCATTCAACATAGTAGCTGAAATTCCCAGCTGTTTTAAAACCATCAACTGATCTTCCATAAGAGAGATGAGTGGGCAAATCACAAGTGTGAAACCTGGAAGAGAAAATAAAACAAGACGTTCTTTCAACTTTACACGCCCAGCACAATGGGCTGAATGCTCGCCGTACCCTGTGGGCCCTGCCTATTGTTCAGGCGGTTGCCAAGCAGATTTGTCAACGTGACTATTTCTTAGCTCCATAAATAAGACAGATGGGCAACATAAGAGACCAAATATAATGGGAGAGGTGGCTGAGCAGCTGAGAGCTGAGTCTCACACAGTCCCGGGATTCAATTCTCAGCACATGGTGATTCCCAACCCTCTGCAACTCCAGTTCCAAGAACTTCAATGTCTCCTCTGAGCTCAGAGACTCCCTACATGCATGTAGACACAGATGTACACACGTAATAACTAAAATACGTATTTTTAAGGTAACATAAGTCTCTACCTTTCTTCAATCCTATAGACATACAAATTTTACTATTTTGAATTTGTTACCCTCTTCTACAGCCAATATAGAAAATTTCAATAAAATAACACAGGCCAAGCCTAGTACTAAACTGCTGTATAGGCGAAAACTTATTCCACAGCTGTGCAAGAGAACACAGCCTGTGCTGTGCTGCTCAGGACGGCAGGCACATGTGGGCTTCTCTTCTCACATCAGATGGAAGTCAGCTGAGTGCAAACATTGAGCAGTGCAGTGATTAAAGAACTGTTTTTATGTACGCTGCTATACGCTGTTGAAATGTCACAACTTTACATTTCTACTCTTCATTCCTCAATAATCTGGCAAAGGGGAAACAGATTTCAGTGTGTTTACTCAGTGAGGACCTTCACAGGACTCTTGTCCTGTCAGTTACTCTGGTGACTGCAAAGGCACTTACACATGGCAGCCTCGCTCATCTGCCCAGAGCTCTCAACCTACATTTCCTCCCTCCCAGCCCATCTGAATGCCTGTAGCCATTGTGAATCCCACATGCCCGACACTGATTTCATCATTTCTCTCTCCATCCTCTATTTCTAGTCACTTCACTTCTGCCACCCTTTGCTGTACATACCCTCGGAGCACAGTGCTGGCAGCTGGTAGCATAAGCTCTTCCCACCTCCTGTGGGCATAACGAGAAAGATATCCTTTCTAGCCATGGTGACATTGATGGTTTCTAACTGCAGAGGCCTGAACTTCTGCAGTTTAAAAACATTTCGTAGCACATCTTTAACTTTTCCAGACCATGGAAAATCTAGAAAGAGGAAAAACAGGCTAAACAGTGTAGGACAGGATCAGGACTGTAAATGAGATGTGAATGTGAGTGGCCACTGTGTTCATAAAGCTACCAGAATATATCAAATCACACAAACATACATAAAACTTTTAGTATTTATGAACCACCAAATGGTTCTAAGATTTTTATTTTATTTTTATTTTATTATTATTTTTTGGTTTTTGGTTTTTCAAGACAGGATTTCTCTGTGTAGCCTTGGTTATCCTGGACTCACTTTGTAGACCAGGCTGGCCTTGAACTTACAGCAATACACCTGCCTCTGCCTCCCTGGTACTGGGATTAAAGGCGTGCACCACCTCACCTGGCTGATTTTTAAAATTAGTATAAGTCATCAAAGCAAAAGAATAGTGACTGCTATATGGTTATTACATCAGAAACTAATGTAACCATTTGCCAGTAACTGAAAATTAGCACACTGAAGGAGGGCAATGCTCAGCAAGGCATGGGAAAGATAGTCTGAATGCTGACTAAGGAGTTCACAGTACCCTGAAGCCTCAAGCATAAATTAACTTAACAAAACTCAAGAGTTTGTGTGAAAATATTTTGCATTTAGAGACCAGTGCTGAAAGTTAATTTCCACACACATACAAAATTGTAATTCCTTGAAATAGTCCATTAAATTTAGTAGTAAGTATGTTTAATACAACAGTCTTTAATTGTTTACATGTGTATATGGATGTTCGCCTACATGTATGTAAGTGCTTGATGCTTCAGAGACAGATAAGGTGCTGGATACCAGGGACTGGAGTTACAGATGATGTCAGCCACTATGTAGGCACTGGGAACCAAATCCAGCAACCAGTGCTCTTAACCACTGAGCCATCTCTCTAGGCCTTCATTCAAGATTTTAAATGAAGAACCTTTGTTCTGAGCTGGGTGTGGTGGCACATGCATTTAATCCCAGCATTCAGGAGGTAGAGACAGTCGGGTCTCTGAGAGCGGGGTGCCAGATTGGTCTATATGAGTCCACCGACAACCAGGGCTATATAGACTCTGTCTTGGGAAAAACAAACCATATAGGGCTGGGGGAGAGGGTGTGTGTGTTCACTGTGGCAAAGAGTAGGATTTGGCTAACTCTTTGTTTTATTTAATGCTTTAAAATGTAGCTGATAACCTATTCATTTTTTAGACAGTGATGTTTGCTACTAAAACCATATGCTGAGAAAATAAAACCCCAGTTTTCAAGTCTACATATAAAATCCCACAGCACACGGATAAGGAATAGTCTGCCTGTAAGTTGCCCATGCCCCCAGCCTTATCTCCTGGTGCCCACTGACACACATGGAGTGATTTGATTCTAGAGTAAAGCCACCAGCAGGCATGGGACTGGCAAACCTTCTTTATTCCACACAGCTGGTGAAGAGTCACCGTCACTGCTCGCCTCCGCGTCCGAGCCCTCTAAGCACTGCTTGATTCTCTTCGTCAGGACTGACTTCTTCTGAAGGAGCTCCTGCTGCCTCTCTGTGAGTTCTTGAATCTGGATGTCAATCGCATGGAGCTCATTAGTTACGGATTCCAGTTCCTCTGTCAGAGCTGTGAGGTGGGGACAGGACGGACAGGGTGAGGTTCCCTACTGGTTTCTGGACATTCCTCCGTCTACATTACAAGCCTAAAAGTAGCAGAGCAGATGGCTGAGAATGTTCCCTAAAGCCAGAGACCTGGCTTAGTCCCCTTCCCTATGAAGGGGTTGCAGCAAAACACCAGGCAGCACTTCCATCTCCCCTTCTTCCAGCTGTCCATAGTATCCAGCTCCTGGACCTCAGTACTGTTGGGAAGAGTGAAGTGGGACAGCACAGGGAGTTCCTGACAGGCACCTGGTCAGAAGCTAACCACGTAATAAATAGCTGCCATTCTTAGTGTCACACAGAACTGGTCTGAGAGTCTCCTAAATCTCTCCAAGCCACCTGCTGAGGAGCCCTTACTCCAGGAAAGCCTTTATGTTTCGGCTGCTGTGGTGGCATGGTAACAACCTGCCAACCGCACACAAGTCAATGGAATAGCTGAGATGGCAAACAGCGCTGTGCCAACCTGCCAACCACTACTGGAGTCATGTATTGACCCAAGTATCGAAAGCAGAGTGAGATTATTTTGGATGCCACATCAATAGAAGTGAGGGAAATGTTAAAGCTAGTGTGTGACATCTGCTTGAGTAATCAGTGTTTTAATGCCTCTTCCTGTGATACAGTCTTATGGTTATGATATGAAAAGAAGAAATGAAGCAGCCATTAAGTCCTCACAAGGGGGGCAGGTATAGGGTCAGGTGCTCCTGCACCTCTCTCATATCAAGGATCTGCTGGTGTCCCCTGTTGCCATGGGTCAGAAGCGAGCTCCAGAACCTTCATGGAACTGCAAGTGGCCTGCAATTTTTCTGTGTTCCTGGAAATTTGGTGTAGGTTTGTTTGCAACTTTGTGTGGCTGAGGCCACAGCTCTTGAGCAGGAGGCACAGAATCCTGGACATGATGGCACGCTGACACAGGTCCCAGTGAGCACCAGAGGAGTTCCACACTGTCCTCCTGAGTTCCAGCTTATCCTACAGGATGAAGCCCACCTGTGCATGTCTGAGTGCACCCTCCCCTGCTGCATAGCTATCTCCCTTCCTCACTTTTGGCCTAGCTAACCAGGCGCTGCTGCTTACTTAATCACACAATCACACACAGGCTCTTGTTGTTGTTGTTGTCGTTGTTGTTGTTTTATCTTTGCAGTACTGCACTTAGAGCCTCAGGCGCACCACACAAGCATTCTACCCCTAATCTGCAGCCTAAGTCCTCTTTGTATTTTGAGACACGGTCTCACTGACTTATCCAGGCTGGCTTGGAACTTATAATCCTCTTCCCTTGACTTCCCGAGTACTAAAATTACAGATGTGTGCCACCACATCCGGCAGCCACTCATTTTCTACCGATACCTTCCTGCTGAAATCAACTGTGGCTAGCCCCAAGTCTTCCAAGAAACTAAGTCATTGTGTGACCTGTGCTTCCTACCATTGGCACACTGATTCATAGAGCAGACTGCCAGTACCATAATGGAGGTGGCAATGAAAATATGAGCTCAAAAAGGTTCTAAGTGACGGTAAGAACAACAGGTACAAGCCTATCTTGCCCCCTCATCAACCTCATGACCCTATGATCTCTCAGGGAATTCCTTACACCTAGATTCTTATTATTAGAGGAAGAAAACAATGCAAGTTCAAATTGTAGAAGATTCTGTGTGACACACTGGCACAGTCTAAAAACGAACACAATTATTTCAGGAGGCCTTGGGCAACAATAAGGATAGAGTTCCAGTTTGCAGACCCTCAGGCAGTGGTTGTGGTTCCACAAGTGCTTCAGGTACAAATCAGTACTGATTCATCGCCAGTGACAAACTGGCAGGATTGTTAGGTCTGGGCAGAAAGAACCTGGAAAGGTTGCTCCGGGTCTGGGGAGGACTGTATAGAAATGCAACATGAACATTAACTGTGAAGACTCTTGTGTCCTGTGTGAATGTCCACTAACAATAATAAAGATGCTAATGCATCAGGTGGACAAGACCATCTGGAAATCAACCAAGCCCATTCTTACACAAAGGCAAGAACAAAGTGCCTGTCTTAGAGCATCAGCATCCTCTCACGGAGACCAACTGAAACAAGCCACAAACAGCTCACGTAGGAAGCTGGAGAAGGTGGCACTAAACCACCAACCCTGACCACAGACTGCCAAGAACAAGACCTGCATACCATGTCCTTCTCCTTCACTTAGTAATTTGCCCGTCTCCATGCTTGTGGCTTTGTTTTTTATTTCTTTGTTCCTCTCCTATTTCCCAAAAAGCTAACATAAAACAGTTAATAGTAGTTAACACCCTACAATAGGCTATGAGTCTCAAGCTCAGGAGGTGACTGAGATGGAGGCAATCTGTGCCCTCTCTGGGTGGCTGTACAAGGGAGAGTGGCCCCATGGCAGAGGCACAATTGCACCACTGCCTTCATGTGTAAGTTGAGTAAGGCAGAGGCCGAGCGGTGGGATCTGTGCTGTGCTGCCTTGCCAGGGTGGAACTACACTGCCCACCATCCCCTTCCCCGAGCAGTGCTGGAGAACTGGACAGCAGAAGTGAAAGAGAAAGCTGTCCTTTCCATATCTACATATATAGAGATCAGTGTCAGATCAGGGCTGGTCACCTCCCTGGCATGGAACTGCTGTGTGGTAACCTCAGGAAAGCAGCAGGGCTGGAAGGGCCTCTAGATCCCATCCTCCCTCAGTTCCCTGAGCCTTCAGCTAGGCTGTGTGCAAGTACAGCAGCCCCGTGACAGTCTGATGCCATCCTCAAAACTGTGTGAGAGCCAAGGAGCAACTCACGTGGTAAGAATTAGCAGTCCGTCCTCAGACAGTGCCTTTGCTGTCACCATGTTCTAGGCCCCTTCTCATGCCACCTGTCATCCAGCCCCCTCAGATCTAATGCCAGACACACAGACAACACAGAGGGAGGGCTTAGCTACTTCCCACAGTCGTGTAAGGGTTAATCACTGATGTGAACCCCTTCCAACACCCATGGTACTTCTGCTTCTCTAACCTAATTCTGCCTGACGCAGGTGTCAGTGTCAACCTATGCAACCAAGTCAGCACTAGGGGCCCCTGTACGAAGTCCTGATGGCCTAAGGATGTGAGAAAATCTGGTTGTTGAGATATTGCTCAAAGCAACAGTGTTTCTAAAGCTGGCTATGTGGTACTGTTTACAGGAGGTGAGACTAAACACCCAGGTGAATGAGCTCAGCAGCCCATGAAGGAGAACAAGACGAGAGAGAAATGGGGCCTACTACCGCCTCTTCATCTCAAGAGCATGCTGAGGACACTGGGGCACATGCCAGTGTTCCCACATTTGTGGTTCGTGTGTGGATGTTCTCGCAATGCCCCAAGCTGAAAAAGTGGTTTCCTCCTCCCAAATACAAAGGAACACACCAAAGGCAATTTCGGAGGGTGCTTCAAATACAGACCAACAAACGGGTAGAACATGTGTTGTCTGTATGATGAAGTAGGCTAAATTCTTAAAACGGCTCTGCTCCGTTATTTGGTTAGTTTTAAATCATAGCCACTGGGAGAGCTTAAGTCTGGGTAGGCAAGATAGAAAGTGGAATCCAGCCACAACCACACCACAGCCCTGTTCAGCAGCACCTGTTAATCTCATCTTGACTGTGAAGTAAAGACTACTTGGGTAAGGATCTATAGAAATCATTACCACTGATTACTAACCTGCAGACTATGAGAGCAGACAAAGCCAAAACTTAGGTCTTATAAAGCTACACTTACTTACACATAGGTTAATTGTAACACTGTATGCCTGTTTGTGTGGCAAGGTGTGCTCTGTGCAGAAAAAAAACCCTTTCTGTCTTTCTTAGAGAACTCAGTCTTGTTTCCCAGCTAGGGTAGCATGCATCAGGCCATAACCATTACACCCCAGGAAAGACTGGAGAACTGTCATTGTTTAAGAGCCCTGCCCTTGCCAGAAACCTGTTAATCAAACCAAGAACAAGATCTTATATCACAGCACAGTCTGATCATGTGAAACCTGCAATGAAGGGAAATATGTCAACACGCTGAGAGGTGATCTGGGTAAGGTTGAAGACGGAGTGACTGCTTCTGGGAACTTAAGAAACTACTCAGAGAGCCACATAAAGATTTAGATTCCAGGGGCTGGAGAGAGGGTTAAATGCACTGGCTGCTCTTCCAGAGGTCCTGAGTTCAATGCCCAGAAACTACATGGTTGCTCACAACCATCTGTAATAAGATCTGATGACCTCTTCTGGTGTGTATGAAGACAGAGTGCTCATATACTTAAATTAATAAATATTTTAAAAGAAATCAACATTTGAATTACACAATAACCTTAAAAAGAAAGATTTAGATTTCTATATGCCCAATGCGGCACTACTTGGAAAGAGATAGATAGATAGATAGATAGATAGATAGATAGATAGATAGATAGATAGATAGGCAGGCAGGCAGGCAGGCAGGCAGGCAGGCAGGCTGGCAGACCAACCAAAAGTAAGGTCAGTTTAAAACAATGTCACACATTTCAAGCATTAAAAATAGAATAATTAGTCATCAGAGAAATGCAAATCAAAACGACACTGAGATTCCATCTTACACCCATCAGAATGGCTAAGATCAATAATTCAACTGACACCACATGCTGGCGAGGATGTGGAGAGAGAGGAACACTCCTTCATTGCTGGTGGAAATGCAAACTAGTACAACTACTTTGGAAATCTATCTGGCGCTTTCTCAGAAAAATGGGAATAGGGCTTCCTCAAGACCCAGCTATTCCACTCCTTGGAATATACCCAGAGGATGCACTACCACACAACAGGGACATATGCTCAACCATGTTCATAGCTGCCTTATTCATAATAGCCAGAACATGGAAACAACCTACGTGTCCATCAGTAGAAGAATGGATAAAGAAACTGTGGTATATTTACACTATGGAATACTACTCAGCTATTAAAAACAAGGAATTTCCGAAATTTGTGGACAAATGGATTGAACTAGAAATTATCATAATGAGTGAGTTCACCCAGAAGCAAAAAGAGTCAAATGGTATATACTCACTTATATCGAGACACTAGGCCAAGGGGTACGCCCCCATGATAAACTTTACCTACCAAGAAAGTGGGTCAGAGGGGAGAAAATCCTATTGAGACTTTAGGGGTGAGACGCCTGGAAGAATGAGGAAATAGAGGGATCCAGTGGGTCCTGGAAAAATACAGGCGGGTCTGGGCTCTCTAGTCCTCCTCAAACTATGGCACCAGCCAAGGAAAATATAGCAGTAAACTTCGAACCCCTAACCAGTCTAGCCGATGGACAGGACATTCTCCACCGTTAAGTGGAGAAGGGGATCTGACTTTCACACAAACTCTGGTGCCCCATATCGGACCATGTCCCTTGGATGGGGAGGCCTGGTGGCACTCAGAGGAAAGATAATAAGTCACCAAGAAGAGACTTGATACCCTAGGAGCATATACAGGGGGAGGAGGTCCCCCTCAGTCACAGTCATAGGGGAAGGGAGTAGAGGGGGAAAGGGGAGGGAGGAAAGAAAGGGAGGATACAAGGGATGGGCTAACAATTGAGATGTAATATGAATAAATTAATAAATAAATTAATTAATTTAAAAAAAAATAGAATAATTACAGAATTCATTTAGTACTGCATCTGTATTCTATATCCGTTTTTCAAATCACATTCCAGAACTGTACAAATCGTTAACATTTGGTTGAGAACTAATAAAACTGATGTCAACCAGCATTCATATTAACTGGAGCAGTGGGGTTATGAGTGATTTATATCTTCTTCTTTATATGTTCTCAGGCCCCCCGGACATCAATCATAAACATTCTCAGAAGCCCCATGCACTACTGAGGGGAACTTAAACAATGCAGCCACTGGGCAAAACAGCACCAGCTCCTCAAGACATTAAACATAACATTACCATTTGATTCACCAAGTCCAATTCTAGGTATACTTGAAAGAACTGAAGAGATGGCCACTGAGATGGCTCAATGAGTAATGCTTCCTGCACTCACCTGGTGGCCTGAGTTCTCTCCCTAGAATCCATAGTCAAAAGAGAACTGACTCTAACCTCTCCACAAATGCTGTAGCACACATACACCCATATTCACACCACAAACACACAATTGAAAAATTAAAAATCTGAGTTGTCAAATTTGGTAAAAATATAACAACAGAACATCAGCTATTCAACAAATAAATAGACAAGCAAAACACAGCACAGCAGATTACATACAATGGAACATTACTGGCCCTAAAAGGGAAAAATACTGCCTGGAGCAGTGGTGCACACCTTTGATCCCAGGACTCAGGGAGGCAGAAGCAGCCCCTGTGAGTTCGAGGCCAGCCTGGTCTACAGAGAGTCCAGGACAGCCAAGGCTACACAGATAAACTCTGTCTTGGAAAAACAAACAAACAAGAAACAAAAAAGGATAAGTACTTTCTGCCTTGATACACAGTACCTTGAAGGCATTACGCCATTGGAGGTCCCCTCCAATGCAGACACCCCTGCGTATAAGGTCCCTAAGCAGGTGAAAGAAAAAAGAAAGGAGGACAGCCGTTCTCCAGGGATGGAGGAAGGGAGCCGTGAGGAGCTTCACAGAGCAGCCTTCAGCCTGGGTAGAGAGGGTCTGCAGATGGACAGCAGAGACAGCCGCACAGCGGGAGTGCTCTGATCTTCAGTGACCTGTTTGCTTACTAATACTGAAATTAGGGGAAACTCTGCTGTGCATATGAACAAAAAAAAAAAGCTTTTAAAAATCATTTCTAGAATCAAAGATTTTCAAACTTTTTTTTTAATCAAAAAGAAGATCAAAGTAGAACACAGTAACATACAGAATAATTGCGTCCACTAACCTGAGACGGATGCCATTCTAAAACTGAACTGGAGATCCAAAGGTCCTTCTGAAAGTGAAAGAACAAACACAACAACATTTTCTACCGGCAATACTGTAGGGGTCAGCAGAGCTCCTGTCCGTCATGCATGGGCATTAGTGATTAGGCAAGGGAGGTGTCTTCAGGGGTAGATCCCTGTGCCACACACTTCCAAAGTCTTCTTTGTAACTGTTATGGTGCAAACCGGGTATGTGCAGGACCGCCTCCTCCGCACTGCTCTGGCCCCACATGAACAGCAGCAGGCATCCCTAACCAGTCCTCGCCCTTCTGCCTTGACACACAATTCTCTTGTTCCTAGAGAGCATCATTTTCAACATGATGCCGTTTCTTCTTGCCTCCTGAGGGCAATGCATCCTTCTTCACGCTTTGATGTCTCAGTTCTTCCCGCTTTGGCTTTGGCGTCACCAAGATGTGAACTCATGATGGGTTTAGCTACACAGGATCATGAGTTAAATCTCCAGTGCCACAAAACAAAGACCAAACAAAACCAATACCATGAATAATGCTCAGGCACGGACAGTCTGCCATCACTAGGTACAAAAAAGTTAGTAAATACAGGGGTTTTTTTTCCTTTCTTTTTTTAATACTATAGGTGTTGGTGCCAAACAGCAACATCCTACAGTTGCAAAGTGATGTTGCCAAAAAGGCCAGATACTAAATAGATCTGCCACCAGGTCCATGTGTACCTCAGCAACATGACACACTATTCCTCTAAGCCTTTCTCACTGCCTTAAAAACTGGGATGGCAGACTCGTGGCCTCAACTCACTGGGATCTGCCTACCTCCCAGGTTCTGGGACTAAAGGCATGCAGGGCCATGCTTGGCAGGTCTCATCTTACAAATAAGAAGTTGGATAAAATCAAATATCCCAGAATAATTGAAAAACATAAATAGATCAACCACTTAGCATTTTACTGGGCACTTGCTTTAAAGAGGTACAGTTAAATGCATGCTTAAAAAAATAGTATTGTAAGCAGGTCATTTTCAGGACCTCCCCTCTTCAGCAAGGAGCTTAGTCCATATCTCTGGAAACTTTTCTCAGGGGCAGAAAGAGAGTAGGGGTTGGGAGGTAAAGCATGTTAGTATCCTATTGGCTTAAAAGCATCTGGGACAGTTAAGAATAGGAGAAAACATGACTTATATTAAATTTTAATGATTAAAACTTAAGCCTGAATATGCACTTTCCCGAACTATAATAGGCAAGTTTTTTTGCTCAGTCAATGACAATCTGTCATCATTACATTTTTAAGAAGTTAGAAAGCATGTTATTTTACTTAATTTCAAATTTTGCTAAATCTAAGAGTGTTCTCCAGTGACAGATTCTGCAACATTCTATTCTCACTTGGACTGTTTCTCTTATCAAATCTGTACCCTTATTATTGAACCTTAACAAGGCTCAAGAGAGGTAAGCCTTGACTAAATGGTATGGAATGGCCACACATCACTAACGGACATTTAAGGACGGATGTGAGTCAAGACTCCTCCTTCCTCGTGTATCCAAGCATCCCTTATTACTCCCTAGAGTGATAGATAATACTCCGTCCATGGGCTGTAAAGTCCTCTATCAGAGCAGAGATTGATTTCTCTTCACTGTCCCTTGCCCAAATTACGTAACTCACAACAAAAGATATCTCAACACGAAATACATTCAAGAACTAGTTAAATTACGAAGAGGCCTTGTCAGTCAAAAGCAAGAGGCTGGTCTGCAGTCCTCCGTGCGGGAGCGAAACGCACGCTAACCCGGGGAGCATCCCTCCTCCCCGCCGCCTCCACAAGCGAAGGGAGAAGAGCATGCCGGGCGGCCAGGGTTCCTGAAGGGGAAAGCAGGGGCGAGGCCCGGTTCCCACCCGCGCTGCAGACAGTCGCCGCCCCGCGCGACAGGTTCCGAGCCGCCACGCACCTGTCATCCGCTCCCAGGTAAAAAAAACCTTCCCGCCACCACGCCTGCAGCGCCCACCCTTCCGGATCGGCCCCCTCCACCAATCACAAGCCAGCCCCTGCTTTGATTGGCGGCGTGGACCGGCGTCCGGGCGCACGTCCGAACAAGAACGCGTGCTATTGGCCTTGCCGCAGCCAATGGAGAGTGGCCTTGCGGCCCGGCGGCGGCGGCTGCGTGTTTCCGGAAGACGTGGCGGCTCGGGCCCCGGCGGCGTCCCCGTGGCTCTTCTCCGGACTAGGCTTCGTAGCGTGGGCCCCGAGGCACCGCGGTCCTCGCCGTCGCCGCCGCCATGATTTCCCTCACGGATACTCAGAGTAAGTGCTGCTGGGGCCCGGTGTTGGCACGCGATCCCGCCGCAGCCTCTGCTCCGCCCCGCAATGAATGGAGCGAGAGCGGCATGGGGCGGCGGCCTGAGGGAGGGAGGGGGCCTCGACGGGAGCCTACCTGCCCCCGGCTCTAGTGGTGCTGTCGCCTTTGCCCCGGTGACAGCCGCGCTCTGGTCCGCGGAGCCGCTGACGGACAAAGTTTCCGGAGCGGCGGGAATGGGACCGGTCCGCCTGCGCTTGAGCTCCTCCTAGGCTGGGGGCGTAGAGAGCAGTGATTATTCTTGCCTTCAGACACTGCTCTTAACAACCTACCCAAAATTCCCTTGCAAGGACTTCAGTTTTCTTTCCGTTTAAGTTTCGGCCGAGTTTGCTAATCTTAAAGCCACTTTGCGCCCAGTTAGAGCATTAACTTTTATAGGGAGTAGTGTTTCAGTTTTCTCAAGTTGGGAGTCAGGATCACACTGTGTAATTAAACGAGGCTGGCCTTGTGTTCTTTGCCTCCGTGTCGGCCTCCAATTTGTAATCCTTTTGCCCCAGTCTCTTAAAGTTCTGAGATTTACCAGCATGAAGGATCCTGCCTGTCCCTACAGGTGATGGATTCTTTACTGGTGTTGTTACTTTGTGGAGTGTTTTATTTTAGCATCCGCTTCGGCCAGTTTCATCATCCCCCTGGTCTTTGTGGTCTTGCCTTTTTTTGTGGCCTCAGAGATGAGAGCATGCCAGCCAAGCGTTCTGCCGACCAGCTTAGCTTTTTATCCCTGGCTCCCCCATTTTCACTGTGACGTTTCCATTTTTCTCCCTTTTCGTTTCAATCTTACTTACTCTTCTATTTGCAGATCTACCCGGACTGCTTGCTTTTTAAAAGATCTTTTTCTGGGCATGGCACCTTTCGCCTCACTCTTTGCTCATTACCATGAACTTTGTTTCTTCAAATTTCAGTCAGCTTGGATTGTCAGGATTCTGACATCCTGAAGTGAAATGAAACTTGCCTCGAAGTTCTTCTCAAGTGGGATTTAAATTCAAGTCACAGCACACTGGAACGTCACAGATCTTCTGTGGTTCCCTACATGCCAGACAGCCCAGCCGTGCCCACTCTGTGCCTGACTTTGGATTGTCTAGCTAGCTGCTCTAGCCCAGCAGGGTTCTCTATTGGTCCATCAGCCTCATTTGGTCCTACTCAGAAATAAGAGTGTCAGGATCTGGAGCTGGAGTTACAGGCAGCTGTTAGCTGCCTGAAGAGCAGTTTCTTATTCCTGAGTTTAATGCTTATATGAGCATGGGAAGGGAGACATGGACCGTTTACAAATGGGAACATGGAAGACATTCAGTTACACACCCAGACACGAAAGGCAGGAAGGAAGGGCCATGATCCTGGGACTGCTAGCTCAGAAGCCTTTGCTCAGAAGCCACTGTGGTGCTGGCTTCTAAGGAGACTTGCTGTGAACACTCACATCTTGGGATGGTACAAGTCTGTGGTATATAAATTGCACAGGGCAGAGAGTATCATTCTCCAGAAAAAACCAACACAGTGAGGAGCTGCACTATGAGCAGAAAAGGTTGTGTCCCCCCCACCCCCTTCATTTTATCCCCTGTCAATGCCTGAAGTCAGATGAAGAGTTACAGCCAATGGCTAGGGAACAAGAACGTGTCCAATTCAGCTTGTATCTGTGTCTGTGTTGGCTGCAGGGTTGGAACTGTAGCGTCCCAGACAGGTGCCAGCATGATTTGGGGCTTTTCAGTTGTAAGGAGGGCGGCCAAGCTCTGAGCAGAGTCAGGTGGATAACACTTCATGGTTAGCATAAGACGCTAAGTAGATCTCCCCGTTTCCAGCAGGGCCTAAAGAAAGGCCAAGACTTGCGAGATGCAGTGGGGACAGCGTCCATGTCACATCTGGATTGTCACATTAAGTAAAGTGCTGCTGTGGTGTTTGTTTGACTTACTCTTCTGTTTCTTAAGAAGGGTGTGATGTGGAAGGCGGGGCTGCTATCACTGTTAGTGAAAGTGTCATCGTCACTAAAATGTCAGCCGTGATTGACATTGAGCTAAACTGGTCTTTCTTTATAAAATTTCTCCAGTAGTCCTTTTCCCCCCAATATCTCATTGCTTTTTATTGCATTTTGCTGTTTATGGGCAGGAAAAAAAGTGAAGATAGATTATATTATCCCAGGTATGACTCTGGCAGGACAGTCCTGTGCCATGAGGCCTTTTGACTTCAGTAAACTTATGGACGGATAAGTACAGAGACAAAGGGAAATCTCTACATGAAAAGGGCTGGGATCAAGTTTTTTGACCCATTTCGTTGTGCTAGTGCCAGGTTGGCGAAGATTTCCCAGGCAGCTGTCCCCTAATGACTTGCACTTCATGAGCTCACGGGATTGTTTGAGTCCGGCCTGTAGAAGAATTGTGGAGTGAGGAGGCAGGGTCCACCTGCTGCTTGTGGCTTGGCTGCCGCGCACGCTGGTTCTTATGTACAGTAATCAGTTGCTCATGGGAAACTTGAGCCATTACTACTTGGTGCCTCAGAACTGTGTTACAGGATTCATGAGAGACATGTACGGACACTGCCCTGTGTCAGGCTGCATGGGTGTCCTTGTCCACTGCAGCTAACTCCTAATAGCTCTGGTACCTACTGGGTTGTTCTAGACTAAGATTAAACTTAAAACACTTATGCTTTGTGCGTTCCAGTGCCCTTGAACTTAATAAATAAGTTTTTTAGCTGTGGGTAAAAATATTTATAATTAAATAGACCTAGTTCAGATACTTAGTTTCATTTTGGGCAGCTTAAACCCCCTCTCTACACATCTTCTTCAACCCTAAAGTGATGTGATTCCACCTACATTCCAGGGATACTGGGAGGACTGCATTGCATATGCTCTGAGAAGCTCTTCAGAGTGTCTGACCCCTGGGGAGTTCTCACTGCATAGTAACTGTATTTCCATATCATTTCCTTCCTTTATTTTAAACCTGGGGAATGCTTTTACTTTGTGTGTGTGTGTGCACATTTGTGGCCACATTAACACTGAGTATCTTATTCAATCGTGTGTGTGTGTGTGTGTGTGTGTGTGTCTGTGTGTGTCTGTGTGTGTTTGAATGACAGGGTCTCTCACTGATGGGGCTAGACCTGGCTACTGACCTTCTCTGCCATCCTAGGCCTGGGATTACAGGCGTGAACCACCATGTCTGGCTTTTAATGTAGATGCTAAGGATCTAAATTCAAGTCCACACACTTGCACAGCAAGCACTTTACCAGCTTGATGTCCTTTTTCATAAACAAACATCTTAGATTTTATGTAATCATTAAGATAATTTGTGAGTAAAGAAGTTAGTCAAATTCAGATAATTTCCTGTTACGATCCACTCCTAAGTACTAATTACTTAATGGAATTTCTCTTCCTCCATGTTTTTCTCTAGGAAATTAATGTTTGACACCTGAGTAGTTTTAGTAAATTCTCCTAAACATTTGAGCAAGAAAGTATTAGCCTGGAATTCCCATTGGTGTTTGCATCTGAAGTAAATTTAAACTAAAATGGTGTTAGATGGTCTTGTAAATTCTTTCAGACTAATTTTAGAAACAAAGTGGAAGATAATATCAAAAATTTAGGATATGGAGATGTAGAAAGAGGTAAACTATCAGCTCATCAGACCCTTTGATGTGGTTCAGTTTTAATTTTGGTTTTTAGGTGTTTTGATTTTTGGGTTGGTTCCTCACTCCACCCCAGGGAGGGTGGGGTTACTGGCCTGGATTTTAGCCCTCTAGAGCTGAAGGGAAAATAATAACAGGTCAGAAATCACTAATACAAATGACAATTCAAAAAAAAGATTGCCAGCTACCTGTAACAGCCAAAGCAGGTGACTGGCAGACTTTGCTTGTGGCGCTAACAAGAGCAGGTCTGTGGCCGCAGACAAAAGATAAGACCTAGAAAATGTAAGGTTGAAACAACATTTTTATGCAGGGTAGGCCTCGCTTAAACTGTGTCCACCTGTATTCAGCACTTACAGTACCCCTTGGTCTCTGGTAGTTGATTGACAAGTGCTACTTCCTTAAAGAAGTAAAAATGTATGCTATTATAACTTCAGGTTCTAGCCTTAAACATGTAAAGTTTGTGGGAGATAAATAGGTAAAGCCTGTACATGTTTGTCTAAGTCCAGAGAGGTTTTTTTCAGAGGCAAAAATATATATCAGCAAAGGTTTAGAGTCTAGACCTGTTTTTCCTGTCTCCTGCCTACAAACCGGGAATTTCTTGTGTTCTTGATTTACATTTGGCCGTAGACCTACCCAGTGCTGAGTCATTTTGCTAAGGATCTTGATGCTGGAGGAAGTTGGGCTGCAGGGCTGGAGACTGCAGAGTTCTCTGGGCTGTGGGGTTGTCAGGCACCTGGTTCTCCTTTGCCTTTAACCACGTGGTTTATGTTGCAGAAATCGGCATGGGCTTAACAGGATTTGGAGTGTTTTTCCTGTTCTTTGGAATGATCCTCTTTTTTGACAAAGCACTGCTGGCTATTGGAAATGTAAGTTTTTGAATATGTGTATTTTAAATTTCCATCAGGCAGTTTTACCTACTAGTGACTTGTTGCTTTTTAATCATAGGTAAATGAGTATCGGCCTCACTGTTGGCAGCAGTGAAGCCCTCAGCTCCCTGTGTGAGCAGAGGATGAGCCTAAGAAGGCTCCTTGGCTAGCTACTCTAGAAAGTGTTTGTGGGGAGTGCACTGTGGACTGAGTGAGTGCCAACCCTGAGCAGCGGAGCAAGGCACGTGACCTAGCCAAGCCTGGTGGCTCAGACCTGTAAGCTGAACACAGAAGACTGAGGCAGGAGCATTGCCACAAGTTTAAAGCTAGCCTGGACTACAGTGCAAGGTGCTGGCTCAAAAAATAAATAAATAAGTAATAAAAGGTGACTTGCTAGCCCCTTAGCAAATTTATGAAAGCATTTTTAATGTAAACATCTGAGACAGTACATGTGATTAAACTGCATAAACATTTTCAGTAACCTAAAAGCCCTTTAAAAGTCCCTGTGAGATGGCTCAGTGGGTAAAGGGGGTTGCCACCAGCCAGTGTCTGGAACCTGTTGAGAGCCAACTTCTCTAAGAGATCCTGTCTCTAACCTCACTGCATGTGCCTCCATACAGGGAAGAGTAAATAAAACAAAACCAAACAAACAAAAACCATTTGGTTGTTGTGTTAGCTGACTTCCTTAGAAACAATATGCCTTGTGTGCTTACTTGTGTACTACTCTGTCAGTGTGTCAGAGGTCATTCAAGAGTTCCAGAAGTAAGTAATCCCCCTTGGAAGAAGGTGGAAACATTGTTGAGTTGGGTGTTTTTGAAGTCTGTGGCCTAGTTTAATTGAAAAGAGAAAGGATAACAAAGTTGGTGTTTAACCTGGTGGTCTAAACAGCACTGCTCTCTGGGAATAGGACACCCTTAGCTGGCGGGCTTGGATGTATTGGTGAGGAGTAACTTTAACTGAGGAAAGCTGATGGGGGAAGTGTTTTACACACAATGAAGGGGAAAGCGAGCTGAGGATAATTTCTTATCTATGCATGTGTCACTTGCTGGTCTCTTCTCCCAGCTTTGCACTGATCTTAATGATGTCTGCAGAGCCGTTACTCAAATCTCCTATCATAGAAACCTCCACACCCCACATGACTATTGCAGAGTCAGGGAAGACATTTGGATGACATAATTAAAGCCGGCTGGCCATCAGGTGTTGCCAGCTGTCTGCTTGAATACGCCACTTTATTTCCCATCCAGCCAAGCTGGGGAAACTGCTGCAGATGTGGCTCCCTCTGCCCCGTTTCCTCATCTTCTTTATTGAATGGAGATAGCCAAAGAAGGAGGCCAGTGAAGACAGCAGAGCTTCCAGCAGGCTCACCCCTCTCCCTGGTTCTGCTGCTGGTGTACACTGCAGGACTCTGGCACTTGGCCACATCAAATGCCAAACAAACTGCCTCACTACTGAGTTGTCTCCTTGCTCTTCTGCAGTGTTTAACCCTTTCCTGTGTTGTGTTGTCTTTCTCTCCTAGGTTCTCTTTGTGGCTGGCTTGGCTTTTGTAATTGGTCTAGAAAGAACATTCAGATTCTTCTTCCAGAAACACAAAGTGAAGGCCACTGGATTTTTCCTGGGTGGTGTGTTCGTGGTCCTTATTGGTTGGCCTTTGATAGGCATGATCTTCGAAATTTATGGATTCTTCCTCTTGTTCAGGTGAGGCCCTTCTATTCTTTTCTTTTCGAGCCAGTGTCAGATAACTAGTGCAGAATCCCAGGTAGTTAGAATGGCTGCTGTTTACATTGAGTTTTTATTATAATTTTAGGTCAGTCAACTATAAAAATGTTTTGTGAAGGTAAATAAATGTCTGAGGGAGGTAACAAAGTATTTATAAAATATCTTCAGTGCTACAAAATTCATTCTATTGCCATTTGTAAGTTAGAGGTTTGGCATTTCTAACAGGATGCATAGGTACGTGGACCTGTCATGTTCTTATGTAAAGGTATTGCTCCGTAGTGGCTGCTGCTTGACGGCAGCATGCTTAGTGTATGTGCATAGTGAGATCTAGCATTGCACAAACTGGAGATGTGGGCCACTTACTGTCTTGCAGGAGCGAGTTAGCCAGAAAACAAAGTGCATGTGAGAGGACAGCAGTCAAAACACTGCTTGTATTTATTTTTAAAACTGGCAGGCACTGGGTCACGTAAAACATAAAAAATTAACCATATGCCAAATCTGTCTTAGGAGAGCTGAAGGTCCCAGGAACAGAGTGATAGTGTCATGTCACCATAGAAAGACACAGAATATTCTAAGAGAATAGTAAGGGGAGCTTATCCAGGGAGAAGAAGGGGTACTTAGCTAAGCTGAGCCCTAGAGAATGGGTCAGACTGTACCTGTAAGTCAGCAAGGAGAGGCTGCTTGACTGCCACGAGGCACAGACAGGCCTGTAAAAGCTGTGGTTTATTTTGTAAAGGGGGGAGCAGTGTCCCAGTAGAGGTGTGAGCCACACGCAAGAAGAGCCTGTAGTGAGGCTGAAAAGAATGTGTAGGCCAGGCTGAAAACTGCTCAGAGTTGCTTATCATCTTACCAGATTTTGTCTAAAGAGCCATGTCTGCGGCAGAGAAGTGAGGACACAAAAGATTCTTAAGCCAGAGATAGTTGAGCTAGGTAGGCGTCTTAGGAAGACTGCTCTAGTATTTGGCTGAAATGCATTTCAAGGTTCGGTGACATTGCTCCGTGTCTAAAGGTAGTTAGTTGCCACTAAGTCTGAGGACAGACCTAAGTTGGATCCCCAGGACCTATTGGTAGAATTAGAGAACTGTCTCTTTAAGTTGTCCTCTGACCTCCACACATGTCATGATAGTGCTGCATGCTCACACACAGACGTTAAGTGAAGAAAAAAACAAAAAACAAACAAAACAAAAACCTAAGGGCTCATTCTGGAAAGAACAAGTGGAAGCAGAGAAAACAGTTAAAAGACTCAGGCCTGGAGCACAGTATAACTTAGGAGATTGAACATTGGTAGTTCACCATTAGAAGTGGGAAAGGAAAGAGGGCAGAGAGGAAGGAAAGGCAGCTCCCAGGGCAAAGTGTCTTACAACAGAAAAGGTGAGCACGTGAGACCCTGGCAACTGTACAGACTCCGGCAGTGTAGTTACATGGCCCAAGTTGGCCCCCGGTGCCAGTATGGAACAAGATGTTGTCGACTACTAGAAAAATGAAACAACACATCAGCTTTGTGATTTTAAAAGGCTTTTGATAAAAACCCTTGTGCTGCTCTTGAGTGTTATTCTGAGGGAGTCTTGGCTTGAGATCTAGAGCCAAGGGTCTTTGTCGTTCTTTCTCCAAATACATATAGCCCTCAGTAGCAGCCCATGAAGTCACCTATTTGTGTTTTTAAAAATACCTTTAAATACCCATTTGAGCATAGTACTGCTGAGGAAGCGACCTGTGTGTCTTTGAAGCATGTGCCTGGTTGGACCATAAGAGCTGTTCCTCTGAGGTGGAGTAAGTTCACTTCCTGTAGGTTCAGAGTTGAAGCTGGTGGTTCCTGACCTCTCTCCATCCTGTAAACTGCATTTAAGACCCAGATACAGTTTATTTCTTGAGGAGTCTTAAAGTGCTTCTCGCTTGGATAGAGGTGGCTTCACTGATCCACAGCTAAACTAATAGAGGCTGTGTCACTTCTGTGGGCATGTATCTGCACCAAAAACTGGCACGATGTGAGCCTTACCGTCTGGAAGGTAGACTGTCAGGGTTATGGTTTTATACATACAAGCTTGCAGCTCACCCCTCCCCACTCCCCTGTCTTCAGCTGTAGAACAGAAAGCCTGCAGTCTGATCCCAGGACAGCTGAGCTCCTCTGTACTCTGGGCCCCATCTTAGCAGCAGATTGTCAACTGTACTTTGGTGCTCTGAAGTCTCCATTTCACTAGGCTTGTAGTTCCTCCCGGTGGAGCACTGAGGTCTAATTACCTTGTCTTCTGCCTCCCAGGGGCTTCTTTCCCGTGGTCGTCGGCTTTATCAGAAGAGTGCCTGTCCTTGGATCCCTCCTAAATCTACCTGGAATCAGATCAGTAAGTAGTCACATATTTGCCAATACATTTTTAAACCACCAAATGAGTGGATTGTGATGCCTTTTCACTGGGAGTTGGAATCATTGGTGTGACTAATGACGTCATTATATTATAAATGATTGTATCACATCAACCCTGGTTGCAGTGGACCAGAAGCTAAATGTCCCCAGACCTGTAAACCCTGACCTTTTCGTGTACCATTCTCTATTGTGATGTTACTCCAGCTGACGATGCTAAGCTGCTCTGTGAGTGATAGTGATACCCTCCTGTATTCAGGGTGCAGTGGAGGCTGCCATCTACTGTGGGGTCTCTCAGAGGCTTCTCAGGATTAGCCTGTTTGCCTTGTACACACCTTTATCATACCATTTACCTGTTTTAATTATCAAGAAGAGAGCTCTAGACCTGTGATCATTGTCCTTCAGGGCAGATGGCTGTTAGCCATTCTTCCCCAAGGCCACTCACAATAAAAATGCCAAACATTTTTCCCAAGTGAATGGATGAAAGGTGGCATTTACAGACCTCAGACCCAGTCAATCTCATGACAACTCTAAGTGACTTTTTAGCCATCTTCCTTAGTCTGAAAGCTAAAGGAGGTCCTTCCTAAAGTAGGGAGGGAGTGACAGGGATGGAGGCCAGCTGAGCAGGAGGCAGTCCTTTTGGCTCTAGAGCAAGCCGTGTCAGAATTCACCTGGCGAAAGTCTTTTGTACTTTCCCGCTCGTTCTGAACATCTAGGATAAAACACAAAAGGTAGTTAGGCCCACTGAGTCTGTCTAGAAAGTGCAGAGAGAGACTCAGACTTGTAGAAAATGAGCACCACTATAAGCCAGTCACGTTCCACGCCAGCTCAGTCTGTTCAAAGATTGATACCTCAACTTGGGGTGGGATGGACCCGGGATCCATTGTCCTTATTACCAGATTCAACTTATATATTGCTTATATAAAGAACAAATGTACTTAGAACTGTAGTTGTAATCGCTTACGAATTCTGTAGTGATCGCCTAAGTAACAGACGTGAAGCGTGCGTGCAGAGGCAGTGCTGGCTGGATCTCACAGTGCTTTACCTTACAGCACAGCCACTGACTAGATAGACTCTTTTATACCGTCTGTGATGCTGAAGATAGACAGACTGTGATCGGGGATGGGGTAGCCAAAGTCAATAACCATTTACATGAGTGTATGTTGAAGTTCGTATTTGACAATTATAAATTTACGTTGGCAACACTGAGTGTTTCAGTGTCTTTGCCCACTTCAGGATGATGTTCAGAATGCTCATTTAACATATTTTTAGTTGATAGCTGTTGTTGATTACTGAACTTAATTGAGTTAAATCTGTTTGTCCAAAGACCACATAGGCCCAGAAGAGATCCACAGGAATGGTCAGTGGAAATATCTTATTGGGTTCATTATGCATGAGTGACCGGCATTTCAGTCTTTCTTTTTGTTGAGCTAGCAGTGTCAGTGTCATTTTATACATTATTTTACTCATTGTGTTGCATTTCTCATGTTTCACCCTTAAATTCATGTGTATGACATGTCATGCAAGAGCAACTTTTAGAAAAATGATTTTTTACACACGTGAGAAGATGGTGGTAGACACCATCCAGTTAGCCACTGTCAGTCAGTCATGCCTTGAATTCCTGCAAATCTTGTAAAACTGGATGTTCAGACCAGCATGTAAAGTGCTGAGTCAGTGCTGCACACTCCTGCGCTCCCTCTCACTGCTTTTCTTCTTCTTCCAGTTCGTAGATAAAGTTGGAGAAAGCAACAATATGGTATAACTGCGAGGAACCTGAAGACGCTACAGTATCGTATTATTTATAAAACCCTTTTGAAGAATATTCAGCACAAAGTTAAATTTCACAAACTAGCTTATAAAGTTCTTTACAGAAGTTTAAGATGTATGCCCTCCAAAGGATCGACAGTTACCGAAGAAGCAGTGACAGCCGGCTTGTGATCAGGCGGTCAGAGCAGTCCGCCGACGGAGAGGAAGAAGCCTGTCCCGATGCTTAGTGACTCGAGAAGGCTGTTTCTTAGTCTTGCTGCAGCATGTGAGACAGCCATTTGTAGAGAACCATGGTATCTGTTACCTTTTTTTTTTTTTTAAGAATATTCAAGAGCACCAATAGGCACTTGATTTTTTTATAATGTCCATGATGATGGCCCAGATATTGTAGGAGTGCTGGGCTCTGATTGTGATGCCAGAGCTGGACTGGATTATGTCGTCTCCATGTATCAGCCCAAGGAAAGCCCAGTTTCATGTGTGAATCGCCTAGTTTTTGTAAACATGGATAAAATAAAACTTTTGTGGTCCATTTGAATCTTAATATTTTGGATCCAGATAAGAATCTGGACTAGATACTATTTTTTTGGAATTCACAGAGGTCATTCTGAGCTGTTCCTTCCTCAGTCCTAGCTGACCACGTGCTTTCTTGACTCTGCCACAGTCTGGATGCACAGATGAGTCGGTATGGCTGAGCGTTCTGCTGCACACAGACGCTGAGCAGAAAGCGCTCTGGCCGTGGCTGGGCTGCTGCACACAGACACTGAGCAGAGAGCGCTCTGGCCGAGGCTGGGCTGCTGCACACAGACGCTGAGCAGAGAGCGCTCTGGCCGTGGCTGGGCTGCTGCAGAGGTTATTGAGATCCCAGATGATGCACCCCCGATGAAGTCTCCCATGCCATGATGTAATTTTTCTTCTCATTGTGTTCTTTAAAAATTTGGCCACAGTTTCCCACCTTGTTTTCATAACGTTTGGTGATGTTGAAGGTGTGTAATATGTCAAAGGCTAGATTCTGTGACTGTGAGAAGGGCTGTCTATTTAATCTTGCTTTTCCTCTTATTTTCAGCTTTATTGTAATATCCAAAAATCAGCATGCACCACATCTGCTCCCCCTGTTCTCCATCTTGAGTTAGGAGAGAAAATGCCACCAATGGCATGCAGAAGCTACTTCATTGCACTGAGCTGGCCATGGCTTTTCATAAACGTGATGCCTGGGAAAACGTGTCATCCCTTTCGTTGTTGGTTTGCCAGCGGGAGCGCTAATGTTTCCTTCCTTGCCACGGTGTCAGCTTTTCTGTGGACATGAGAGCACGTCATCAGGCGCAGTACTATTTATCTTAACCACTAATGAGTGCACTATTTATTTTTAACAATCTCAAAGCTTTTTAATGCAGAAAATTATAATTGAAATTGTATTTATTTACAAACCATTTCTACAAGACATTACAATGTTTGTTGTTTTTAGTTAAATCTCTCGGTGCCAGGAGAATCCCCAGCCTTTCCAGTCTGCAGAAGGAAGGACTGGTTTGTAGTGGGATGGTTCATTCTTGTAGCTACTGTCCTGTTTGGTACTTGCATCTGACCTTATGCTGTAACCTGTGAAAACTCGATACATGGAGAATCCTACCTCAATAGCTCATGGGATATTAAAAGACCTGGCGTTGTGTCTGATGTTCCTCAAAAAAATGACACACACACACACACACACACACACACACACACACACACACAGACACACAGACAGACACACACACACATCCAGAATGTCAGTGCTATGCTTTGAGAACTGACTTGTGTAAGGTGCCCTGTAGATTTACCATAGGCTTTAGCCCATATAATTGACAGTGGCTACATATCACTCCTGTTAGAGCAAGAACCTGCCATTTAACTCCTTCGTAGACATGACCCTATCAGAGTGTTTTTTGCATTACTCAAACAACATCCCCTTTCAGCAATCTGATTTCAGAAAACACCAGACCTGAGAAGACATGAGAGGCTCATAGTCCTCAGTAAGGCAAAGGTCTGGGGCAGCTTTCGGTTTGGGGTGAGCCTGCAGTGGACCTGGGACTGCTTAGCAACATTGCATTTCTCAATCAGAACTTTGAAGAGGCTCTGATTTTAAACAACCACTCTTCAGGCTTCTGGAAGCCCAATTCTTGAGGGTTCCCTTACCCCACCTCCTTCTAAAATTAGCCTTCTGATTTTGTGACAAAAAAAAAATGTACCTTGATTATTCCCCCCAATGGAGGACAAGGTCCAGTACTCAGCCTTAAGTGTTTCTGTCATGTTCAAATGTATCTTCTTTAACAGGAACATGCTTGCAATGTTTCCTTTTCCCTTACAATTCTCTGGAATTCAGCTGCTTTAGAAGTCTCATGGTCAAATTATATACTCTAACAATGACATATTGTAAATACACTTGTCTTACCTCAATAAAAGGGTACTTTTCTATTCATTGGTGGTCATGTTTATTTTTACTTTTGACGTTTTTAAAGTAGCACTATAAAATAATCTACTTTATTTTAAATATTGGGCCTACGTACGAGATACAGTTTTGCCCGTCAAATGGCCTTGAACATTTTTATTTCTAAGTTGCTTAAGTACAGTCATATAACAATTAATGAAAAACATTTGAAAACTATTAAGGTACATAAAGAATTTTGAGTGGATGGAGAGAAGGCTCAGGAGTTCGGAGTTCATGGGGGGCATCCAGATTTGGTTCCTGGCAACCAAGTTGAGGCTCACAGCCTTCAGTAACTATAGGTCCAGAGGATCTGACACCCTCTATGCCTCAGGCACCAGGCATACATGCGGTGCACACATACGGAGGCAAAATGCTCATACACATAAAATAAATGTTAATATTTGTTGCTTTGGGCCATATGCTGTTTTTAAAATGTCAAAACTCTTCCAAGCATGTTGGTGCATGTTGTAATATTAGCTAGCACTTGGGAGGCAGTGCAGGCAGATTTCCTGGGAGCTCTGGGCAGCCAGGGCTACTTATGTGCTTTCAACAATAACAAACAAACAACAACAAAGACTGAGGGGTCTACTAAGCATTTGGTTAGTCAACAGACATTTATCTTGGGAGCTTAAAGCCTATGACCAAATGTCAACAATTAGAATTGTAAGACCTGTCCATAAGGATTTTTGCTAACATATACTGAGTTGCCCTGAAACAGATGGTGGCAAAAATAATGTCCAGACATCTGAGCCTCTTAATTTCTTCCACTCTAGTGTTTAGGACTCTTGAGCCTCTAGCTGTGTGACAGAATTGTGTCTTCAGATGTGTGTCATGTATTAGGGTTCCCACAGTATCATCAAATGTTATGAAGGCCACTTAGGCTGCTTTGTAAGGTTCAACCTAACCATCCCTGTCTACACTGGGGAAGACAGGGGGAAGAACCCTAGAGCTTCTCAGTCCATCAGACTAGATGCCTAGGGTGAAGTCTAGTGAGAAAGGCTTGTATTCCTGGGGAGCTGTCCAGTCCTTGTTGGAAGAGCAGGGAAGCTGAATCCGGTGAGCAGGAAAGGACTGCAGCCGCAGCTGCAGCAGATCGGTGTTACAGTCACCAGCAGGAAGGTTCTATTCCACTTTCAAGGGTTTTCTACGTTTCAGTCAAACCTTATGGCAATAAACACACATGCCGGCCCACAGGTGTCTCCTAGCTGATTCCAGGGACAACATTGTCACCGTATCTTTGGAGGACATCAACAACAAAAAGAAGATAACAGCATCAGTGGAGTTTTTCCCCAGAGTGGTTTTTTTCCCCAGAATGTCATCACTTTTGCTATTATAAAAATGCATTTGTTGTAGGCGGTGGGGCAATTGTGTTCTTGTTTTTGTTTTTATGTAAACCTCAAGATTCTAAACTCACTGCAGTGTAACAAACTCACTGAATTTCCTGTCACTACAGGTCATTGGAGCATTTTAGGAAAAGCTGTTCTGTTGCTGCCATTAATTACAGAATTTTAAAAACGAGCAGAGGATTTTAAAAACTAGTGAAGATTAATTTCTAAGTTCAAAGAGCTTGAAATAATTGTTGTCTGAAAAAGGGATTTATTACACTTGAATACTTATGACCTGGATGAAGTGCGTCCTCATCTATAATGTTTTCTTCTTCTTCTTCTTCTTCTTCTTCTTCTTCTTCTTCTTCTTCTTCTT
>OU015745.1:6745809-6772576 GCA_907169655.1 Acomys percivali | reverse complement strand
TTCTTCTTCTTCTTCTTCTTCTTCTTCTTCTTCTTCTTCTTCTTCTTTTTGATATTTATTTATTATGTATGCAGTGCTCTGCCTGCATATACACCTCCACACCAGAAGAGGGCACCAGATCTCATGATAGATGGTTGTGAGCCATCATGTGGTTGCTGGGAGTTGAACTCAGGACCTTTGGAAGAACAGCCAGTGCTCTTAACCTCTGAGCCATCTCTCCAGCCCATCTATAGTGTTTTCATCATAAAATCGTACAAACAAAAAGCCACAGGCCAGTGCACAAGTAACCTACTATTTACTGAATCCCATATTAAAATAACTCCAAATAGTTGTTAGGGGGAACTGGACGGCTTGAATCTGTTAAGAATCTATCCCACCACTTGGGAGGCTGAACCAGAAGATTTCCAAGAGGTCATGGCCAGCCTGGGCTAAAGAATGAAAAATTATCTTCACTAATGATTCGCTGATGATAGAGTGTATGCTTAGATTTTTTTCAAAAAACCTGCTTTATTTAGGGTTCTTAAATGCTTCTACCTCCCTTCCAACTTACAAACGTAAGGGGGGAGAAAAGACAGGTTAATGGAGGCAGGGTGGATGGGTGGGTGGGTGGGTGGATATCTAGTGCATCTCCCAAACCTTGTCCAGGGGCCAGAAGTTTCCACTTGAGTCCTGTTGTCCACTGAACAGGGGTGTGTGAGAGTCACTGGCTGCAGTGCTTGCCTGCACATTTGTCATCCGTGAGGGCCTCACTCGATGCCACTTCTCCCGCCTCCTCACCTGCTGGGCCAAGACAGCTGGATTTTCTGGGTCCTCTCCACAGACTCTTCTGCTTGTTGACTCTGATTTGATAGCAGATGATTCTTAAGGCTCCAGTCTCTTCTGATGTATATTCATCCCTGGTATTTCATAGGTGCCAACAAATGTTGAACCAATGAAAGTGAAGTTGCCCAGCTCTTCTGTTGCTCTCCCCTCTGACCCCTAGTGGGCTGAAGTCGGTTTTGTGGAAGCAGAGGTCTCTCAGCCACAATGTGAAGGAGGTGAACCCTGCAGAAGTCTCTACTTCACTTCCTGACCTTTACATAAGGCCGCTCGTTACTGGACAGGAATTACCAAGGGCAGCCTTTCTTCCCCCAGGAAAGCAAGATGCTAGGACAATGGAAGTCACTCTTCATGTTTCCAAGATGATGTGAGTCACTGGTTCTCAGGTCACCCCTGAAGGAGAGGTAAACATGTTTTTTGTTTATATCACAAATGGGGCATGAGAAAAAGACTTGTGAGAGAGCAGGTGATGTTTATCCTCTTAGAAGTCGAACAACCATGTGGGGGAGATTGGTTGTTAACCAGCTGAAAAACATCCTTGAACAAATGCTGAGAGGAGGTATAAATGTGACCCAAAAACAAGTGGCGGGGCCTTTGGAGACTTGGGATAGTTTTGGCTGTTCATCCCTCCACTTCGAGAAGCTCCTAGAGAGACCCGCTCGAGGGAAGGCTTTGGGACTCTGGGCTCTGGCTGAGGTTCCGGGTTCTGGTTGCTCCAGGTTCCAGAAGAGGAAATCCTGCTGATTAGGCCAGGAGAAAAGTTCCTTGGAACCAATATCCTTACGGTTTCCTTACTGTATTCTTTAATCTCCTTTTCTTATTGTTTAGGTTAGTCGGATTATAAGTGAGGTACTCTCAGTTAATAAGTTCATAATAAAATATATTTGCTAAGAAAATTGAGCATACACATTCTGCTTTCTATTGTGAATAAAGGGGCTGGGGAAGATTTTGTAATTAGAGCTGATATTATAAAGAACTTCCCTAAGGGAAATGTAAGAAGTAAATTTGCTCCTCAAGTGTACGTATCTGAAAACTCCAGTGTGCTTCAATCTCTGTGAAACTGCTTATAATTATATCATCGTAATGATAGGCAGTCAGAGCCCTGAGGCTTTTATTGTGATACTGTCTCTGTACTTTTAATGCAAGAGCCCAGCTGTGGCAACCCTGACAGGCTGGGTGGGCAACTGGCTGTCAACACCCAACTGAAAGATAATTGTGAAAAGCAGAGAACAGAGATGTTTCTCTGTATGCTTTGGGGAGGGGCCTAACAGGACCCAGTGATCCCTAGTTAATCCTGGGGTAGGCTGATAGGAGTTGTGGGTTTCAACAGAGGTAGAATTGAGTGCAAGAGTTGTGTAGCCCCTGACTGCAGTGTACCCCAGTGAGGCTGCACTTGGTCTTAGTTGTGATTGTTCAGGGTCCAGAGATGTTAGGAGCTGGGCTTGCTGGCACGCACCTGTAAATCCTGGAATTTAGGCAGCACAAGGCTCAGGTACTAATCCGGTTAGATGCCAATTGACCAAGTGAGGAGTCTTCTTCCTGGAAAAACTTCTAAATGCCTCTCCTCATGCACTTGAGCCTGTGAGGTGCTTCGACTGTGGTGATAGTGTAAGCTCTGGGACTAACCCCACCTCCCTTGGCTGAGCAGCCAATCAATTCAGACACAACCTGAGTGGCTGTCACTCTTAAACAGTGAGAGGTGATCACTGTTTAAATACAACCTGGGCACCAATTGAGCCAAGTTTCAAAATCCAAATGATCAAGTTATCCTAGTGATGAAGGCAAAATGATCTCTAATGAATATACCTTTAAGAAAGGTATAGGAAGCCAGGCGTGGTGACACATACCTTTAATCCCAGCAGGTGGATCACTGTGAGTTCCAGGCCAACCTGATCTACAAAGTGAGTCCAGGACACCCAAGGCTACACAGAGAAACCATGTCTTGAAAAACAAAAACAAAAACAAAAACAAAAAGAAGGAAAGAAAAGAGCCTATCTGACTGGTAGGCTTGTTCATACTGTCATCAGAAGATAATTCAGGACTTCAACCTATCATATTTTGAACCAAACAACTAGGCTCCCTCTCATAACTTGGAAGTACATCTGTCTTTAAAACCTTGTGATTTAACAGAAGCATCTTCCTGGGGCCTCTCTGTCAAGCCTTTCAGAGCAGCGTCTGACATGCTGTCTGTGGTGAGTCTGCGATATTGATAACATGTCAGAGCCATTCCCTTTATTTGTCACAATAAATGGAAAATGGCAGCTTTGACGTAAAACTCCTACTTACAGATTCAGCAGATAAACTAACAGGGCATTTTTATTCCTCCTTAAGACTCAATGTTTCTTTTGGTGATTCATTTTCCTGTTCTTTCTAAAACATTTTGTGTAGCTTTTTTCCCTTATGTTTTGTTAAATATATTTATGTATATGTGCACACGCATGTGAGAGCAAGGGCCACAGCATACATGTGGAGGTCTGAAGACAGCTTTTCACCATATGGGAACCGGGGCTCATACTCAGGTACTCAGGCATGCACAACTGTGCTTTGCTCACAAGCTAACTCCCTGGCCCGTTGTGTTTGGTTTTAATCTGTCTCCGAGGACAGTGTGAACAAGCCACCGCACCAGCATGCCCGGCAGATCTGCTGGGTCATTATGAGGAACAATCTGAAAACCCTAAATATGAACTCCTTGCTATTTCTCCTTCTCATCTCCTGGCTATCCTGGATGACAGCTGTCAACATGATGGGATCCAGATGAGCCTTTGGGCATGCCACTGGGAGGTTACCTTTTTGTTCTTCCCTTAGGGGGGGAAATGACGTCACTTCCTGCTCCCAGTCCCTGCCAGCCCTTCCAAGCTGTCCTCCCACATCCCTGGCTCTCAAGTTGAAAGCTCCCTCCCTTTTTATATTATATTTGTTATATACATGTATATGTGTGTACACAAATAAATATATACAATCTGCTGGGTCCATTTTTGTTGTTTTGTGTAATGGTTTCCAGGCTGGCCACTCTGGATTAGACAACCAATACAAAGGCTCATCCCTGGGAGAGACTAATTCCCCCAGCAGTCATTGGTTACCTGTAGTTCTTTGTCTTGAGATGGGAACCTTGCAAATTTCCCCCTTCTGTGTTAACAGGTCCGTTGATAGTGTTATTCTTCTGGTCTTGTTTGTGCAGCCATTTCTTGAAGAAACGGTTTCACAGCAGACTTCCTGGTATTTTGGCTCTGACAGGCATTCTAATCCCTCTTCCCAGATGTTCCCTGGGCAGTAGATGCAGGAGCTGTGATGTTGACTTATCCACTGGGGCCAGGCTGGATGGAGGAACTCTCTTGGTTAGGTTAGTTGAGGTGGGAGACCATCATCCCCTGTGGGTGGCAGCACTCCTTGGCCTCAGACCCTGGACACTGCACTGTGGGCGCAGTGTGACCAGCTGCTCTCTGCTCCTGCCACCTTGTCTTCCCACCATGCTGGACTGCATGTTTGAACTGTGAGCCAAAATGAACCCTTTCTCTTTTTGATTGCTTTCTTAGGGTATCCAAACCCAAGCTTCAACTGTCCTGTCCTCCCTGACACAATGACCAAACCTGAACATCTGGCATCTCAATCTCAAACTAATTTCCAGGAATTGGCAAATAATATTTATCCTTTAAAGTCAACCCCCCACATTCACACGTGCAGACAAAATGCTCAAATATATATATATATATATATATATATATATGTATATATATATGCATGCATACATACATACATAGTATTGCAAGAATTTTTCTTCTTCTAGCATGACATAGCTGAGAAGGCCCTCACCAGACCCTAACTATGCTGACTTTTCATATAAAGCTGAGTAATGAGCTCCCAAGGTATGTGCATTTGTGGTAGCTATCTCTCTGTCACTGTAACAAATGACTAAGATGATACAGCTTATAGAATGAAAGGTTTATCTTTGCCCCACATATTTTGAAGCTTCCATTCCATGATATCTCATGAACACAAAGCTTTCAGACCTATATCAGCCCACTACAGCAGAACAGAGTTTTCCACTGTGTGGCTGGGAAGAAAAAGGAAGAGATTGAGTCTCTGACTGTCTATTTTTGAGGGGGCACTGGGAAGACTTGAAGGACCCCCACTTGGCCCTCCTCTGAAAGGCTCTGCCATCACTAAGTCCTGTTCTGTAGGACAGACTTTCAGGGGACACTTGAGATACAAACCAAGATAGCAGTTCACTGTGTTGTTACACATACTACATGGGTTCATCCTCTGTGTCTCTGAGCATATTGGGTGATGGTCAGGTCTTCATCCAATGTCTGCCTCTGTGCACAGCTGTTTCAACTGGGTACCAACACAGCTGACATCCTGCCCCTCTTGCAGCAATGCCCTTTCTTTATCACATACTTTTAAAGATTTATCGTAGCCAGCTCTTGCTACTTTGTGGGGTCTTCTTTCTTACACCCTTCTCCATGCTTTTCTTCTTCCCTTTTAACCCCCTAACTTAGATAGGTAAGAAAAAAATGGTAAGAGAGGAAAGGAATGAGATCCCTGAATAAAGCCAGAGGTCAGAAAAGGGATTATTAGACTATTTCCTGCCAATTAGGGGCATCCAGCTCCTTGGGGCAAGTTTGAGCTTTGCCATCAGGATGTTTAATTTCTTCTTGTTTCTTCTTTGTGTGGGACTACTTAACAAACTGTGACCAACAGCAGCCAACAACCGTTCAACAACCCACCCTACCTACCTCTCAGGGCCTTGAAATTTGTATACCTTCTGAAAAATTCCCAGAATTCCAGTTGTGACCACAATCACAGAAACTATCTGCAGCTGGCAAAGTCACGGCTCTGCTAGATCACCAGGCACATCATAGATGGTCTGCTACGAAGCAACCCCATATCCCCACACGTGAGATTCAAATGAAAACATAGTCCTATGATATTTCTGTGTTTTTTTTAAAGAAACCAAAATTCCAACACTGTCACTACAATTTATACTTATTTTTATCTGCATATATGTGTAAGCCTGCATGTCTGTATGTGCAACACATCTATGCAGATGCCCATGGAAGCCAAAAGAGGGCATTGGATCCCCTGGGACTTACTTGAGTCACAGTATGCTGTGACCTGCCCAGTGTGGATACTGAGAATTGAATCTGGGTCTGTACTCTCAACCCCTGAGCATTATCCCAGCCATTCCTTTAGCTTTTTTTTTTTTTTATCTTTACTCTCCATTATCATTTGCTCTGGTTGTCCTTAATGGTGCATGTCTTACAAATCATTTTTATTAACAAACACTGACAAACCTAACTGATCTAGACAATAAAACAAAACAAAAACAAAAACAAAAAATCCACAAAGGGGAGGTCATCACACCCCAGCACTGATTTCTAGAATCTGCCATTACCAATCCACCAACATTGTTCTAGAAACTAGATCTGTCTACAGCCATACTGCGCCAGGGGATCATTGGGCCCCAGCTAAAGGCTCCGTCACACATGAGTGTGCTAGAAAAGCCCTGGGCAATGCAACAACAACAAAACAAAACAAAAAAACAAAAAAAAGAAAATGGCAAGCAAAACTGCCATCACCCAATAACACTGTAATTCTACAAATCACAGCTTAAAATACTCGAAGTCAGCATTTCTCTGCCTCAAAATGTGACTTTTTGGCACATTGTTAGCACTTGTTTACATTTCCTTGGACTTTATTTGCTAATTAACCCACTCCAGTTTTGCCTCTACCCTCAGACAGCACCGTACCTCCAAGTCCACTGGCTCTTTTCTCACATCTTGCTTGGGCTTTCAAAGTTTAAACCACATTTACTTATTTTAGCATTGGGGGTAGAAGGGGGAGCATGTACAACACCATGTATGCAGTCAGAAGACAATTCCCAGGAATAAGTTTTCTCCTTTCACTATGTGAGTACTAATTCCGGGTATAAAACTTAAGTTATTAATTAGGCTTGGCAGCAAGCACCTTTACCTGCTGAGCCGTGTCACCAGCCCTCTGGCCTGTCAATATCACTGCATACTCTCTGAGCTCCTTGATATCCGGCTCCCTGAAGTGACTCCTTTTTTTTTCCGATTGCTGTACTTCCACCTCTTTTTTTTTTTTTTTTTCTGGATCTTTACCTGTTCAGTTTCTGTGTGCTTGCTTTCACAGCTCTGTGTGCTCCTCTTACGGACAGTTTCATTCTTGCCAGACCTTTCCACCCATTTTTAAATTCTTAGAATTCTTACAATGGATCACTCCTTTCGTTTAGAAAAGGGAAAACCAAGCTAATAGTCTTTTTGCTGGGGTCCTAATCCTGCCATTTCCAGTCACCTATTTTTACATCTCTACTTGCTAGTTCTGCGTGTTCACAATTTGGTTCCTTGGGAAGTCTGTGTTGTTCCTGTAAACTGTTTCATTTACCTGTGCTTGAGCCAAAAAGTCTAAGCAGCATCCTTGGCTCGTTTATTTTCTCACTCTCTCATGTCTGATTCCCCGACTAGTCCTGCATTTTCCACCTCCGACATCATTTCCAGCCCTGCGTTCTTTGTTGCCTTCAGTCTCTGCCTTTGGCTCGTGACCGCATCTTCATAGGCACAAGACAGTTCCAGGGACCCTTGCTGCGATCCCACTAGTGTTGTGGCCTCAAATAAACCCAGCTGTTTGCTGACTCTCCAGCTTCCCTTTCCCTCGTTTGTGTAACAGGTAGCTGGAATACTAATTCCAAATGCCCTGGAATTTTATCTTTCAAATTCTCTCTACTTTCACTTCCTCTAAAGTAGCCCGGCGCTTCGCCTGTCGTGTCATCTTGCCTGCCTTTACTTACTAACCTAAGCGTTGTGCAGCAGGTAGCTTAGAGACGGCCCCTAGCTAAAAGGGCATCAGTGAGCTAAGGATTTGTCTGGTAGGAGGTTGTCACTCAACACGTATTGGTTAAATCATTGACTGGACGGATTCTTGAGTGACTGAATGACTGATGTCAAGTTCCTCTGAGGTTCCCTAACCTTTTCGTGTTCGCAGGGCTGATTCATCCTCACCCATAGCTAGTACGTTATCCGTTTGTTTTCATTAATGATGATAAAACACACTGGGCAGCCAACAGGAAAAGCAAAAGTGATGAAGCTGATACAGTCAGAATGTCTCCTGGCTGTGGTCAGTGCCTAAATAGATGATATCCGCTCATCAATCATTGTCCTATTTCTGCCAATTAGACCTCCCCAGAGGAATCATTGGATCAGATCAGTTCTGAAGATTGACACACGCTGTCCCCGTGGTCTCCTTTCCCCTGCGAAGACTCCATGCTACGGGTTTTTAAGGGCCCAGGTTGCGGCGGGTTTAAAAGACTCCTCACTGGTACAGCGACAGCAGTTGTGGGACTCCGGAAAAGGGTTAGAACATGAAGGTAAGCCCCGGATGTGAGCATCCGACACTTTTCCAACTGCGCTACCTTTCTTCCCAGGTTATACTTAACGAGCATTTCAGGTGACTGGACATTTGGGGAATATGCCTTTAAATAGTGAAATCGTCTGACTTTGCTGAGTAAAATAACTTATTCACCGATTCTTTATTTGGGTGAAGTTATGGAAATCATATTTTTTCTAATTTTTAAAAGTACTCTTCATGGGTTATGTAGAAGGTAAGATCATATACTGAAGAGAGAGGTTTGTCCAGTCTGAGGAGAAGGCAGAAAAATCCAGGACACTCAGATGAACCTGGGTTTGGTTGGTGTTTCTTGTAGGGCCCCAGAAGCCTGGTGGCGACAGCTTTGGCTCTTCTTTTGGCTCTGTCTGTCCTGGAAAACTGCAGCAGCGCTCCACAGGTAATCTCATACAGAGAATACAAACCCTGGGTACGAACTGCGCGGCCTTGTTGTTTTCTTCTTTTCCACGTTGCTGCCCTGAGCTAACTGCCCTCTCTCCTCCCTGGGCTGCAGAGACTGTTGGAGAGAAGGAACTGGACTCCCCAGGCTATGCTCTACCTGAAGGGCGCACGTGAGTTCCAAATTCTTTACTGTCTTTGGCAGGGTGCATGGGAAGACACTCTGGGAATCCTGGAAGCCACAGAGCAGGGACCCCCGGGAGACAGTGTCACAGTTGTTGGCTCCAGTAAATAATTAGGATCTCAGACAACCCAGAAATGGCAGGGAAGGCAGGTCACAGACCTCGTGGCCAGAAAGCTGAGAGAACCCCAGGCCTCACAAAGGTAATTCGGGCGCTCTTGAAGCTGAGGCAGGAAAACTGCTTTGAGTGCAAGGCTAGCTTGGCCTACATAGTGATTTCCTGGTCAAACTAAGGTCCTGTCGGGGAAGAAAGGTAGAAGAAGGAAGGAGGGAAGAAGAAAAAGTAAGGGGGGGGGAGAAGGGTTCAAGAAAAGGGGGATGAGAAAGGAAAGGAGGGAGGAAAATAAGAAGGAAGGAGGGAATGAAGTTGGTTTCTTAAATGGGAGAGTTAGTGTTCCTCCGCGCAAACCAGGTCTGTGGGGCTGGAGCAGCATCTAATGAACTTGACAAAAGAAGGAAGGGAAGGAGAGGAAGGGAAGGGACAGGCTTGCGCGAGACGCGACTCTTTGATGCGACTCTCCAGTCTTCCCCGGCCTGGGGTGTAGCTGTCCTCGCTCAGCCCCCTTCTCCCCCGCAGAGGGCCGCCGCTTCATCTTGGACCAGAACCGCCGGAAGGAGCTCGCAGACCGGCCACCTCCAGGTAGGTGAGCTGTGCGGCGGCGGCTCCACCAGCACGGAGCTGGTGAGCCCGGGTTCCTCACTCGCTGGGTCTGCGGTGCAGCCGCAGGGCAAAGAGACTGAGCTGGTTCAAGAAGCCCACCTGGCTATTTATGGAAAGAGCCTTGCTTTGCCCTTTCTCTTCCTAATTAACAACTAGTATTAAGGAACTCTCGGAAGTTTCAAGTGCATCTCCCTCTTAAATGGCTAGAAACAGCTACCAAAAAGTTTTTAAACCAAATGCAATAAAGTAAAGGTCATTAAAAATAAGGCTAGGTATAAATGACTGGGCAAGGATAAATGTTCTTCAGGGACAAGCACCGGATACACTATCCAATCCCAAGTGTTCAGCCCTAAGTACTTGTACACATGAATAATACCAAATGGAAGAGAGGAGAGAGAGAGAGAGAGAGAGAGAGAGAGAGAGAGAGAGACAGAGAAACAGACAGCCAGACAGCCAGACAGAGAGAGACAGAGAGAGACAGAGACAGAGAGAGACAGAGACACAGGGGGGTGGGGAGAATGAATACAAGAAAAAATATCAAATAATAATTAAAGAAAAGGTGGTGAATTTGGAAACGTTGGGGGCAGAGAGGGGCTGGAATCGATGTAAACAGTACTCATCATGTATGAAATTCTTAATAAAATAAAATTAAATTAATTTAACGACTTAATGTGCCAGGGCCTGTTAGTACCCCCGAGGGACCCCCCCCTTCTCTGAGGAAAAAGGGAGATGGGAGGAGGAACGTCTGAGAGGAGGAGCAGGCCCTGAGATCAGGATGTAAAATTAATTAATTATTTATTTATTAATTAATTCAAAGAAAAGAAAAATAGAGCCAGGGACATTTTTCTTGATGAATTTCATGTCATTGCAGTTTAAAAATGAAGAAAAATTAATTTTGCTAAGCCCTCGCATACAAATACTAAGAATAAAAGCTGTGCCTATTTGGAGGACTAGCCATCACTTCGGGGCATACCTGTAGCAGATGCCCCGCATGCGTCGCTTTCAGTTCCTCAGTTTGCAGTGTGATTAATCTTATTTTGTTAGGGTAAAATCTCTTCCTTCTCTTTCTGTTACTTCTGAATAAAATTCAAGGTGTGTGCCGGATCAGGACCATGTCACCTATCAACTTAAGTTTGAAATAGAGTGTGGTAGCATGCCCCTGTAACGCCATAAACATGTAACTTAAGAAATTTGAAAGAGCTCTGAGCATGTAGTCAAAGTATCTGCAGTCAAATAGCTAATTATAGGCTATAGGCTATAAATATAGGCTAATTGTAGGAAGGTCCACGTTTAGCTGAAGCTGATTTGGGGGTAGGCAATAGGAGATTCTGGCTCCCATGGAATCGCACCTTAATCTTTTGGCCCAGGCAACCTATGTTAAGCTATGAGAGGGAAAAAGCCACCCGGAGCCCTGAAGAGGCAAAAGGGCTGTGGCTGGCCTCCTACTCTTGTCTTTCTTTTGAGACATACTCCCTAGCATACAGTGCATATTCCTCTTCCATCCCCGGATGTAAACACAGGAAAAACAATTGGAAGTCATTTCCAAGAAAAATATGACACTTCAGTTTGTGAAGATCACTCCGGGGCTATCGAGACTGACCAGCAGGTAAAGGTACCTGCCACAACTCTCACTACCTGAGTTCAATCCTAGGACCCACTTATGGCAGGAGAGAGCAGACGCCCCAAAGTTGTCCTCTGACCTTCAGGTGTGTGTGTGTGTGCGCGCACACACACAAATGCACTAAATAAAATGCACTATAAATGTTTTTGTTAATGTTTTTTAAATCACTATACAGTGTACAGATAAAAAACCTGCTTCCCTGAGGTCTTTCTAGTCTCACACAGCACAGTAAATTTAGTTGACACAAATATCTGAATGCTAATTTATTTACAATGTTTAATTGACATGAAGATTTAAGTGCTGCTTTGGATATATGAATATCAAGGCTGTGTACATTTCTGTTTCTTCAGAAAGACGAAACCCACATCTTCAATTGCTGACTCTCCGGGAGGCTGCAGCCCTGTTTCTGGAGTCCTTGCAGAAATCACAAAAAGGTGCAACTGTGGTGACTTCTTTCTATTCCGGAATGAGATTTGCATACTGACTCCTCCCCCTTCCCCTCAGACCCCACAAATGCTCTCAGTAAAATGAGCCCCAGGAATACAAAAACACTACTCTGATGACAGTGGGGAATTGAATATGAATTTCATGAACCATAGCCTATTGTTGGTAACATTTGTTTGTTTGTTTTTTAATACAATGTCTATGTATCCCAGGCTGGCTTAAAATCCCTTACATATCCCAGGCTGGCCTTGAACGCCTTACCCTCCTCCCTCCATCAAATAGGACTCTTAAAACTGAAAGAGCTCCAATTAGCTTCATTGGTTTATAATTGAAAACACGAAGGGAAAAAAAAGGAATAATCAAAATCCAATTGATCAGTATTTAAAATTCAACCCGATAGAAGTTCTGATTGCCAGTCACTTTTCACTTTCACACACAGCAGTAAGTATGGTTCGGCCGAACAGACAGAATCAGCTTTGCCTGCTGGCCTGTCACTCTCTCCTTACTGCCCAGCTTCTCAGGCACCCATGGATGGAATCGTCAGACGGTCCTTCTGTCCATGTGAGCTGGAAGTACCAGTAGGACTGGAGCATCTTGGTAACGGGTCAGCTAGGCCTCTGGATGTTCACAGACCTGGCTGTAAATCCTGTTTTGTCAGCTTCTACTAGCTTTGTGACCCTGACACAGGAATGGTCCCCTTACTCTAGGGACCCATTGTAATGAGATATATAGTGTGTGTGTATGTGCTGTGTGCAAATGTGTGTGCATGCATGTGGAGACCAGATGTCACTGGGTGTCTTCATGAACCAATCTCCACTTTAGTCTTTAAGGACAGGTCTCTCACTGAACCTGGAACTCACTGATTCAGCTGGTCAGTGAGCTTCCAGAGCTCCTCCTGTCTCGCCCCAGGCACCAACACCACTGGGGTTATGGCATATGTCACCACATCTGGCTTTTTATGTGAGTGCCGAGAATCTGGAGCCAGGTCCTCATGAGCACTTTATTGACTGAACCCATCTCTACAGTCCCAATTCTTATTAGTATCAATACTAACCATCATCCTCCGTGCATGGAAAAAGTGGGATGCTCTGCATAACAGACAGAAGTTGCTATGTCCAAGATGACTGGTTTTAACCTCAAGGTCTGAAACAATAACCGGGTCTTGAAGTCCTTAGGAAAAGAACTTTGATGCTGACTGATTGGCAGTAGGTGTGGGTATTGGGAAGATATACAGAGCCAAACACCAAGGTACAGTAGAAAAAGGAGAGTTCATTGTAAGGGGAGAAAGGCGACCACTCGAGGTCCCCATTTCAAGTGCTTTTTGGAAAACAAGAATGATGCACGAGGATAACTTTTCAGCCAGTTCTCTGCTTCCTTCCACCATCCAAGCTCCAGGAACTGAAATCAGGTTCCATGCTAGACAGTGGGTACCCTTACCTGCCGCGCCGCCTTTCTAGCCCTAATGACTGACACGTTCTGAGTAGCTTCTCTCTCGATTAACTGAAGAAGCAAAGTTTTATTAACCTAAATAAATGGAGGAGTTTTTATTCCCATGTGATATGCCCATCGTTAATCTGTAATATTTTCACTGAAGAGTCTCTAGGTATCATCTGGAAGTCTCTTACATCAAACACTTAAATTCCAATGGAGTTTTCTTTGGCTCTGCCTCTTAGGCATGCATGTGTCTGTGCGTCTGTCCATGTGTCCACATTCTCCTTCCCTCTAAAGGGAAGCATATTATTTACTAACTTTCAGGGGGTGTGAGCAATTGAGGATTCAAATTCTATTTTGACTAACTAACTGAGGGAATGACTTTTTCTAGAAGGCAATCTTGGGTAATTTAAAATCTAGGGGAAAAATTAAAATCTCGGGCATGCATACTGTGCCAGCCACTCCGCTCTACCCCACTTCAGCTTTCACGCCTTCTACTTTACAGTCTGGGTACTTTGATCTGGCGACTGTCTAATCTCAGAAGACACTCTAGCCTGACTGTTGCATTCCCATCCAGCTAACTAGTGCCTTTGCCTTTGGTCTCCTTGCTTACCCAGAAGAAATGGGCAATGAAGGAATATTTTCATGGGTGTTCCCATGTCACCTTTCCCATGCAGAAAATATATCAGCAGGAAGCACAGGCCACATCCTTGTCATGCGAGTGAATGGTTAATGACAGCAGGCATTTAGACTGGAGGCATGGCAGTCAGAGCAAGATGTGCAGCCCCTTTACATTTCTGCCAAACTTCCCCGTGCACTTTATGGTAGATTTGCATGTTGGGCTGCCATGGAGCTCAGTTGGGACAGTGTTTGCCCAGCAAGCACAAGGCCCTGGGTTCAATCCCCAGCACTATACAAAGAAGCATGGTGGCAAATGTCTATGATCCCAGCACTTGGGAAGTAGAGTCAGGAGGATCAGCAGTTCAAGGTCCTCCTCAACTACATAGCTACTGGGTGTAAAATGAGAATTGCCAGCTGTGTCCCAATGTGAGCAGATAAATTTTATTTTGCAACCAATCTGTAGAAGAATTGTTGTTAGCATAGCCCGTGACTGACTTAACCTTTGGGTCAAATGTCTATTTCTTGGGATTCTGTTCTTTCTAAAGCCAAGAATGTATATGTTCACTTTGAGCTGTTTTCTTTCTTCCTTTCAGATGAAGGAGGGAATTTTGATCAAAGCAAATTCCTGGAAGACAGACAGTTGAACTGGTGAAAATGCACCAGGACACATTCAAGTATACTTGTATTCATGGTAAAAAAAAAAAAAAAAAACTGGAACCATGTGAAAAGGGCCCATGCACCCTCCCTTCCACACCTGTAACCCTAGACACCCTCATCTCCAGGTTTAGTCACACAGAATTCCTGGATGGATACCATCGAGGTCCACTGCTCTGGAATGACATCATCAGTGTCTTTATGCAGGCTTAGATTTTCTGGGGCCTCTGAATGCCAAGGCTAAGAACTCATAAGTGTTCTTTCTTCTTCCTACAGTCTAGCTCCGTCTTGATCTTAGCTGTTGGTTTTCTCATCCCATCACCCTCTTGCCCCTTGGCGTCACTCAGCAACAACTCTCCCTGTTTCCCTTTTTCTTGTCCCCAGTAAGAGAGAGAAAGTTAAGACATGAAGTGGTTGTGGGTCTTTTTTTATAACTTGCCTAGGATAGGTCCGCTGAGGATGGAGCTGAGGAGAGGATGCTTGGGATAACGCTCCCACAAAACGCTTCTCTATCATTGCTGAGACAAAGAATGCTCCACAATGTAAAACCCTTGGAAGACCCAGGGCTAAGAGCCTAGGAGAGCTAAGTGAATTCCACTTAAAAACTTGGACCTTAAAGTCACTGGCATATAAGTAGACGGTGATGGAGTTTGCTGGAGCATGTACCACACAAAGGAGCAAACAAGTTGTCCAGGCTCAGAGGTAGCCCGTTTTCTGTGGCTGAAAGAGACTCCATCATGATTTTACATTAAGGTACTTCCAAGGCACAAGTGCATGCCCTATGCGTGAGTTATCCTCTCTCAAGCCAGCTCAGGTTTTTAATATCATCCAAACACATATGCAAAGACACATGCAGAGAGAGAGAGAGAGAGAGAGAGAGAGAGAGGGAGAGGAGAGGAGAGGAGAGGAGAGGAGAGGAGAGGAGAGAAGGTTAAGACATGAAGTGGTTGTAGGTCTTTTTATAACTCGTCTGGGAGAGGTCTGCTAAGGATGGAGGTGAGGACATAATTTATTTGCAATTACATAATGATTACCATGGTATTTTTTACCTAATAAGTTCAGAATCATTAACCATAAGTGCCCAAGTAACAAGTATTGATCCCAGCTTGATTACAGCTATTACTTAGTAGCAATAGAATACCTTTATGTGAATAGCTCTGTAATCTGATATTTTAATTCAACCTGTGTTAAGTATTCAAAATCATGTGTGTATGCTTTGTCTGCTTTTCAATTCATAATAACATAATAAATCTATATTCAGGTTAATATACCATTGGCTCTGTCAAAAATATTCAAGTACTAAATCTGTGTGATATCATCATAGGCACCTGTCATTAGTCATGACCTGACTTTAGAGTGGCTCTTTTTAAAAAGAGTGTTTACTAGAAGGTTCCATATCCAATTTATCATGTTACTGAATCAACAGACACTGGTGTGTATTGCTCATTTAAATACTTTCTTTCTTCCTAGCTCATCAAGTGGCTCTTCTCACAACTTCCCCACACTCTCAAGAGCTTCATGCCGTAGTGGTTTATAAAAGCTGTCTAAATGACAGTAGCTATTCGAGTGATATCTCCCCCTCCTAACATTGCTTAAGTGCTCTGCGGTCCAGATGTGCTGATAAATCATATGGCTCCCTCTTTCCAGTTTGATAAAAAACTTTCTAACCTTCTTAGGATATGTCTTTGTTGGGTTTTCATTGCTCAAGTAGATTGCCTGAAACTTTGTAATTTGTAAAAAAAAAAAAAAAGGTCTATTTTGGTTCATGCCTCTTACATATCTCTGGTGGATGGAAGAACCAGGTGCTGTTCACAGCCTGGGAGAAGAGTGAAAAGCAAGAGGACCCATGTGAAAGGGGTGGAGCTGGAGGAGAGGACATACTTCATGCTAACACATTCGGGTGTACTGACCCCATCCCCAAGCCCTCAAACAACTGCACTGAACACTTCTAAAGACCTAGTCACTTTTTAAAATTTTTGTTTATAGTGGAAATTTAACTCAGGCTTCGTGCACGCTCAGTGTGTGCTACTGGGCTTCACAGGCAAGGCTTTGAATCACATCTTAAAAGCCCCACCCTGACTACTTGCCAGCCAGAACAGGTTGTGTTCTCGCGTCTCTATATTATTGTACAAACTGAAATGAATAAGGGCACACACCACAAATTGGAACCATTAAGTTGGAAGATGCTGACATCAGCACACAGACATGTACTGGACCATCTCTGCAGGATGTCCAGCCACTTTCTGCACAATGCAGGATGTCGTTCCTCTCACTGCATCACACCTTTCTTGACTCTTGATTGTTCTGACTCTCTGCACTTCTGGAAGATGTCTCCCCAAACCCCGACACCATGGTAACCCTGAAGATGAGAGACAAGGGCAAAGGGCTGGGCCTTGTTCAGGTCGGTACCCATCCACACCCCTTCTGCACTTGTCTGGAAGCGTAAGAATGAGTGCGTCTGAGCAGCCTTGAGTCTCCTTGTTTTGTCTTCACCTCAGGTGAAAGGATGTTGGTGATGCAACTCCCTTCAGTTCAGTCTTTGCAGCGACTAACCCTTCGGGAAGAGCTCATTCTTCATGTCAATTGATCCCCAAAGCCACTGAGTGACAAGGCGGCTGCATCGCCATGTTACTTCATAGAAAGTTGGGCGCCTCCTCAAGGAGAGCCCTCACTGTACCTTGAAAAAAACATCAGCATAGCATTTGTAGGACCTAAAAGTCTTAGCCGCCTATGTAAAACCAGCTCTGTTCACCAAGGCTTTGCCATAAAGGGGAGTGGTGGTTTCAGTCAGCTGGGCCTGCTGAAACAAAACGTCCTGCACTGGAGGTTTAACCAAAGCCGATTTGCTCTTAGAGTTCTGGAGTTTGTCAACATGTTGGCAGAATGGATGTGTGGTGACGGCTAATTTCCCATAGGTGGCTCCTTGCTGTGGTTACACATCCCTATGATAGAGAGTCAAGGGAACTCCATGGGGCCTCTCTTCCTCCTTTTATTTCTCCTCCTCCTCTTTGAATTTCTGCCCCCCATCTTTTTATTCCTCCCCCCTTTCTCCCTGTCTTTCTTCCACCCTCCCTCAATCCCTCCCTTCCTTGTTTCTTCTTTGTCCTTTCGCTCTTCTCATTTTGATACTGGGTATTGAACCCAGAGCCCCAGCCAACTAAACAAGGAGTCTACCTCTGAGTTACATCCCCAGCATGGGGGCCTCTTTCCTAAGGTCACTAACTTCATTCCTAAGGACAGTGCCCTCATGACCTAAACACCTTACAAAACCATGGTTTCTAATTTTATCTAATGTTTAGCAGTATTGAGCTTTATATAATTTAAGTTCCTTCCAGGATATATATAAAATGATGAGTTTACAACCATCTGTTTTTTATTTAAGCACTTTATAGCCGAATCCCAGCCCCACCTGCTCTCCTCCCAGTCCCACCCTCATGCCCCCTCGCCTACCCACCCCTTTTCCTTCTTCTCATAGAAGGGGCCCCAAGAGGTACCAACCATCCTGGCCCCTCATGTCATAACAGGACTAAAAGCATTCTCTCCCACTGAGACCAGACAAGGCAGCCCAAGCTAAGGGAAAGGGAATTAAAGGCAGGCAACATAGTCAGAGCTAGCCCTGACTCCCATTGTTAGGGGCCCCACATGATGACAAAGATGCTCATGTGTTACTTATGTGTAGGGGGTCTAGGTCTGGCCTATGCAAGCTCTTTAGTTGGCAGATCAGTCTCTGTGAGCCCCCATGGTCCCAGGTTAATTTACTCTGTAGGTCTTCTTGTGGTGTCCTTGATTCCTCCAGTGCCCTCGATCCTTCCTCCCACTCTTCTACAAGACTCCCTGAGCTCAGCCTATCATTTGGCTGTGGGTTTCTGCATCTGTTTCCATCAGCTGCTGGATAAAGCCTCTCAGAAGACAGCTATGCTAAGCTCTTGTCTTAGAGCATAGCAGAGTATCCTTAATAGTCAGGGATTGGCTCTCTCCTGTGGGGTGGGTCACAAGAAGGGCCAGTCATTGGTTTGCTGTTCCCTCAGTCTCTGCTCCATGTTCACCCCAATACTTCCTGTAGTCAGAACAAACATTGGGTGTAAAGTTTCATGGGTGGGTTGGCGTCCCCTCCCTTCACCGGAAGTCCCACCTGGCTACAAGAGCTGGCAACTTGAGGCTCCATATTCCCTGCCTCTAGGAATCTCAGCCAGGGTCACCCCCATAGACTCTTGGGGGTTTCTCCTGTACCAGAAATATCCCCCACTGATTTCTGTTCTCTCTGTATGTCCTTTCCTTCCCCCATCTCCCAATACCTGATCTTCACCTCATTTCCCCTGTTACTTTCCTTCATCCCCCTGCACACACACCTCCCTGCATCCACTTCGTACGCCTATTTTATTTCCTCTTCTGAGTGAGATTCAAGTATCCTCCCTTGGGATATCCTTGGCTTCTTTGGGTCTGTGGATTGTAGCATGGTTCTCCTATATTTGATTGCTAATGCCTACTTATGAGTGAGTATATACCATGTATGCCTTTCTGGGTCTGGGTTACCTCACTCACGATAATCTTTTCTTGTTCCATCCACTTCCTGCAGATTACATGATGTCTTTGTTTTTAAGAGCTGAGTAGTATCCCATTGTGTAAATCTACCATATATTTTCTAACGATTCTTCCTTTGAGAGACATACAGGTTGTTTCTAGTTTCTGGCTATTAGGAATAAAGCTGCTATGGAACATAGTTGAATAAGTGTCCTTGTGGTATGGTAGTGCATCTTTTGGGTATATGCCCAGGGCTGGTATAGCTGAGTCTTGAGGTAGATCTATCTCAAATCTGAGAAATCTTCAGATTGATTTCCACAGTGGTTGTACAAGTTTTCACTCCCACTAGCAATGGAGGAGTTTACCCCTTTTTCCACATCCTTTCCAGCATGTGCTGTCATTTGAGTTTCTGATCTTAGCCATTCTGATGGGTATAAGATAGAACCTCAGAGTCATTTTGATTTGCAATTCCCTGATGGTTAAGGACATTGAACATTTCTTTAAGTTCTGCTCAGCCAGTAAATATTTCTCTGTTGAGAATTCTTTGTTTAGATCTGTACTCCATTTTTGAATTAGGTTATTTGGTTTGTTGGTGTCTAATTTCTTGAATTCTTTACATATTTTGGATATTAGCCTTCTGTCAGATGTAGGGTTGGCAAAAAATTTTTCTGTAGACTGTCATTTTGTCCTCTTGACAATGTCCTTTGTCTTACTAAAGATTTTCAGTTTCAGGAGATCCCATTTATTATTTGTTGATCTTAGTACCTGAGCTGTTGATGTTCTGTTCAGGAAGTTGTCTCCTGGCCTGAGCCAAAGAGATCAAGGCTATTTCCCCACTTTCTCTTCTATTAGATTTCATGTATCTAGTTTTATGTTAAGGTCTTTGATCCACTTGGGCTTAAGTTTTGTGCAGGGTGATGAATATGGATCTATTTGTATTTTTCTACACGTAGATATCCAGTTAGATTCACTTGTTGAAGATGTTTTCTTTTCCCATTGTATGGTTTTGGCTTTTTTTTTTTTTTTTTTACAAAATTAGGTGTCTATAGGTGTGAGGGTTTATTTCTGGGTCTTCAATTTGATTCCATTGATCAGTCTGTCAGTTTTTATGCCAACACCATGCAGTTTTTATTACTATTGCTCTGTAGTACATCTTGAAGTCAGGGTTGGAGATACCTCCAGAGGGTCTTTTATTATATAGGAATGTTTTAGCTGTTTTGTTTTTGTTGTTGTTATTGTTCTTCCATATGAAGTTTAGGGTTGGTTTTTCAAGGTCTGTGAAGAATTGTGTTGGTATTTTGATGGGAATTTCACTGAATCTGTAGATTAGTTTTGGTAAAATGGCCATTTTTACTATGTTAATGCTATCTATCCATGAGCACAGGCGCTCTTTCCATCTTCTGATATCTTCTTCAATTTCTTTCTTCAAACACTGAAGTTCTTGTCATACAGGTCTCCCATTTTCTTGGTTAGAGTTACACCACGATATTTTATATTATTTTTAGCTATTGTAAAAGGTGTTGTTTCCCTAATTTCTTTCTCAGTCTATTTGTCATTTGTATAAGAAAATGCCATTTTTAAAGTTAATTTTTTTTTAAAATCCAGCCACTTTGCTGAAGTTGATTATTAGTTGTAAAAGTTCTTTGGTAGAATTTTGGGGATCACTTATGTACACGGTCATATGATCTGCAAATAGCAGTGATTTGACTTCTTTTCCTTTCTAATCTGTATTCCCTTTGATCTCCTTTAGTTGTCTCATCGTTCTAGCTAGAACTTCAAGGACTATACTGAATAGATACAGAGAGAGTAGGCAGCCTATCTTGTCCCTGATTTTAGTGAAAAAATTTTAAGTTTCTCTCCATTTAATTCGGTGTTGGCTATTGGCTTGTTGTATATTGTCTTTATTGTGTTTAGGTATGCACCTTGTATTTCTGATCTCTCCAAGAATTTAAACATGAAGGGGTGTTGGATTTTTGTCAAATGCTTCTTCAGCATCATCTAGTGAGATGATCACGTAGCTTTTTCTTTTCAATTTGTTTATAAGGTGGATTACATTGATGGGTTTTAGATGTCAAACCACCCCTACATCCCTACTTGGTCATGGTGGTGATATTTTTTATATGTTCTTGGATAGGTTTGTGAGTATTTTATTGAGTATTTTTTCATCAATGTTCATAAGAGAGATTGATTTGAAAGTCTCTTTCCTTGCTGAGTCCTTGTGTATTTTACTTATCAGGATGACTATGGCCTCACAGAATGAGTTGGAAAATGTTGCTTCTGTTTCTGTTTTGTGGAATAGTTTGAGGAGTGTTGGTATTAACTCCTCTTTGAACGTCTGGTAGAATTCTGCGCTAAAACCCTCTGGCCCACAGCTTTTTTTTGGTTAGGCGACTTTTAATGATTGCTTCTATTTATTTAGTGGTTATAGGTCTCTTTAAATTGTTTACTTGATCATGATTTGATGTTAGTAAGTGGTATCTATCAAGAAAATTGTCAATTTCATTTAGATTTTCCAATTTTCTTGGCAAACATGTTTTTAAAGTAAGACCTGATGATTCTTTGGATTTCCTTAATGTCTGTTGTTATGTCCCCTTTTTTCCGTTTCTGATTTTGTTACTTTGGATATTGTCTCTCTGCCTTTTAGTTAGCTTGGCTACTGGTTTGTCTATCTTGTTGATTTTCTCAAAGCATCAGCTCTTGGTTTTATTGATTCTTTGTACTGTTTTCTTTGTTTCCAATTTATTTATTTCATCCCTGAGTTTGATTATTTCTTGCTGTCTACTACTCTTGGGTGTGTCTTCTTCTTCTCCTCCTCCTCCTCCTCCTCCTTTTCACTTTCTCTTCCTCTTTCTCCTCCTCCTCCTCATCCTTCTTTCTACAGCTTTCAGGCATGTGTGCCTTTGATTTGCTAGTATAAAATCTCTCCAATTTCTTTCTGAAGGCACTTAGTGCTCTGAGCTTTCCTCTTAGCACTGCTTTCATTGTATCTCATATTTGGGTATTATGCACATAAATCTGCTTATGTATAATCATTAGAATATTCCCTTAAATAGATCACAATATATGTTAGAGAAGTCATTCCCACACTTAAGCGGATTTCTATTTTTTCTACTACTTTTATTATAGTTTTAAAGATAGCTTCTAGTGATGTCAGGTACTATTCATGACAAGTACTTCTCATGTGTCATTTTGATTTCTTAAACATTTTAAGCAAGATATTACCAAAGAAATTAAATTCACAAAGAGTGACACATTTACTAATTTAGAATTGGCAATTTATTATCTATAAAAATTGATATTTCCATGTAGGCAACAAAAGCACTAATTTAGTAAGGTGATACAAGTTGGTTGTAACAACTTACTATCAGGGATTTGGACACAAATTCTAGATTTCAGACGTCATGTTGTAAATATTTGTTGGACTTGAAAAAGCTCATTTTCTTGAGGGCTTTGACAGTCATCTGCAGAGGAAAATGGAAATTTGTAGCTTTAATATACATAATAAATGCTGGAAGAGATTTATTCAGATTATAGAAGCTTCATACATTCAATCAAAGGATTATGAAGATACTTATGTGAAGAAAAATCAGCAGCTAAAATTTTCTGATCACTTACATTAATTATTATCATCGTCATCATCATCATCATTTTGTGTAGGATTTAGTCTGGTCTTCAAATGATGGCACTCCCCTGCCCCAGCCTTCTGAGAGCTAGGATGACAGGTGTGAGTCACCATTTCCAACTCAATTAACCATCTTAAAATGCCTCCAGTCAGTCCTGCCCCTTTAAAAATCCTCCTCATCTCTAAATGTACAGGGATTTTATTCCAAATTACAAAACTGCCATTCACTTAACTGCCTCCTTTCTGCATGGGCAGAGAATAATCCTACTGTGATTCTCGAAGAAAAGGGAAGCGAGCCTTGCACTCTCTCAGACCATTGTTCTTACTTCTTCGAGCTGAGTCAGTTCTTATATTCCCCATGAAGCTTTTTCTTCCCCTTTGGGACATGGTTCAGGGAAAATGGTGACTTGATATTTAACCGATCCCGCAAAGCCTCCTCTTCCTCATCATATCTTTCATCTTCATCTCCTTCATCTTCCACATCACTGCTCTGAGGACTGGAGGTCTGAGATCCCAGTGGAGAGGGTGGTACTGAGGGAGGCCTGGGGTACTTAAACCCATCCGTCTGCCGAGAACAAATAAGGCGCAAATGTTAAAGAAGACTTCTTGGTTTTCTCTTTTGTTGTTGTTGTTTTTTGTTTGTTTGTTTGTTTGTTTGTTACTTAGTTTTGTTTTTGAAACAAGGTCTCTCTCCATAGTCCTGGTTGTCCTGGAAGTCACAATACTTACAAACTTTCATCTGCCTTTGCCTCCACACCTGGCTAGCTTTCTCATTTTTAATATAATGGTCTCTTACATGCACACTCACAAACACATGTGCTCTTGTGTACACACACACTAACACACACACACACACACACACACACACACACACGCACGAATGCACATGAATGTATACACACGTGTTCACACAGACACACACGAAGCAGGAGTGTGGGTGCTCACAGATACCCGATGCAAACATCAGATTCCCTGGTATTGAGGTAGCAGGCGATCACTCCATGAGGAGCGCTGGCAACTGAATTCCGGTCCTCTGGAAGACCAGCAAGCACTCTGAACTGCTGAGCCCCCTCTGAGTTCTCAGTTTTCAATAACGTAGACAGTATGGGTGCTAATGTCATTGATATTAGGTGGTCAGTTGTGATCTTTCAGATGCTCATAAACTTTGATTCTAGTACTATCAACATTAAAAGGGATTCATTAACCACACAATTAATTATCTTTGAATAAACACTAAAATATACCAAGTGCTATTACATACTGTCTATAATAATTATATATAATTATATAGTGTATAATTTGTTATTTTAGCAATATTCTCATAATTTGTTCTTCCTGCTTCCTCTCTAAGAGAGGGGGGAACAGACAGACAGACAGACAGACAGACAGACAGACAGAGACAGAGAGAAAGCAAATCACTTGCTGGAGGCCACAGCATGTGAGAAGTACAGCCAAACTAAGTGCCAGGTCTCCAACAACCCAGGGTCTTTCTTTAGTCTCAATGGCCACAGACATTGCTTTGTTATCCTTCCGATATTGTCAGAAAGTTCCCAGGACATGGGCAACTAACTGAGTAGGCCACTGACAGCCATCACTAGGGAGAATCCTGGAGGCTGGTGACCTCACTGATTCCCAAGGTGGCACCATTTGCATCACTTTAGTCAGTGAGGAAGCAGCACAAGCTTCTAGTGACAACGCCCAGCTGCCTCAGAGTTCCTGAGAAAGCTCAGCTGACAAACACATGCTGAACACCGACTGTGTGTCAAGAATCACGACGCCACCAAAGCCATAGTGTGGAACACATCATCCCTGCTTCACAGGAGTCTGTGTGCTCGAAAGACACTGGTCAGCTTCTACTTCACTCATTCTTGCACATCATTACGTCATACATTCATAGTCCTTTTAAGCTCCTGGCACTTAGCCTGAAAGCAAAAAAGGAATTGAAACCCGAGCAAGCTACCACCGGCCACACTGCTAAAGAGGACAGACTCTCCTCCCTCAGTGACCATCAACTGCTGACAGTTTCCTCAGCTTTGGGTGGACACATGAGTCCCGTCCTTCTCTGTGATGAGACACCCATCAGTGCCCTACACCCATGTCTACACAGGCAGAGCTGATTGGACTCAGGGAGGCAGAGGGGTGAGGAATGAAGAAAGAGGAAGGAAGAAGAAGAGAAAACATGAAGTTGGGGTGTGGAGGCGGTGAGGGGATGGTCAAAATACACTGGACTCATGTATAAAATTAACAAGGCATTTTTAAAAAGAGCTCGTGTGGGCCATGCTCAATGGGACATAAACAAAGTCCAATCCCTCTTCCAAGCTTGAATTTGCTCTATTTCATTCTTACCAAGTGGCCATTCTATAGGTAACTGCTTCCCTGGATAGGAAATCTACCTCCTGTTAAGTCAACCCACTCTGTTGTTGGATAACTCTCCGAAGAACTGGATCCTCACGGAACCTCCGAGCATCAAGGCACAGAGAGCTGTAATGATGAGATACTGCTTTACAGCGTGAATTGGCCTTCTAGGTTTGTGTGCCTCAGTTTGCTTTGAGTCAACACTATAAAAGGCATACTACTGGCATATTTTGCTACTTCCAGATTCAAATTTTATGTTAGAGCTGCCAAAGAAGAAATGCCAGCTTTGTGAAAAAAAAAAAAAAAAAAAAAAAAAGCAAACAACACATTAAATGTTTACCGTTGGTGGCGATGTGGGCTCCAGGTGGAATCTGTCGGGAAAAGCCCTGCTTAGGGTCAGGTGTCTGGCATGCTGGTAATACTGTCAAGAAAAAGCCAGCTTTTATGTCAAGAACACACAACTATTTCAATAACCAAGCAATGACATACAGTTGTATTTTCCTGAGCCTGAGAGGTTTGTCTCCACATTAGCTGATAGTAAAACTTACTGTGGGTTTTCATGCAATATTTTACCCTATCAGACGTTTCATTGATAGCTATGTGTGCCCCAAGTGTGAGAATAAATGAAGAAATGACCATCTATAGTTTTATTTTCTGACAATATATGTGTCCAGAAATGCCATAAAACGTTGAGTGGGAGTATGTTGGTCATACTGAGCTCTACAAACATGACTGAAAACTGATTTTATTTTTTAATATCTAGATACTGGATGCTAATCCTGCCTGGACCTACGTAAGGAACAAACCTCTCAGGCCCTGGCCCTGTTCTCCCCTCAAATGAGGTAGTGACGTTAACGTAGGCCCTGCTGTGCACCAGCATTGTTGGGTGTAGATTTTCTGCACCTGTTTCTTGACCCGGAAAATTCAAATACTTCATAGAGGAAAGCTAAGGTTTGTCACTTAGTATTAAATCACGCAGTTTTAAGACATGTGGACACCTGAGTGTTTGCTCACCCAAGGCACAAGTGAATGGAGGCACTGCCTATACTTGCTGCATTCACAAATGGTGTCCTACGTTATTACAGAATATAATTGCATTGTCTGTGAAAAACAAGTATGGTCTTTGTTCTTGCCACTTTCTCAACTCCGCAAAGCATCTCAGCATGCCTGGTATGCATCAAGCTCAGCACACACCAGGGTCATGCTACCCACGAAGACTTGTGTTTATGACTGTGAGAACTTATGATCAGTTTTAAAAAAAAACACAGGGACACATCCCCGCGATTCCAGCTCAAGGTACTGAGCAGGTTTTACATATTGTGACTAGAGGCAAGGTTTTCGTCCTGCAGGGCTCCTCAACACGCTGCTGAAGGAGCTGCTTACTCTGCCCAGGTATCTCCAGTCCAGAAGATCTGAGAGTCTCTCTGTGCGGTTCCTCTGGATGATCCTTTGACGGCGTGACTGTTTGCAAAACCCGTAGAGAAACTGTGTCAGCTGGTTGCAAGAATCATCTGGCGAGCGGAAGCGCCGGTCTACGATGTAAATACCTGAAGAACACAACGTCCAACTCGGAGATAAGGAATGTTCTTTATTACCTCAGGTTTCACCAAAGGTCATAAACCAGCCTGTCATCAGTACCCGCCTGCCTCCTCCAAGGCCTTCACTTTATCTTTTTCCTCTTCTAATGCTGTATGTTTATTATTATTATTATTATTATTATTATTATTATTATTATTATTATTATTAAATATCACCAGCAGCCTTCTGCCGACAAAACAGATCTTACCTTTAAAAATATATCAAGTCAGTACTTCTCTGCAAATTGTCACTAACCGGAAACACCAGGTGGGACCTAAAGCCAGCTCCCCTCTTCCGGACTCCTTGTTCCTGCTTACAAACTTTTTGAGAACTACGAAGGAATGAGAGCTGCCCCCTGCTGACTCAACTGAGAAGGCTTGTGCGGAGAACAAATCCTGATCT
>OU015745.1:6739711-6745799 GCA_907169655.1 Acomys percivali | reverse complement strand
GTGACCCATTCATGAGTCAGTTAGCTGAGGGAAACGCAGCTGAGGGAAGAAAAGGTTTTGGAACAGTCCTATCCAAATTAGACCGTGCTACACGACAACTGGAGTGTCTTGTGAAGACGGTATTTATGCCTCTGCTCAAAAAATCACACTTGACTCAAGAAAAAAATGCCGCACATACGCGAAGCCTTGTGTGTCCTGGTGTGTCCGTGTTCAGGAACCAATGGATCAAGGCATAAGCACCTACTTATATGTACATTATCATAATTGTATGATATTCTGGAGAAGACAGAACTACAGAAGTTACCAAACACTATGCAGTAGTGCATATGCAGAGCCCAGAGTGTGTTTAGGACAGCAAAGCTACTCCATATAGTACTGTAGTGATGACTACACATCATTTTTCAGTTGTCCAGTTGTCCAGAATGAATGATGCCAAGGTGAGTCCTAATACAAAGCAAAATCTGGAGGGACAGCCATGTGCCAACTGAGATTCATCGGTTGTATCAAGTGGACTGTACCAGTGAGGGTGTTACAGAGAAGAAAGAGGTGGTGCCTGGATGGACATTTTTATTTAAAAAAAAAAAAAGGCTCTGGAATTCAAGCTTATTAAAGTGTATACACAGGACTTGGAAGATGGAGAGATGTACAAAGGGCTGGCTGTGTAGGTATGCAGAACCCACATAGGAACCAGGCTGGGGCCATGGAAAGGTAGGTCAATGGTGAAGAACACTAATTAATCTACCAGAGGAACTGGGTTCAATTCCCAGCATCCTCATGGCAGCTCACCACCATCTATAGCTCCAGTTTCCGATTATCTGATGCCTTCCTCTGGCCTCCTTGGGTACCAGGTGTACACATGGTATTTACACACAGAAGGGGACATGTTGGGCATGGTCTGATGTAGTTTGATACTAATTACTGCTTGCTGTCTCTGACCCACCTTTTGCTTAATAAAAAGCCATCCCACCTGGGCAGGGCCAAAGAAATAGGTGGGACTAGAAAAAAAATCCTAAAACAAAACAAAACAAAACAAAAACTGCCACAAAAGAAGAGAAAGGAGAGAGACCTAAAGTGAAAAAAAGAAGGCTGTCATGGGTTAAATAAATAAATAAATAAATAAAAACACATGGCCTATGTGGATAAAAAATCTGGCCCAGATAAAAAACATTAAGAAGTATTTAGAATTATAGATGAGAGGTAACTTAATAAAAGTTATTAAAAACAAATAACATGAGATTGAGACAGGAATCTCATGCCTAAGGCCCCACTATAAAAAGTAGTTTAAAAGATTGATATCTGCCCTGCCCCAGGTTAACTAAGACTATTTTAAAATATAGCAAATGTCTGTGTCTTGACTGATTACTAGCCGGGCCTATAAATAATACATATATATATAATTTAAAAACAATAGACATGCATGCAGACAAAACACCCATATGTATAGAATAATAACAAAACATTAGCATTTGTTTTAACAAACACATTTGCAGGGCCAGGGAGTGAGCTGGCTCATTACTCTGTTTGTTGTAACACACACTTGCAGGGCCAGGGAGCTGGCTCATCACTCTGACCTTTCCATGACACATCTCACAACCACCCCACACACAAAATAAATAAATGAATGAATATAATTTTAGAATAAAATGCACACAAGAAAAAAATTTAAAGACATAACTCATATCAGATTCATTTCCTAAAGTAAGTTTTAGATTATATTTTGATCACTAAAATTTGGGTAATATCCTGGTGCCTACTGGTAATATTGTGCAATGTAAACAAATATTAGGATTAAAGCTCATAGTTACCTAATATCTAAGAGTATTCTAATTACCTAAATCAAGAAGCAGAATCAGTTCTCTTTAGAAGTGCTTACATTTTTTTTTCTGGAAGATGCTAAAATAATGAAGAGCTTGTAATCCCTCTGTAGATTACGCTATATGATTCTTTTGTTTAGGTATGTGCATGTGGCTGTGAGGATATGTGTTCTTGTGCGCACACGTGTGTGGAGATCAGAGCTCAGCCCTGGGTGTTGTTTCTAAGGAGCTCTCCATGCTAATTTTGATGCAGGGTTCCTCTTTGGCCTGGAGCTCACCAATTAAACCTGGCTGGCTTACTAGTGAGCTCCAGGGATCCCCGGGGTTCCCCTGAGCCCTGGGATTACATGCATGCGCCACCAGGCCATGCTTTTACCAGAGGGCTGGAGGGTGACCTCGGGCTCTCATGCTTGGGTAGCAAGCACTTTACCAGCAGAGTCTTTGCCACAGCCTATTCTGCATGATTTTGAAGCAGTCTATAGCAAAACAATTAGTTCCACCTTGACTCTGTCTGCACGGTTGTTGAAAAGTCCGATTCGTCTAATGGTGCTGAGGATGGGATCGGTGGAATCATCAATCATGTTGTGGGTGGTCACGGGAGGCAAAGACTGTCTCTGGGGGAACAGAGGGAAGAAAATGTCAGAGGTGAAAAGTATTAGTAAGTATGATTCATTTCTGCAAAAGGCCATTGACATTTCATGCACCTGTCTGTACTCAACCCACTAGGATGACGCAGCCTATCATGACTAAGCATTGTGTGTTTTGTGGGAAGAGAAAGAGTTCCAGAACTTTCTTCACAGACCGGGAGTAAAAACTTCTGTTCCTCTCCTGCAGCCACAATGTTGTCATGGCTGCTTCTAGATTTATCTAGAGTGGGAAGGTACTTTGGAATCTTCAGCCAAGCTGAACTTGACTCATTGGAATTATCTAGCAAACCGCACTATTAACAGAGGAGCCCCATGCGTTTCTAGTACACTGCCTTACACTTTAAAATAACGATTCCATTCAGCTGAGAAGTGCTGGCATTTTCTCTACTGTTGTGCAGATTCTGCACTTGTGAACATTTTCACAAGGCTCTTTGTTATAATGGTCATAGGTTTTGAGTCGAGTATATTAGTTCAAAAGGAATTGTGTAAATGGTTAAAAAAACAGATTTGGTGAGATTTCTAAAAGAATCCCTTAGAAATAAATCATAAAAGCGCATACAAAATTGTAGTGAGAATTTGGGAATTTTAGCTTCTTTAAAAACACAGAAATGTTATAAAACTGTGTTTTTCTTTTAATCCCCAAGTGTGGGGATATGGGGCTGCGTCACAGCACCTAACTGTGATTTGCCTCATGCTCTAGCAGAGGCATGATTTTGCCAGCTGCAGATAGTTTCCGCAGTTGTGTGACACTTGGAATTACAAGGGCTTTTCAGAGGGTATATAAATGCTAGGGCCCCCAAGAAGCATGGTGAGTTGTTGGTTGGTTTGTTGACTGTTTTGTTTGTAGTTTGTTAAGGAGTTGTGCACAAAGAAGAAATTAGATATGCCAACAGTGACGATCAAGTTTGCTCCACGGAGCTCGATGGCCCGAATGAGCAGGAAATAGTCTAATGATAACATTTGACCTCTTTCCTCTCTACTCTTTTTTTCCTCTCCTATCTAGTGTTAGGAGGTTGAAAGGGAAGAAGAAAGGGGATGAAGAAGGGTGGAAGAAAGAAAAATCCACAGAGTAGCAAAAAAAAAAATCTGACTACACAAAGCCATTCAAGGGACAGTGAGTATTTTTTTCTGGGTGGGTAAAAATGCTCAGTAGTTAAAGGTTCTTGCCGCCAAGGCTAATGATTTGAGCTCCATCTCGTGACCCACATGGTGAACGAGAGACTCTAACTCCTTCAAGTTGTCCCTTGAGTCCCACAATGCCCTGCTCCACAACCACAACATAAATAGGATGAAAAGAGAAAAAAATTCAACTCTAACTTAGGACATTTATTCACAGGAATGAAGAAAACATTGCCTAGGTTGATTTTTAGTGATCGTGGGAGATGATGGGTACTTTAAAATTTTTCTTACCTGAGTTGAAAAAATGGCTCTTTTCATAACGGTTAAGTCATCTCGATCCAAAATACTATTCATGTCAGGGATTTCTCCTCTGTGATGAAAACGGTGTTAGAAATAAAAATGGCTGCCTCTGGTTAGCTGACTTCTAATTGTCAGGCATACATAGTTCACTTATTGTAATAATGCTAGTTACTAAGATGCTAACACAGATTTAATATGTAAATATTTGTTATGCATTTATCAAATTCCATCAGTATATATTTGAACTCAAAAGCTCCCTCAGTTTCAAACTGATGTACTAAAGAGTTCCCCACTACTTAGCAACCTGTATGCACAGGCACACATGGTCTCCTATGTACAAGCTGTTTGCTGATGCTGCCAAATGAAAGTAAAATGCTAGTGTTCACCTGACATGACATCTTCAAAGGCTATAGTGTCAACCATGCTCAGGACAAAATGAATGAAGGTGTCTAAGTTGTGGCACATGAATGGTGAAGCCATTGTCCCACCCTGACTGGTTCTCAACTGTCCTAATGCTTTGGTACAGTTCCTCATGTATGGTGACCCCCAACCATAAAATTATTTTCACTGATAGCTCATAACTGTCATTTTGTTTCTATTATGAATCATAATGTAAATATGTGATATGCAGGATATATCTTATGCAACCACTGTCAAAGGATCCCTCAACACCCAGTGGGGTCATGCCCTACCAGTTGCGAACTGCTCTTATGCACTCACCTCAATAATCCGTCATAGAGTTTCTTTCCAAACTTTTCTTTCATAGAATGCACGGTGTCCCTGTTTGACACAGAAAGATTTTTAATCCAGATGGAATCATAACTTTTCCTGTTCATATGTGGGTGTTTAAAGGAGAATGGCCCACAGAGCCTCAATATTTGAATATTTGGTCCCCAGTTGGTGGAACGGTTTGGGAAGGATTAGGAGGGGTGGTCTTGTTAGAGGAGGTGCATCATTGGGAGTGGGCTCTGAGGTGTGCCAAGATGGCCATGTGATTCCTAGTTAGCTCTCTCTCTCTCTCTCTTCCTCACGCTTGTGGACCAAGGTATAAGCTAGCAGCTAATGCTCCAGTATCATGCCCTCCTGCTGCCATGCTCCCCACCATGGTGGTCATGGATGGTAACCCTCGGCAACTGTGAATGCTGAATCAAATTTTTCCTTTCTGAGTTGCCTTGGTCATGGTGTTTTGTCACAGCCTTGGAAAGGTAACTAAGACATCATCTGTTGTGGAGGTGCTGTTGTCTCATTAGCATTCCTTGAAGTTACAGGGTTTTTTTTTTCTACATACAGTCTCTCCTAGTATTTCCCTACTGCCCAAGTTTGCTTGGTTGCAGAAGGAAAAAAGAAATCCAGGACTAAGTCTTGGACAAAACACTTGACAGCCCAGAGAGCTGAAATTCTTTTTTGCTTGAGGTAAATTGGGGGTGGTTGAGAGTGTGGAAGGACAGTGGATGGAGGTGTAGACAGTGCAAGTTAGTGAAATGGTTGATAACTGATTGATCTGGGTTGAGTGTTGACGGAGTCACTATACGCATCTCCTTCCTCTGGTATGCACATTAGTTTTCCCCTGTAAAATATATCAATCCATCTTTAAAACCTACATATAGATACTTGCTCATTCTGAGTTGTTTGTTAGGCAGTTTTCCTAGCACAACACCCCACATTATGGGCATTGCACAGTCTAACACCACAGGTAGCATCAGAAGATAACAACACTGTATTTATGCTGTGGTCATCAGGGAAGAAATGAAGTTCAAGTACACAGCTCAGAGGTCAGAGGTCACACACTTTGAAGTTCAAGAACACAGCTCAGAGGTCACACACTTAGGCAAAACTCCCTTCACGTGTTGCCTGAGAAGGTTGACAAATGTGACATTACCACAGCTGTTTCCGCACCGCCTGGCCCTTCAGGGTTTCCACGTTGAAATTATTTGTCTTGGCAGGCATGATGAAAAACACTACCACTGTGACGTTACTCTTATGCATCTGGGGAGGGTTAGAAAACACAGTAGCGTCACCTACCAAAGATCAAAAAACACCTGGCATGTGGATCTTAAACACTGGGAAACAGTGTTTTCACGTGTTTTGGGAAAACAAGAATATGCTGAGCCACAGAACGAGGACTGCTGAATTTGCAACACTTTTCAGTTTTAATTGAAACCTAACTCCAGTCAGGAGTTGTCAGCAATGAATATTTCCACACCATTG
>OU015745.1:6724711-6737211 GCA_907169655.1 Acomys percivali | reverse complement strand
GCCCTGTGGGTGGGGCCACATCTGGGCAGACTGTCCTGGGTGCTATAAGAGGGCAGGCTGAGCAAACCATGAGGAGCAAGCCAGTAAGCAGCACTCCTTCATGACCTCTGCTTTAGCTCCTGCCCTGACTTCCTTAGTGATGAACTGCGGTGAGGACATGTAAGATGAAACAAGCCCTTTTCCTTCCCAAGTTGCTATAGGTCCTGGTGTTCATCACAGCAACAGAAACTCTAACTAAGACCGAGTCCACGAGAACCTCAAACCCAAGGGAACACTGGGAAAGAACAAACAGCACAGCATAGCCCTTCACCTGCCACTGTTCTGCCCTTGCGCTCCTGCGTGTTTAGTTTTTAAAGACCCCCTAGGCTGCACATGAAACTGCAAACAAGACCACAGCAATTAATTAAGCAAAGACGCTGCAAGCGTTAGGGGTGGCACACCGAGCCTCTGCAGTTACCAGGCTTCCTCTTCAGCATGTGCTCCGCCTCAATGGCCGTGATCTCTGACACTGTGGTGAACACGTGCGCGCAGTGCACAGAGGCCCGCTCCATGCAGTAGCGGTGGTAAATCTGCCTTTCCCCTGCCTCCTTGTCTATGTTGAACTGTTGAAGACAAACACACATTCCTTATGCAACCCTCGCCACAAGCAAAGCGAAAGCCACGATTCGTGAGTTGTTTTTCCTCAAAGCTGCTGGAAGTTATAACTGCGTCAAAGGCTAGTGGATATTAAGCCACTTGCTAAAGTATAAAATTGGTATTTTTAAAGACACTGTTTGCTTCTTCCAAACTGTCATTTCACCCCCTATAAAATTTCAACATTTATTACACGTTTTCTTATCCCACAGTTTATATGTATAAGGATAATTTTAATCTCCAAAGACTTTACATTTTCCCATAAACAGTGAAGCATAAAATAAAAAAAGGTTAGAAAAATGAAGGGGCGTGGCTGGAGAATGGCTCAGCAAGTGTTCTTGCAGAGGACACAGGCTTGATTCCCAGCTTCCATGTGGCAGCTCACAACCATCTGTAACTACATTTCCAGAAGACTAGTGCCCACTTCTGGCCTCGAAGGCACGACACACACACACACACAATGTTGCACAGGCATACATGCAGGCAAAACGCCTACACACATAAAATAAAACGAAGCTGACAGTAAACTTAACACTGAAAGTCTGGATAGCTATTACCTGGTTTAACTTGCTGAGAGAAAAAGGCTGTGTGATTTCTCTGTCCTTGGTTACATACTCCTCCCAAAGAGTGCATGTTTACTTTAAATGTGATGGCATGCTAGGTTGTGGGCTCATCTGTCTTTTTGGTTTGATTTTGGTTTGCTTGTTTGTTTGTTTTTCGAAACAGGGTTTCTCTTTTTGGCCCTGGCTGCCCTAGAACTCCCTCTGTAGACCAGGCTGGCCTCCAACTCAGAGATATACACCTGCCTCTGCCTTCCTAGGTGTGCATGACCACTGCCTGGCTTGGTATCATTTTTAATATATTTCTATGAAATATCATAGTGTATGCTAGCTATTTTAGCTAAAAACAAACAAAAAAACAAGAACCTAGAAAACACGTCCTTTAACCTTTAAATACTTGGACTTCTTTCATTTCATTTACTCAGTGTCATATCTCACAAAGCTTCCTGTGACACTGGCAGTGTCTAAGAGACAATAAGACAAATTCATAGGCAGCATCATTTGATGTCTTTAACACATGGGTCAGCTCTGTAGTCCACTGTCATATTTAATCCTTATAAAACTCAGTCAGGTGTTCTGTCTTCATTTTATAGGCAGAAAACAGAACCTTCAGAGGTCAGGAAAGTTGCCCAAGGTCACATTTATATTAAATGTCTTATTTGAGGTGTATAATTTGATGTTTAAATATTGCCTAAATCTATATCTGGTGTGAGCACTGGATCTCCTGCTGTAAAAAAAATGCTTATGAATTTAACTCAAAGCTTGATTTTTGACTTGTTACACACTAGCGCCTGGCAGAACAGTTCATGAGAAAGATGAACTTGATGTACATATTGTACATTTGAACATACTTGAGACAGATAATCGTCACTGAAGGCTTAACGACAAAACTGTTATCTTTAATCAAAAGGTTTGTGCTAATCTGTGTTCTATAATATGTCTGTTCTTAAATGAAAGCTACCCGCTGTGCATTAGTAGTTTTTTATTGATGGTTAGTCTGTAAGAGCACACAGCACTCTGGAGTGAAGGATTCCATTGTCATGCTAAGACCTACACACTGCGTGGTGCCCATCACAGATTGCTGGCTTGCCCATCATTAGCTGCCTGTTACCATACACTGATTCCTGCTCTTCTCGGGTCTCCTGGCTTTCTAAATTCCTTGTTGACTTTATTTAAAGCCTGGATCTTAGCATGGGCTGACCTTTTTGTAGGGCAGCTCTCATTAACATTGCTGTCTGCACAGCGAGAGCCTTTCAAAAAGAGCCTCCCAGCATTCCAAATGTGTTCAAGACAGGGCACAAACTTCCCTGGCTACTGATTATTTATTCAAGAATGTGCATCTGTGGATGCACACATTCTGAGTCATAGGATGCCAGAATTTTTAATTCTGGGAATGAGTTTTAAAGCTCAAATTTTCAGCTTCCTAATTTTTCTTCTAGTAGTTAAACCAAATCTTTAAGCCCTAAACTGACTTGATAAGCAAAATAGATATCAAAAATGCATTTAAAAATGTATCGCAGCCGTATGCATGCTTTTAATAATCTTGCTGACTTTACAATGTAAAAGATGCTTCGGGGCTGGAGATGCAGCCCAACAGTTCAAGGCACAGGTGCTGCTCTTACAGAGTACCTGAGTTCAATTCGCAGCACTCACATGAACAGCTCACAGCAACTTATACCTCCAGCTCCAGGCAGTTTGAGTCCGTCTTTTGGCCTCCAAGGGCACTTGCACATATGTGGCATACACCCACACAGACACATAAATAAAATTAAAACATAAAAGATACTTTTATTATGCTAGCTTAACTGATGGAAATGTAAAAGAGATTAAACATCGAATGATTTGGGATCACAGAACTGGGCAATCTGTGCAGCCAGCGAGCGCATCTAAGTCACTAGGGGCTGACCTCCAGCTCCAGTGCCATCTGCCCACATGGCCCTGTAAGGACATCACTGGGGCACTGCAGAACCACAAACAGGAGCTGAGGCATTTGCCTCCCGAGTGGTTTCCAAGAAATAACTCACATGAAGTATGGAGGAGATAAGGCTCAGAGTCCCTAGTGACCCACCTGCCAATCATCAGCCTGTGAATTCAGGGAGGAACAGGAGCCTATCCCTGGCCATACACCATCTCTCTCCTACCATGGCCAGAGGTAGAGCAGAACCGGGTCCTCTGAGCCTCTACACTTCACTGCACTTTGAAGTTAAGCTCTCCCCACCCTTATCACCCAGGGGAAGCAGCTCCATGAATTCCAATTAGTGAAAATGGCACCGCTGCCATGTGGCTGTTAGCTGAAATGTAGAGCTCAGGAACTTTCATCTTTGGGCTTCAGTGAGCTGAAAGGAAGGGGCTGCAGAGGGGGCTGGGGGTGGAGGGATGGTGGTGTTTTACCTTGTCAAGCTGGTTGTAGAAGTCAATATTTGCTGCACAGAGATACCGCCCAAGTAGTGTGGCATGGGTTGTAAATATTGTGGCGATGGGGAGTTTCCTGGCACGAGAAAGGATCAGCCCAGTTCCAGCCTGCCATTCATGGAATTGGGCAATGATGTGTTTACCGTCTGCATGGTCTGTCACCTGCATCCAAAGCAAAGTGATTAGTGACGCCTGATCCTGACCCTTGCCCACAGCAGAAGTACAGATGTGGTGTGTGTAAGTCTTATCCCTCCTAAAGGGGTATAGACATGAAGCAAACTCAGTGAGAGAAAGTTGGGTTCACTCACTGGACTGTTGGTCAAGTCTGTGTGATTTTAAATTTAAACCTCCCTTTTAGTAATGGGTCATATTTATTTTTGTATCCACAAAATAAATATACATATTGTTAATACCTAATAAATATCAGTTATACTATTAATAACTTGAATAAGCATGTAGTCACTAGTAATATTCACTGAGTAAATGACTCAATAAAAGAAGTAATGCTTTTGGAGAAATCAAGGGAGTCTACTTATAAATCTACCCAAGTGAGCTTTCTTCAAAAACAGGCCCCCCACACACACACACACAAATACACTCTCACACCAAACTTGTGCACACCACACACACACCACTTGGTGGCTGGTCTCCAACTTGGGGCCATGTCTCAGGCAGGAAGACTATAGAGTTAGAGTTGGTGGCACTTACTGGTGCCATAGGACTGTATATCAGTCATTGTGACAGACTTTTTCCAAAGCACCAGCCTGTGTTTCCCTCTACAACCATCAAGAAGCTGCCTGCCCACCTTCTCCAGTCAGCTCTTGGTAGGTATTGCACAGGACTTCATTAGACGGATCTATTAATGACAGCACTGCCTCAGTGCTATGTCCTTAGCTCCCCTCCTCACTAGGGCTCTCATTTCTTCAGATCTGATTTCCAGCTTAGGTGGAACCATCTAGAAATGATGAGAGGCATTAAAAAATATCCTACTACTGTGCTTTGAGGAGTTAAGAGAATAGAGGCTGGGTTATTTAAGAAACTGGCTTCTGATTCTCTTACTCTGTGCACCTCTGGGCTAATGTGCTGCAAAGGACTCCACTTCAGCCCTTAGTGAACAATGGAAACATCAAGAAGTCATTGTACATGCACCTGCACTCATACCCAGACAGAATGGAATGGTTCAAGTCTTTCTTGCTGTCCAGAACTTATATACACTTTCCATGATGTATACCTCTTTTATGCACATTTTTATATCATCTATATAAACAGGCAATATAGCTGGGTGTTTTATACACATGATTCCAATTGAAATATTATGCATAATAAATAGTAATAAGCACTGCTACTCTGTTGCAAAGATTTGCACATAGTTTAGAATGGAAAATATTTCCTCGAAATCCTTTTTAAAAGGCATTATGATAGTCAATAAAAGCATTATCTCCAAATTATTGGGTCATTGTTGGATCCTCCTCTCCTGCGGTGATTTGCCCCGCTGTTCTGTCTTTACAACACAAACTGTACCTCTTTCAAGAACCAGGCAGTTAAAGACCCAAAGATGAGCATGTCATTGGCTTCTCGGTCATGGTGAGGAATGCCAACACCACATGCTTCCCAGAAGTCACCCTTCCACCTGTCCAGGTTCCAAGCTGAAGAGCTTATGTCAAACAGCACCACGTAGGGACTCCCTTCTATCAGCCATCTTCCAAAATGCACCTGACATAGAAAGAAAACATAGCCACCGTCGTATTGGGTACAGCACAGGAGCAGAATGCGTACTGGGGCTTAGAAGGTGTAAACATGGCTTGGGGTTATGACTTGCACGTGAAATGTACTCACTCTGCAGGCTCACTTGTTCTGACACTTGGCCCCCAGCCATGGTGCTGTTCGGGAAGGCTGTGGAGCCTTTAGGAGGAGGGTCCTCAATGCAGGAAGACCTTGGATTTTTATAGCCAGGGTCCACTTCCTGTCTGCACTGTGCTTTCTGGGTACAGATGCAATGTGACCAGCCAGCCTCCTGCCCCTGCTCCCACAACTTTCCTGCCAGCTGCCATGTCTTCCTTTCTTTAGAGCCCTCTTCAACTGCAAGCCCTTTCTCCCATTCTTTTGTCAGAATATTTCACTACAGCCATAAGAGAGAAAACAATGGCAGACCAAGTGTTATTGTGCTGATGTGAATGAAATGTTTCCCTAAAGACAAAAGCTCATGTGTTGAAAGCCTTTGGAAGTTGATGTTAACTATAGGGTTTTCCGTATATTAATGTGATCAGACCATCTATACGTAGTGATCCTTTGGACATCCTTTATTTCTGTCTCTTGTCTTATTGGTCTAGCTAGGATTTCTAGTGCTAGGTTACATAAAAATAGTAAAATATGCATACATTTCTTGTTTTAGATTTTAGAAAACTTTTAGCTTGGGGACCATAAAGGTACTAGCTAATTCAATTGATTAATTTATTCATGATTAATTTGAAACTAAAAATTATTAGAATGGAGAGCATTTGAAGGATATTTGATCAGTCTTTGTCCTCTCCTGGTGGCTCTTTGCTTGTGTCTGCTGTGAGCTGAGAAGCTTCTAACCTATACTCCCACCAGTCTGATATTCCATCTCACTACATCCCAGAAGCAATGGTGACAGCTAAGCACAGGCTAAAATTGTGAGCCTAAATAGATAACTCCTCCTGTAAATCATTTCTCGGATACTTGTCACCATGACCCAAAGTGTGATTGACCTGTCAAGCTACACATCAAGGAATGGTGATGACATCTGATGCTTGAGCATGAAGCTGGAGGGAGCGCCCAGCCATCTGTGTGCTGTCCCTAAGTTCTGCCCTTCGTTGCATGAGGTTATTTGAAAGGCTGGTGTCTGGATCACAGAATTTCTGCTTTTCTGCCCCCTTTATCTTCTTGTGACTCTGCACTTATAGGTACTGGGTGTAATATCACAGCATGAGAAGCACCTTGTTATGTAACCCAGTCTGGCCTCCAATTTGGGATTTTTCCACCCTAGACTAGCATAGGCATTTGCCACCACATGGCTAGTCTGGGTGTTTCGCCTGCATGTTTGTGTGTCTACACCCTGATCCCAAGGTTGTTGGGTCCCCTGGAACTGGCCTTACAGACTTTTCTTCCCTAACTTCCTTTTTGTCAAGGTTTTTTTTTTTTATCACAGCAACAGATATATTTATTCTACTTCATACAGTATTAAGGCTCTATCCTAGAGCCCCATAGCCTCATGCATGCTAGCCGAGCACTCCAGCATTGAACTACATCCACAGCCCCATCACAGCAACAGAAAAGGAACCAATATAGAAACACTTTGTGTCAAAGTTTGCTCTTAGTCAGTAAACTGCTATTGAATCCTGTCATCAGCTCCTATGATTCCAATCACAGTTTGTAGACAACTTTCTCTACTCTGAATCTTCCTTGGGGCTCCTCACTCACTGTCCTGTTAGGTTCCACAAGGTACCCCAAACGCACTCTGTGTAAGAACAATCATTGTCTTGCTGGTTAATCTTCTTAAACCCTAGCTTGGCGGATGGTCTTCTCTTAGGAGTTGCTGGAAGAGTGTGCGTGCGTGCAGTCAGCTTTCGGGTAACAGTTCATTGAGAGTTACAGACAGAAGAAGCAGTTTTTACCTGGCAGCCATGTTTGTTCATTGCATCCATGGCTTTTCTGACAGCATCGTTGATGGGCTCACACTGTTCTACTTGAGTCTTCATATTATGCTCAAAATACGGACCTATCAGAAAGTAGTTTTCTCCCCATTCATCTGCTGTGGTTTTGGCCTTGGTCTGAATCACAGTATAGATGCCCCCAACTGTAAGGGAGAAAATTTCCATTATTATTCCAAGGCAATTCAAGAGATGAATTACTATAACTGTCCTATTTAATGTAGCGTTTTTACATAACTTTTTTTTTAAAGGGCAGGATTTATTATATTTTGAAGAGTGCAATTCTGGACTTATTCTAAATCCAGTTGAGGTGCATGTGAAAGTGGCAGGCTGGCCAAGAACTCTCAAGAGAGGACTGGAAGAAATCAATGCCAGACACAGGACAAACAGCCATTGTCCGTTGTTCTAATGGATGAAAATCCCAAAGCTTCGATTTTACCAATGAAGCTCAGAAAAGGCAGAGAAAATACCCAGCTGACCTTCCTACTCAGCTCACATCCCAAAGGAAGAAGCCAAAAAGCCAAAAGTCAACGTGTCTGATAGCTCAGCTGATGGTCCAGGAGGAAAAGACCTGCTATCTTACCCAAGAGCCCAGGAAGAAAAGGCCAAGAGCTAAAAAGCAAAAAGCTAAATAGGTCCTTCTTCTCCTCCCTGTCTTAAATACTCTTCTCTCAGAGTCTCTCCTATCTATTTAGTCCCTGTCAGCTGGTTTCTTGCCCCACCTCTTCACCTAGGGTTAACTTTTTAAAATTCTGTGTAAAGAAAGCTCCTGGACTAAAGGTGTGTGCTAGGCCTGAGCCACACCACAATCACCTGTTTACAGTAAACAGAAAGTTCTTGGATTAAAAGTGTGTGCCACAGCTGAGCCACACCACAACCACCTGATTACCATAAACAGAAAGTGCTTGGGTTAAAGGTGCATGCTAGGGCTAAGCCACACCAAACAAGAAACAGGTTTATACAGTTCACAATCTCGGGGTTCACAATGGGATCAAATATCCTGCAGCAATGGCCATGTTGTATGTCCCCAGCAGGCACCCCTTTCCACCCTGCTACACCTGGTCTCCAGGGGCTCCAGTTCCAAGAGGCTGGATGCCCTCTTCCAGTCTTTTCTGCGCAGGTGCACTTACACGCATGCGGGCAAGGCACTCACATACATAAGCAAAAGTAATCAAAATGCTTTTAAAAATAAAAAAAGCCAACATGTTCTACATGCCAGGGACTGTTCTCGATCCGGATATCAGCATGCATGTCACCAACACGTAAAACCCGTGGGACTGCAATTTTCATAAGTGATCTCCTCTAATTCCACATCCAGGTTTGTTCACTGGAGAGAAGAGGAGGAGGAAGAGCCATAATGATGCCAGGGGCTTGTGCACAAGTCTTCAGGACTAATTCCAGGCGCTAACTCCACCCCAGCTTTCCGTTCCAACCCTGTCCTTGAGTTCCTGCCTAACCCTGCAGAGAAAGCCTTTCTCTCCTGGGACACTCTGGGACTCCTTGACTAGAGCTGGCCCTGTTCCCAGGAACCTTGGCTTTATTCAGAAGCTGGAGAGAAGGAACTGGTGACTGAAAGGGAGGCATTTGAAAGAGGTGTGCATGTAACACTCCTCTTCTCCGTGCTAAGGTCAGGTCCTCTCTGCCCCTTCTCGCTAACACAGATCAAGGAGGATTTGTTCTCTGGGTTGCATTGTAAACAGAAGAGGCCACTGTTAAGCTTTCTTCCCTACAGTTCCTAAATATGTACCAGAGAACTTTGAACAGTCAGCATAAGCTGCAAAGCAGGACAGAGTTCAAGTATTCCCTGCGTATGTGTGCGTGCTCAGGCTCACGTGGTGCACGTGTGGGTACATGCTCCTGTGGGTGCACGTGCGAGAGCATGTGTACATAGACATGGAGGCCAGAGGCTGCCAAGGTCCTGTTGACTTTGCTTCCTGTAACAGGGTCCCTCACTTGCCTGGAGTTTACCGGTTCTGGCTGGACAGTAAATCTCCGGAGTCTGCCATCTCTGCCTCCACAGCCCTAGGACAAAAGGCATCTATTGCCAAGCCCAGCTTTTCCACCAGAGTTCTGGAGATGGACCCCAGGCTCTCATGCTTGGAAGACAAGCATTTTACTGGCCAAATTACTTCCCCAGCCTCAGCAAATAGAATGCTAACTCTTACGTTATGCTGGCTCTCAACAGGTGCAAGGAAGGAAGACACAGAACTCTCACTCTGTCTCATTCCCCATCTTCAAATGGCAAAGGTCTTTACTTCCATTTACCCCCCACCCCCACCCCTCTGCCTGGCTTTGCATGAGCTTTGGAAAATTCAGCCTTCAAAACTCATCCACCTGTTCATATTCCCTTGAGAGTTTTAAGCCAGGCTTCTGGCACACTTTTAATCCCAATCTGTGAGTTCCAGACCAACCATGACTCATTGTGTCAACTCCTTAAACTGGAAGACATCAATCCACAAGAATAAATTCTCACATCGTCTTATAAATATCGGTGTTATGTACAGGGAAAATCATTCCGATTGGCCTTAGTCTTCAGTTCTTAAAAAGCAGTTTATGTTTGTTTGTTTGTTTGTGTTTGTTTTTACCAATTTTATTTTCTTCTTTACTTTGTATTTTCTCACTATGCATAGCATTGGAGAAGGTTAATTTCATTGTTCTCAGTGGAACACAATTTAAAATCTAATTCCAATCGTATCTTGAATTCCTAGAAGCATTTATTGAAAATTTCATATAATCAGTAATAATACAAAGAGCTAATGTTTTTGATTAGCCCTGACCTCATATGCCTTCTCCTCTAATAGAATAATTGCTTAATTGTCTTTTTACTCATGAGGAAAGGGCTTCAGCTAAACTTTTAACTTCCTAGTCTGTCATGACAATAATTTAAAAGTTGAACATAAACATGTATATTCAGCCACCCACTACCCTTTACAGCTCTCTCCATCTTCACTCCACACATGGTTTGTGTTTTCATTGCCTGTTGAGAAAGAGTTTTATGACCCACAGACATCTTCAGAGCTAATGCTGCCCTCGGCCATCCACTGTCACTGGGAACACCTATGGCTCCTACCCTGTGTTCCTCCGCACCTACCCTACAGCCAGTGTTAGGAGTTGCACAAACCTTTGTTGGTCACCTCCCAAGAAACTTCAAAAAGCAGTAAGTCTTCCACGGGGAGTCTTTCAGCTTCCCACACAGGGAGCCCACAGAGGGAAGTCACAGACAGGGAGCGGCCTCTAAGCATTCTTCTTCCACCCGTGTAGAGCCTTCAGGGGCCTGGTTCAGCTAACGGCAGTCACAGCAGACGGTCAGGAGCACACGCTGAGAGCGCTCAGCTTTGGGATCTCTGCAGGGCAAACCAGCAAGGTGAGGTCGCGTGAACTCTCAGCTGGACAGAGAGTGCCCAGCTCCTTCACTGCCTTTTAGGGCAGGTCTGGAGAGGGCAATATGTCACAGTTATAATCACACAGACAGCCAAAAAAAAAAAAAAAAATCGCAAGTGAAACCTGCTGTTCACAGCGGGGCAAGTAGCCAGAGGACAGTCTGAGCACAACAAAGGTTCAGCCCTTTAGCCCTTGTCCTTTAGCCCAAACGCCTACACTGCCTGGCTGCGTGTTTCATCATTTGCAGAAACACTAGCAGGAGTTTCCCTCATAACATCTGCAGGCTGTGTGGCAGTGCCCAGAACCTGTCCCAGTGACTACCTAGCTGCAGTCTTCCCTCCACCTCTCCTTACCTCGAACTTCGAACTTTATTCCTGCTTACTTTAAATGTACAAACTGAATTGTGGTGAGATGCTAGATGTTGATTCTCCTTAAATATTGCACAATTTTTCTTGTACAAAAGCACAAACCACAGTGCCTTTGTGTATAACACATAAAAATGTAATTTTGGTTGATTAATGACTGTCAGCCCCTATTTTAGTGGCTGAAGTGAAATGAATTTTAGTCACATTTGTAGGTTTTAAATGTCTAGTATTACAGGATTGATAGTATTTGGTAATTCAGTGGTCAGGAAAGTCTTAAAATATGGGAGGAAGTTGAAAAAGAATTTAGGCACTGAACCTTCACCAGGATTACATCACAAGTAAATGCTACACATTGCTTTCCCTCCATTTGTCAGTATACAACTATGTCTGTGCCAATGTGTTTATTCATACATATAAGCACACATATGCATATACAGACATACACTACACACACACACACACACACACGCACCACTTATTTCTAAAAGACAGTTACAAGCATGCTCAATTTCTAACCATGTGCTTTACAGGTTTAGCTTGCTATCAGCATGTCAATATTAGTATGCTTTTTTTTCTTCTTCAGAAAACTAATACTTGCCCCAAATATTCTTCACATTTGGATTTTAAGAATTTTTAGGCCAGTGAGATCGTTCCACAGATAAAAGAGCTGCTGCCCAGCATGATGACCTGAATTTGGTCCCAGAACCCACATGGTAGGCACAGATCGCCAGCTCGCACAATTTGTCATACAACTTTTATACTTGCATTGTGGCACATGCACACATGTACGTATACACTCACACATGCATGCATGCTCACGTATACACACGTGCACATAATACCACCTACAAAATAAGTGTAATAGAAAAAAAATTAAAAATAAAATTTCCAAAATTCTCACAAGACAACTTAATTGTTAATATAGTACAAAAACTGTTATTAGGTTTTCAGCAACATCATTCAGATCAGCCTCCTGCCTTAATGACTCAAGGTGAGTACAGCCATATTTCATTGTGTAGCATAAATAAATCTATGGAAATTAAGTGGAGTATATGTACATCTTCCAGGATTTAGTGACATTTAAAAATTCCTATCCTTACCCATGAACGTACATACTATTACATAATTTATTTGCTTGTTTGAAGTTCAACAAAAAGGCTTGTGTGGATAACTAAAAATCAGGTACAAGGCTGGTGAGCTGGCTTGGGGGAGAGGCTCTTGCAGCAAGCCTGGTGAGGTAAGTGTGGTACACAGAGTTTATGAAAAGGTGGGAAGGGAAAACCGAATGCACAAAGTCTCCTCTGACCTTCACATGTATGCTGTGACTTCATGCCCATGTTCTGCTACACACATGCGCGCGCGCACACACACACACACACACACACATACACACACACTAATAATAATAATAATATCTGACCTTCATGTGTATGCTGTGACTTCATGCCCATGTTCTGCTATACATGTGCACACACACA
>OU015745.1:6708077-6721136 GCA_907169655.1 Acomys percivali | reverse complement strand
AAGTTCCAGGACAGCCAGGACTACATAGAGAAACCCTGTCTAAAGAAACTTTAAAGTGCATTGAGAAAAGGTGTCTATGGTCACCTGTCAGGTCTGTCAGCTGATCACCAGGGCTGGTGCCAAGCACGTTACCATCTGTTTTCTACAACCAAACATCATCTGGCCCGAAGTATTCCTAGTGCCAAGGCAAAGAAATACCATCTTATAATTCGGAGACTGGAATCTGTGCAAACATCTGCAAGAGCAAGCACTCCTTGTGTTAGCCTCTATAAGGCCAAACCTTGTACTAAGAGTTCTACACTTTCTGGGCTGGAGAGATGGCTCAGAGGTTAAGAGCACTGGCTGCTCTTCTAAAGGTCCTGAGTTCAGTTCCCAGAAACTGCATGGTGGGTCACAGCCACCTATAATGAGATCTTCTGGTCTGTAGGTGTACATGCAGGCAAAACACTGTATACATAATAAATTTTAAAAAAAAAATTCTACATTTTCCCATTTTGTTCAGGCTAGTGATAGAGCTCAGTGGCACAGCACTTGCCCAGGCTCTGGGTTTCAGCCTCAGCAGAAGAGGTCAATCAGAAATATGGGGAGCCACTCCTATTGGCGAGGAACCATCATCATTGCTGTTCACGGATGAAGGAACTGAGGCTTAGGTTTGGTTTGGCAGCAGACAACCTGTGCAGATCACTATCAATCAAGGGTGGAGCCGAATCCCAACCCCACGCTTGTGATGATGATGGCTTTTAGCTCTAGATATCCCACTTAAACTGGGACCAGTTAAAAGTCGATCTGACTTGCACCTCTCAGTTTCCATGTCGTGTTGTCTTTTCTGACACCTGGGTCTGGGTGATTCAGCCCAACCGTTCATTTTCTTTCACTATCAAAGACAGCTCTAACATTATTTCCAGTTTTACAAAATAGTTTCTTCCTTTCAGGTAATTAAGATGGACTACCTTATATGAAAGGCACACACACACTATTACTTGCCTGGTTATTGTTGGCTATAACCTGGAAATTGTCGTCACAGCTGGATACATGGCGCAGTGGTTAAGAGCGGGTGGTATTCTTGCAGTGGACTCTAGCTTGGCTCCCAGCACTGACTGACATCAGGTGACTCACAACCACCTATGACTCTGGCCTCAAGGTATCTGGCCCATTTGGCCTCGTGTGTACTTACCCACATGTAACCACAGCCAAATATCTTCAAAAAACTGTAACCATATTCTCAAACCATGAGAATCATGGGACACATTGAATACCCAGTGCTACCTGGACGGTGGTTACAGGGATGCAGAGGGTGGAATTTAGGAACATTGTAGGTGTAGGAAGAATCATTTAAGAAACTTAGTACAACTTGTCAGAACACATTAAACAAAACTGAAGCACACGAGGTGAGCTTGTAATCTCAAGACCAGGAAGACCGTGGACCAGAAGAGCTCAAGTTCAAGGCTAGTCCTGTCTTCAAGGGAAGACGGCATCTCAAGCAACGCAGAGAACAAGACATGCAGAAATATGCTGCAACAGATAACTTTATTTGTTCAAGAGCTCCTAGTGCAAACATCAAACAAGCCTGGGCTTTGATCTGTGAGCTCACATCACATGTCAGGAAAGAAGCAAACCGTGACCTACGTACAAGGTTGACGACTAAAGCTTCGTGGCTCGTCATGTTGGAGGCTTGTACCTCTACAGCCTAGAACCTGGCAGTCACAGGTCCTTGAGGTCTTTCTGGACGTCCCACAGGGTGTCTGCACTCTTCCTGAGCTGCGCGACCTCCTCATCCTTCAGCTTCTGGTTGATGACGCTGGTCAGGCCCCGAGCATTGAGGATGCACGGGAGACTGAGGAAGACCTCGTTTTCAATGCCATACATCCCCTGTGAGAGCAGCAGGACCATTTAGACAAGGGCGACCCGAAGAATTACGTTGGTTCTAAACAACTACAGGAACTTCGATAAACACAAATTAATTCTCTAATTTGTTCCGTATGTCCCCACACACTTGGGGCTGTGACTTCACCTTTACATCTATAGACTGTGCAAACTTACTCTACAATAAAACCAGCTACAAGAAAGTAGTCAGTACTTAGCTTTTGTGTGTGTGTGTGTTTGTTTTTGTTTTTTGTGAAACATTGTTTTCTGCTGAAATACAATTTGCTATATGAATCTTTAAATGGCTTTTTAACTGTTTCCCTCAATGGATACTTTCCTATCAACTCATTTGGGATTTTGGTTTTTAAGGTTTTATTCTTTTGGTGCCTCGAGTGGTGGTGCATGCCTTTAATCCCAGCACTAAGAAGGCAGAATTAGGCAGATGTCTGAGTTTGACAGTAGCCTGATCTACAGAACAAGTTCCAGAACAGCCAGGGCTACACAGAGAAACTTGTCTTGAAAAACAAAAACCAATGATATATATCTATGTATGTACATATAGTTATATATGTATATATAGTTGTGTATATGTACATATACGTGTATACATATATTATGTATTTGTGGGACTGTGAGTTTATGTGTACATGAAGGCAGGTGTCTACAAAGGCCAGAAGGGGGCGACAGATCCACTGGAACTGGAGTTATAATACTGCCTGCCCCACAAGAGGTGCTGAGTTAACTATTTCTCAAATGCTTTACCACTTTTAAATAAGGGAATTGATTACAGTGTAAATTTCCCTATATGACTAATGGATTAATTATACTTAACAAGTTATTTTAATCTTTAAAAATATTAACCTCAAAAATCTTTGTATATACACCAAAGTAGAGAAAATAAAACTTCTTTTGTATGCCCTCCAAAAGTCAATAATTACTTGAGTTTTCTCATACTAGCCTTGTAAACTGGCCCTCATGGTACTCTAAACCAATTATCTGGTGCCATGCTGTACTCCTAAGCTACCTTTCTGTGTGTATGATATGCATGTGTACATACATGCTTCAGTGTCTGTGTGACTATGAGTGTGTGTGTGTGTGTGTGTGTGTGTGTGTGTGTGTGCGCGCGCATGCATTTGAAAGTCAGAGGTTGTCTCCAGATGTCTTTCTTGATGGCTCTCCATATAAGGTAGGATCTCTACTTGAACCCAGATCTTGCCAATTTAGTTTGCCCAGTCAGCTAGCTTGTTCTTGAGGACCCCACCTACTATTTCCCATCATTTTTTTTTCCACTTTTGACACCGATGTGTAGAAATGACCTGCTTGCTACATATGCTACTTTAATGTAACTTTACTTTTGTTCAATGAATTTTGTTCCAAGGAGGTGATGTAGCCCAGGTTTATCGCAAACTTGCTATGAAGCTGAGGTTGACTTTGAGCTTCTGATCCTTTTGTCTTTATCTCCTCAGTGCACAGATTATAGATCTGCATAAATACACCTGATCTGAACAGTGCTGGGGAATCAGACCTAGGGCCCCAAGCATGCTGAGCAAGCACACTCTTAACTGAGACAAATCCCAGCCCTCAGCTAAGCTTTTTTTCTCTTTTGTATGTTCAATAGTTTTTGAGTTAAACTAATTTTTCTATCAAGTGCTATATGAAAGTATGTCTATAGTTTATTACATAAGCTTACTGTCAACCTAGTATATGCTTACTTAATGATTTAGTCAAGGAAGGTTCTAAATAGGATTCACAGTTAGTAGTTTTTAACAACACAAAAGAAAGATTTCTTAGAAAACAAATCAGACATCTTAGCTCTTGGACAGTTGAGTGCTCTTGTCCTAGACTTTGGTTGGAAAAGAGAAAAATTAACTTATATAAAGCCTAGATGCAGAAGTAACCATGAACTGGAAGCTTCTCTGGTCTGTCTTTAGATGAGTCTCTTCATACAACAATAGACATCCTGCTACACTTTGCAGCAGTGTCTCACCTTCACCATCGTAGACACGGGGTGAATCCGAGACAGGTTTTTCAGCATGGATTCAATGAGGTCAGCCACACTTAAGCCAATGGCCCAGTTGGTGTAGCCTTTCAGCTTGATGACTTCATAGGCACTAGAAACCAAACCACAGAAGAGACCATTGAACCCGGGCAGTGGGTTGCACCTGCTCCATCTCTGACTAATGGTCATCTTAACTTTTCTTAGGAAAGGGAGAAGACGTATCTGTTTTGTAAGCTCTTTACAAACATCAAGTGAATTAATGTACAAATAAGTGTAAAGACTGTGTGACAGGTGACACATAGGTGTGAGTGTTTATGACATCACAGGGTACATTCTTTAAGATAAAAAAATCCGTATGTCTGTGTGCATGTGAGTGCATGTGCACATGGGTGCCAGTATCAAGGGACCAGAGCTACCAGATGCCCATGGATCTGGAGTTAGAGGCAACCATGGGCCATGCGATGTGGGTGCTAGGAACTGCCCTCCAGTCCTCTACAAGGGCAGTGTACACTCTTAATTGCTAAAGAATCTCTCCAACCCCTAGGAGCATACATTTTCAACCAATATTAATGTATAGAAATGTGTACTTCCAAATATATTAATGAACTTAGGAAGCAATGAAGACAGGTGAGGCCATAGCTCACTCTCATAAAATCAAGGCATTAAGTGAATTGAAAGTCTAAGGACTTTTTCAACTTTCAGGGTTTTTTTTTTGTTTGTTTGTTTGTTTGGTTTTTTTTTTTTTTGGTTTTTTGTTTGTTTTCTATACACAAGTCCAATTCTATAAGAAACCACAGCTAAATAAAACTTTCATATTTGAGGTAGCAATCTTCCTGTAAAAACTCTGCAAATAGTTTTTACACTTACAGAATGCTTATCAGTGGTAAGTGTGTAGCCCTGCATATGACAGTGACTTCATCTTGATAATTCCACAAGCCTTACACTTTACACACACTAAAGGGTCCACAGAGAGCTAGATTATGGGCAGTAATGACCTATGCTTAGTGCATCTGGGAGAAGACTGATGATAATCTTGAAGGTTAAGTGGCCTCCAGCTCTACAGTCAACCCCAGTGTCAGATTGATTCGGGGTGCAAGCAAGCCTGCACTGTGGGCTGTATTTCAAAATAATGCACTATTTGGGGCATCATAAAGGAGAACGGTTGGTAACAAGAAATGGCTTTGGAAAATGAGATTAAGGTGGGAGACATCTCTGACGCTGGGGAGGGGAGGGGAGAGGGGATAAGAACAGTGTTGCTTAAATACTTCCAGCAATCTGCCCGAGTGTAGGTGGAGGTGGTTCTGTGACCAACAGGGTCCAGGTTTGCCTCTGTGGAGGAAGCCAGCCTTATTTGTCAACAGGTAGCAAGGTAAAGGCCCGTCTCCCTAGGCAGTTCCATGTTTGCCTGCATAGCTAGTTTTGTCTTGAGAAAACACATTTGCTTCCTCTAGAGATTTATGTTGCAAGTGTGCCTGCTCTACATGAACCCTTCCCACGCCTCCGCGACAGACTCACCAGGCGAAGACTCACCTGGGCAGGAAGTGTGCAAAGAGCTCAGGGCTTTATCTACCTGGGCAGGACACAAGCTCCCCTAACTGGAGCCAGCCCACTCACCTCTCCACCACCATCTTATGCACTTCCTTCCAGTTCTCACTGTCATGGTCCGTCCCCATTTCTGGATTCAGTTCCTGAAGGGAGACTCCTGCCACATTCACCCCACTCCACACGGCCACTGTGGGGAAAACAACAACAACAAACAACCCTTTTTTTTTTTTTTTTTCCTTATCTCAACTCTGATGCAAGTTATTCCAGCACCAGTTAGTACTATTCCGGTGGCAATTGTCCCCTTTGGAGAGATTTTTTTTTTGGGGGGGTGGGGGGAATATTTGCCTTCAACTAGCAACAGCTCTGACCTTTAAATATATGTACATACCTGTGTATGTATATAATATTCATATATATATATACACACACTTTTTTGTTATGTATATATATGTGGGGGTATGTACATGTACCCAAGGAGACCAGAAGAGGGATTCAAAACACCTGGGGCTGGAGTTGTGTGCAGTTGTGAGACACCTGATGCGAGTCCTGGGAGCTGAACTTGGGTCCTTTGCCACAAGTGCTCCTGCTGCTGAGCCACTTCTGCAGCTCCTACTACTGACCTTTTGACTTTGAACAAATGTGGCTCCAAACAGTCATTGTATCATTTACAGGGAAGATGAAATTCTTTCCAAATCTCTAGGTTTGTAAAATTCACAAAGGATTATAGTTTGGGACCATCCGAAATACTCAATTTCAGAAATGTAAACTTCTCCACTGGGACATTTTGGTAACAAAAGCCCCTTTCTTCTTAAGCGAAAGAAAGAAAGAAAGAAAGAAAGAAAGAAAGAAAGAAAGAAAGAAAGAAAGAAGAAAAAAAATCTAGGATACTTATACCCAAATACACCTGTCATCATAAAAAGTTCACTAATATATAAACTAGGATCTTCTTCATTTAGGGTAGACTATCTACAAACATACATGGGAACTGAACTTTGAAACCCCAGTCTCACGCTCCTTAGGGACTTTCAGAGAATGCTAGTTACTCAGATGGTATGAACAGCAGCACAGGTACAGTCCACTGCAATTACACAACTATGGCACCTAAACTGCTGGGGGCTGAGTAAGACCCCCTTGGCCCACAACTCCTGCTGCTCCAGACTAACTAGACAGCCTCATGGTCATTAGAGAAAACCATGGATCTGTCCAATCGTGCCAAGAAAGAACAGCTTTTCTCTCACTCCATGGTCAAGCACATGGTCTCATTACAGGTCAAGATGGAAATAGAAAAACTGACCCAAAAATAAGGGAGCAAGCCCTGCATGTGCGTCTGAAAACATGGCAGAGGCATTCCAGCCTGAGGCCCCCACCTGCGCAGTACCTGTCTGGAAGTGTGTGAGCCTTAGCTAGCTACTCAGAGACAAACACGGACAGCAGAAACTCACTCATGCTCCGAAACCGTCAACATCATGAACACACACAGGCCAAGAAAGGCCCCAGGCTAAGGGAGACCCAGGAAACAGAATGTGAATTCATGATGGGTTCGGATGGGGAAAGGCTTCAGGACCACAGAGAGAGACATTTATATCAGCAAGCAGGAGACGGAGGCAGGAGGATCAGACTTCAAGGTCGTCTTCCGCTACTGGGAATGTTAGGCCAACCTGCAAAAGCAAAGCAAAGCAAACAAAAACAAAGCAAGGAGGAGGAAAAGAAGAAATCACACACTAAAGGATTTAGGGAGAAAACAGCATGATGGCCGATTCATCCTTAATGGATAAGGGTGAATACAGTGAGACAGTCAGGATGGCTCAGCCGGTAAAGGTGTTTGCTGCCAACCCGGATGGCCCGAGTATGATCCTTGGTACCCTTGTGATAGAAGAAAACCAACTCCTGAAAATTATCCTCTGATTTCTACTGTGTGCAGGTGTTCACACAGATATAGAAAGGCAAAGCAGGAGGATCTCTATGAGTTCAAAGCCAACTTAGTATACATGGCAAGTTTCAGGATAGCCAGAGCTGCATAAAGGGACCCTGCCTCTAAAACAAAGATAGCTAGGTGGATTGACAAATAGATAACAAAAATATAAAGCAAACTGGAACAGACTCCAAAATATAACTATAGTACTTCTGAGCCCTTTCTGGGATATAGCAAAGCATATGAAACTAAAATTGAAACAAAGGAAGAGAACCAAGAACAGTCTGAGTAACCCAGAGGCACAAAGGCCAACTCTCTTACCGCTGGAGTCGCCGTGCTCGCCCAGCACCCATCCGTGACAGCTGCTGGGGTGGATGCCCAGCTTCTCAGCCATGAGGTAGCGGAAGCGGGCAGAGTCCAGGTTGCATCCGCTCCCGATCACACGGTGCTTAGGTAGCCCGCTCAGTTTCCAGGTGACGTACGTAAGGATATCCACTGAATATTTTAGGAAAAACAAAGTTAAGTAAATTCAAAGTGCTGAACCGGTTAGAGGACATGCCCTTCTCACCAGTGAGATGTGGCCAGAAAGAGGTGTGTGATTTAACTTCTCATGGCTGAGTCAGAAGATGAGAAAAGAAGCATGCGTAAAGAAGCTGTAAACATGAAACATGTAAAACCTGTGCATATGTATGTATCATTAGGTGAGTAAGAACACTTAGGAGCCTCACAAGTCAATTAGCTTTACCTTGAAAGAAAGAAACAGGGCCAGTCCAGCCCTTACTGTGATAGCTTGAATAAGAATGCCCCCCTCCCCGCCCCCAGTCGGCTCATGTGTTTGAATCTTTATTCAGGCAGTGGCATCATTTGAATGGATTAGGAGGATTAGAAAGCGTGGCCTTCTCCGAGGAAGTGTGTCACTAGGGGTGGGCTTTGAGGTTTCCAAAGCCCATGCCAGGCCCTGGCTTGCCCTCTCTGCCTATGGATCAGCTACTGTTCCAGTGTCTGCCTGCATGCTGCCATGATCCCACCATGATGGTGGTGGGCTAAATCCCTGAAACTCTACAACATCCCCAATCCCCGATCAAATGCTTTCTTTTATAAGAGTTGTGCTGACATGCTTCTTGTCTTGGACAGCCTCATCAGGACTTTAGGCCTCACAGCACAAACCCCGTGCAGTCGGCCTGGGCACACACCGCATGCCGATTTAGGTGCTTTCCCAACCTTCTTGGTGTACAGGTAAACAATCCTGTTGCCAGGGGTTCGAGACAGCCTAGTTTTGTTAGAGGCTGTGTTGTAGGAGAGCCTACGACAGTATGTCAAACGTTGGACCATTTTGAGTGCCCCTAAGCACCGTCCCCGGAAGAGGAAAAGGAAGGCTTTTTTTTTTTATAAACAGAAGAAGAAAGGCTAAGGAAAGAAAATATCAACAAAAATCACTCCTGGCCATGGCAATGTTATTGCTCTTTGCAAGATGGTAATAGAAAAAAAATAATTTATACCAGATTATAAAAGATAATTTCATTTTTTAAAAGCTTTATTTTTACTTTGTGTGAGCTTATCTACCTATTTGTCTGTGTGCCACATGCAGAGTCCAGAAGAGGGTATCAGAGTCCCTCAGAACTGGAGTTACAGATAGTTGTGAGCCACCAGCTGGGTACTGGGAACTGAACCCGAGTCCTCTGCAAAAGTAGCCGGTGCTCTTAACTACCACGTCACTCTGTCCACGCCCTGACTATTAGCCCACTTGGGACTTGTGGCTACTATATCTCTTGTCCTGACTTATCAGTTCAAGTACATGGCTCAGTGAGAGGTTGGTGATGTGCACTTAGCTTTGTGAGTCCACTGATTTTTATCCTGTTCTGTTAGGGCCCAGAAGAGGCTGTAGACAATGGCTTCGTATAATTTGTATATATTAGGCTAAACAGGTAGTGTCATGAACTGCACTGTGGTGTATGTGGTGTACGCACAAGAGAGGACACACGTCTGTGTGAGTGTGCGTGTGAAGGCCAAGGTCCACACTAAGAGGACCACATTTTTTTTTTCTTTTTTTGTTTTGTTTTGTTTTGTTTTTTGTTTTGGTTTGGTTTTTTGAAACAGTGTTTTTCTTGTAGACCTGGCTCCCCTGGACTCATTTTGTAGACTCATTTTGTAGAACTCACAGAGATCCACCTGTCTCTGCCTCCCGAATGCTGGGATTAAAGGTGTGTAACACAGAGCTCACCAAGTTGGCTGGGCTGCCTGGTCAAGAGCTCCAGAGAGCCTCCTGTTTCCAGCTTCCTGGCACTGATATTGAAGACACTTAAGGCCAAGCCTGGCTTTTTTGTGTGAACGCTGGGGATCCCCACGCAGACACCCGTGCTTTCCCAGCACGTACTTTATGCAGCCATCTCCCAGCTCGCCCTTCACATTCTTTTAAAATGTAAAGCCTGCCGGGCGTGGGGGCGCACGCCTTTGATCCCAGCACTCGGGAGGCAGAGGCAGGCGAATCACTGTGAGTTCGAGGCCAGCCTGGTCTACAAAGTGAGTCCAGGACAGCCAAGGCTACACAGAGAAACCCTGTCTCGTAAAACCAAAAAAAATAAAAAATAAAAAAAATAGTAAAGCCTTCCTGCCCTACCCAAACACAGGTGAAGCCCACAACACAAGACAGGATCTCACATTTTTGAACATTTACCCTGGGGTGGAGCCACCTGTTTTGCAAATGCCGTCTTTCTTCACCAGGAGCAGAAGACATGTGGACCCCCTATCAGTGAACAACCCCAGAATAACGAGGCCCTCCCTCCCCCAAACCTTTGGAACTAGGCAGGCCTTCGCCCCGGCTAAAGCGTTCTGTTAGTACCTGGGTTAGAAACCACAATGATGGTGCAGTCCGGGCTGTACTTGACAATCTGAGGGATGATAAACTTGAAAACGTTGACGTTTCTCTGCACCAGGTTGAGGCGACTCTCCCCCTCCTGCTGGCGGACGCCTGCAGTCACCACCACAATCTTAGAGTTGGCTGTCACAGAGTAATCTTGAGGAAAAGTGACAAGACGGTAGACCTTAAATTCAGTTCCTTGGCCAAAAGACGCTATCTATGGTATATTCTAGAAGTTTCACCATGCAACGCTTCCAAAACTTATGAGAAGTAAATTTTCTGTGTTAAAAGATTGGGGTTTTGGGGTTTTTAAAAAAAAGATTTATTTGAGCCATGGTGTATGTCTTTAATCTCAGCACTGGGGAGGCAGAGGCAGATAAATCTCTGGGTTTGAGGCCAGCCTGGCCTAAAAAGTAAGTCCAGGATAGCCAAGGCTACACAAAGAAACCCTGTCTTGAAAACGAAACAAAACGAAAAGATTTAGTTATATTTGTATGTGTGAACATGTGTGTGTACATGCATGCCTGTGTGTAAGACAGTCACACAGTGCAGCTCTGTCAGGCTTGGAACTCACTGTACAGATCAGCCTGGTCTAGAACTGCCTCTGCCTCCTGAGTGATGGGATTAAAGGTGTGTGTCACCATACCCAGTTATAACATATTTGTTAAAGAAGATCACATATGTTCTAGCAGTGTTAAATTTTGGAGAACTGATTACTTTTCTGCTAAGGAAGCATGTCAATATTTCAGTATTTCAAGATATACAGACTAAGACTTGATATGCTCAGCAAGTTTCAATGCAGCAGCTCAGTCACATGGATGGCCTAGGCTGCAGTGCGACTTCCAGCAGCTGCTAACAGTCTCTCCCTTAAAATGCAGGATGGTCTGATCTCCAACAGTCTGATCTCCACCATACAACTGTGCTCTGAAGGTGAAGATGGAATGACAAACCCAGACACCTGATGCAGGACTCTGAATGCTACTACTCAGCAATAGTTACTACCTAGTTTCTTCAAGGAAATCAGTCCCTGGACACAGAAGAAAGGAAAGGAAGAAACTACCAGAACCAAAGTAGAAGGGCGCTTAGGAGCTAGAAGGTTATCTTGGGACACATGAAATGCTACACATAGGCCCTGCTAGGAGTTTTATTGTTGTTAAAAGATTATTATAAAAAATACTTTGAAAAAAAGGAATATATCCAATATTTTTCTTCAGAAATAGAATTGTGTCACCAGGCATAGGACTGCATACTTGTAAATCCAGCAGTTAGGAGGGGCTGGCCTCAAATGCATATTGCGTTCATAGTAATGTCTGTCTCAAGCAAACAAAATGAGCAAAGGGCACGTGCTTGGGAAATAAAGCAGAAGATGATGATAATTGGTGGGTGGAGTACAGGACCACATTCCACACGGACTCTCAAGACAAAATGTTCATGTGCTATGTGCACCTGTTAGCAGACTCTCCAGAAAATAGGTTTCTAAAATCTAATGTAGAAAATTTGGCCTGAATGAGGAAGATGCAGACAGTAAACAACAAGACCATATATTACAATTTGTCATTTTCTCCCTGTGATTATTGCCACAAATCTCATTTTTAACAAGTGTACATTCTACAAAAAGTAGGATTGTGAACAAAAATTTAAATAAAAAATGGGGGCATTTCTGAGTAGATGAAATTTTTGTACTCTATGAAATTACTAAAGTAGATATTGAGAATTTGTTAGCAAAATTACTGAAATGGTTGCTCCACAATTCCAACTTTTCCTACTTAAAAAATTGTCTATCTAGGTAATGGTCACGCGTGTCTTTAATCCCAGCACTTGGGAGGCAGAGGCAGGTAGATCACTGTGAGTTTGAGGCCAGCCTGGACTACAAGGCAATTTCAAAAACAGCCATAAGTATACAGAGAAGCCCTGTCTCAAAAAAAAAAACAAAAAAAAAAACAAAACAAAACAAACAAACAAAAAAAAAAAACAGAAAAAGAAAGAAAAGAGAGAAACCAACAAACAAGATGTTTAGGATAGAGCATGGATCAGGGACACCCTGAGCCCTTGCCTAGCATCCTACAAGGCCCTGGTTTGATCTACAGCACCACAGATAGCAATAGCAACACATTAAAAGTGGATGATCAATCAGTTTGTCATGCTGGAAGGTGCATCCCAAGTGTCTGTCTGTAATAAAATTACTTTCATGTTAGGTCCCTTGGAGGATGCAGAGAAACCACCTACCTTTATCGGCCACTATTTTCGACGTCTGAAGAAATAAGCTCCCGTGCTGCAGATCCATCATCTCGCCTTTGAGCTTGTCTTCTAAGACATCCACAAGGGCGAGCTCATCGGCCAGAGACTAGAAACACAAAAGCGGCCATTCATTCCCATAGTGCTTTGCGTGTGAAGTACCCAGACAGCTAGCGGCGCTGTCTGGAGAACTGTAAAGCCTTTAGGGCATGAAGCCCCACTAGACAAGAGTGGGTCACCGGGCTGGGGGAGGGGGGGGAAGGGGTGGGCCTTGAGGTTTATGTTATAGCTAGCTTTACTTCCTGGTTCATCTTTGCAGCCTGTTCTACAAAGACATAAGCAAGCAATGATGGTCTGTGAGGACAAGGAAGCACTTTCTTATTTGATTTGCTCACCACGTATTTGGTTATGTAGCACTAAAATAGCACCCTAAGTTACGCAAGGACGGCATAGCACAATCTACCCTATGAAAGCCATTCACAAATAGCTAAGCACCCAATGGCTAAAATCCTCAGGAATTTTTGGGGGTTGGCATTCAATCACCATCAAGAGAAAGATATAAAAGTTCCCTTGTGGATCTAAGTTGGCTCAATAAAAGGCATAGATGAGAGTCCAAGCTTTCACATTAGGTAAGGAATGCGCGCGCGC
>OU015745.1:6650258-6708067 GCA_907169655.1 Acomys percivali | reverse complement strand
CATACATACACAGACTGACTCAGAAACAACCTTGGCAGTATGTCTGTCTTGCTGTTATAGTTCAGAGGGCCTCTGGGACAGTGGTCTCGGTTAAATCTGCAGGGCAGGTTCACTTTGGAGTTGAACTTGGAGCCTTCTTTGATGTGCCACCCAGAATGCTTAGGCTGCCTCCGAGCAGCTCGGGGTCTCGGCAGGAAAGGCACCCAAGTCTTAGATGAAGACTGTGCCCTTAGGAACCAAACCCTGGGCACCAGGAGTCATGACAGATTTGTATAAAATATGGACACTAATTTTTATCTACTTTTTTTCCCCACTTAGACATGTTTGAAAAAAAAAAGATTCTTTCGTTCTTTGCACGCATCATCTAAGAACCCACAAAATCCTTACTTGCGTTTTTTAAGACCCAAATTAACACCACCTCACTTAATAACAGCTTAATATTCTGTGCCAGGGCCCATCACCAGCAGGCCCAATCATCTGTTGGTACCAGCAGCACATGGGAGCCACTGGCACCAACAGGGCAACACAATTTAGTGCTTATACAGAAAGCGCATTACAGGATGTCAGTGCGGCTGTCAGTGGGTGTAGAGAGCTAGCTTGGAAGGAGATGATGGACCCACACCTACTAACCAAAGTGCTGAATCTAGCTGAACGTGTGTGATGGGCAGCCTCCAAGAGCGGAGTCACACGAACGGCTGCTGAGTGACTCAACTCCCTCTCCACCCATATACCCACAGCGTATGCCTTTACTGTGAACACAAACACAATACTAAGGATCAAGGCCCCTTGGAAGCCAAAAATGTTACTGTAGAAATCTTTTCATCTCAAATCCCAAGTGGAACGGACACAGTTGTGGATTCTGCCTCCTAGTTAATAAATGACCACCATCAATGGGTTGGTATTTGATGCCAGCAGTTTTCTATTCAAGTGCTTGTTAAGCACTTCTGGGAGGAAAAAAAAAAAAAAAAACTTTTCAAATAATTAACCAAATGGGTAAGTACCATTCACTGATTTGCATTTTGAGCTTTTCCTAACATAGGGATATATAGTAAGATACTCTGGGCAGCAGCCAGCGTTGAGTTGCAAGATCCAAGGTCAAAGTTCTCCCCAGCGCCCTGTTACTGTGGCACTGGGTGGGTTATACGTACTAAAAAATGCCTTGCTGTACGGGTGCCGAGGAATCGAACCCTCGGCCTGTGCACAGCAGGCATGCTTTCTAACGAAGCACCATTATCTCTATTGTCAGATTCCAGAGTTATTGTCAGCTACATGGAGGAACAGCCACCTGCGGCGCTGGTACTTCTGCAGGTGTGCAACAGGGGACAGGTGACGTTCTTTCTTTTGCTTTGGTCACTTAGTGTTAAAAACAAGGATAAGAAAAGTTCCCTATTAGGAGGATGTGGTGGTACAGGCCAAGAATCTCAGTCCATGGAAGACTGAGAGGAGGCAGCAGGACTGCTAAGATATCGAGGCCAGCCTGGATCTTAGAGGGAGACCCCACAGCAAGTTCCTAACAACCCCACAGACAAAAAAGAAGAAAGGTTTTTAAATCTATTATTATAAAGCACTTTAATAGTGTTGGGCATGGCATATTTACGGTTTACTTATATATTCATTTCTATTGCCTTTGAGAATCTGTATGTATCCCATACTGGCCTCGAACTTGTGATCCCTCCTACTTCTACCTCCTGTAGGTTGGGCTTTCTGGGCTGTGCCATCATGCCTGACTCCTATCTTTAAATTCTTTTTCTTTAATTTATTTTATGTGTATATAATATATATATATATCATATATATATATATATATCATATATATATGTAAGCTCAATTGTTTTTGTTTTAACCAAAGTAAGAGTGAACAGGAAATTGAAACTATTTAAAACCCCTATAATTCAAGAAACTATCACATCTCACAGGTATCTAGTAAATCATGAGCAGTTAGGAGAATGAGCAAAGGATCACACACTGTTGAGTTCTTGGATAGCTGGTTCTCTGTTCAAAGGCTCACAATTTGACCCTTGAGAATTTAAAGTTTACACACTAGAGAGACGGCTGAGTGGTTAAGAGCCCTGGCTGCTCTTGTGAAAGAATCAGTTTAGATGCCCAGCAGCCACATGGTGGCTCACAACCATCTCTAACTCCAGTGCCAAAGGATCTGAAACCCTCTTCTGGCCTTCTCAGGATAAGTGCACAAACATACCTTCAGGCAAAACACCTATAACACATGAAATACATTAGAGAAAAAGAATTTAAAGTTTGTGGTCAGGCATTATGGCACATACCAGTATCCTCAATGTTGAGGAGGTGGAACCCCAAGTTCGAGGCCAGCATGAGATACATGTAGAATCTCAAAAGCAATAAAAACAAAGGGGCTGGGAATGGACTCAGGGGTTAACTGTAGAATACTTGTCTAGCATTCAGAAGAGTCCCTGGGCTCAATTCCCAACAAAACAACAACACAGTAAACTTCACAAACTAAGGAATACGCTTGGTCAAGGAATTCAAGTAGCCGCCATACAAAGGGCCAGTGTGCTCCGCAGTGTGGGAGGAGCTGCCTGCTTGCTTTCTCTGCCCTACATTTAAGGAAACTCCACAGAACAAGCCTCAAGTCACAAAGAAAGAACCGTGGTGTGAACCACAAGAGGTATTTGTGAGGGCAGCCAGGAGCCTAGAGAGGCAGACAGCAAACGGAGTCCAGGCTGGAGGCACCAAAAGCAGCGAGAAAGGTATGCTGCACCGATTACACAGGAATGTGTCTGTTCTTAGGAAACATGCTGGAGACCTCTGAAAGGTGAGCGCACCAGGATATCCTCAAATGGTTTAGGGAGCACATACAGGGAGGGGGGAGGGAAGGGGGGAGAGACAGAGGGAGAGAAGGGGAGAGAGGGGGACAGGGAGGGAGAGGGGGGAGGGGGGACAGGCGGGGAGAGAAGGGGCAGAGGGAGGGAGAGAGGGGGACAGGCGGGGAGAGAGGGGGACAGGCGGGGAGAGAGGGGGAGAGAGGGGGAGAGAGGGGGAGAGAGGGGGAGGGGGGAGGGAATGGGGGGAGGGGACGGGGAAGAGAGAGGGGGAGAAAGAGGGAGAAAGGGAAAGAAGGCAGCAAAATTCCACGTATGAATGACGTATACATGGAAATGCTTATTAAGAGAATTTTACAATTTTTCTGTTAAGTTTGAAATCATTTCAAAATAATGCCATAGGCTCAACATTTGAGAATAATGAGACATCCTTCCAAGCTCAACAAGCCACTCTACAAACATCTCCCAAGAAGAGAAGACAAGAGTCCGACACAGCTAAGTTTTCCAGGCCGTCATTCAGCCACAGCCTCAGGTTATCACTGTAGGAGTGAGGCAGGTTATCTTGCTGTACTTCCTGATGAATACACCTGTGGGGCCCACCCAACAGACACACCTGATTTAAGAAAACCACAGAAAAGCATACACTGAAGAGGATGCCATGAAACTGGCCTGGGGAAACAGCCTAAGTGTCCCTCAGTAGAAGAATGGATAAAGAAACTGTGGTACATTTACACTATGGAATACCACCTAGCTATTAAAAATAAGGAATTCCCAAAATTTGTGGACAAATGGATTGAACTAGAAATTATCATAATGAGTGAGTTAACCCAGAAGCAGAAAGACTCAAATGGTATATACTCACTTATATCTGGACACTAGCCTAAGGGGCATGTCCCATGAATGTTTTCATTTATCAGGAAAGTGGGACAGAGGGGAGGACATCCTACTGGGACTCTAGGTGAGAGAAGCATGGGAGAATGAGGAAATAGAAGGATCCAGAGAGCCCTAGAAAATTACAAGAACAACATAATGATGGGCGGATCTGGGCCCAGGGGTCCTGCTCAAACTATGGCACCAGCCAAGGACAATACATGCATTAAACTTCAAACCCCTACCCAGATCTACCCAATGGACAGGACATTCTTCACAGTTGAGTGGAGAGTGGGGTCTGACTTTCACACGAACTCTGGTGCCCCATATTTGACCACGTCCCCTGGATGGGGAGACCTGGTGGCACTCAGAGGAAGGATAGCAAGCTACCAAGAAAAGACTTGATACCCTATGAGCATATACAGGAGGAAGAGGTCCCCCTCAGTCACAGTCATAGGGGAAGGGAATAAGGGAAAAATGGGAGGGAGGGAGGAATGAGAGGACATAAGGGATGGGCTAACAATTGAGATGTAATATAAAGAAATCAATAAAATATATCAAAAAAAGAAAGAAAGAAAAAAAGAAAGAAACTGGCCTGGGGGAAAAAGTTAAAGGCTTGCAAAAGTGAGAAAAAGATTTAGTAGTGAGGATATAAGACGCATGTCTTAGATTGAGGCAAAATCAGCTCTAATGGGTGTGATTTTGACAACACAGAGAACATGAATATGATGGAGGACATCACAGTACCATAGCAGCTCCAGTGTGGTCACACGATGACCAGAGTCCTCTGATGTGCAGCTCCAGTGTGCTCACACGTGACCAGAGTCCTCTGATACATTTGCGGAAAGGTTAAGTGTGCTACCTACAAGTTATTTCAGATGGCTTAGAGGGGTCTGAAGATGATAAGAGAGCCTAGAAGCTCAGACAGACCGTGAATTTATTTCTGCAGGAGCGGAACCTTTGCTGCTCTTAAAACTTACCTCTCACAGACAAGGCTACACAGAGAAACCCTGCCTCAAAAAAACCAAAACAACAACAATAAACAACATACCTTTCCCAGAATGCTGATAGCACATGCCATACCAACTTGTCCGACACCTACTACGGTGACCTTATTGTTCGGGACAGCTGCATCCTCTTCTGTGACAGGTGCAATGAGTTTCTCCTTAAGTGTTGCCATCTTGTCCTGTAAGAAAAAGGTGACCAGTATATTTTATACAAATGGAGTGAGAACTAGCCCAAAATGTTACAGCTTTGATCCTGAAGTACAGCACAGCTCCACAGGGTAGCCTAAGTACAGACTACATTTGAAGGAACCACATCTCACTTAATTGAGGATTTAATCCAAGCAGAAAGTCTCCAGAAGCTGAGCAGAGGATTCCATGTAAGCAGTTAAATTGCCATCATCACTCCTATGACTTTTTTGTTATACCTGCTTATTACCAGCTAAAATATTCGGATACTTATACTCAAATAAATGAATTTCCTTCCTTTGTCTCTCTAAGGAATTTACATGCAACCATGTGAACCAGCTAATATATATTTAAGCTTTTTAAAAAATCCAATATGAATGATTATAATTCCCATTATAAATAATTATCTTTACTCTTGAAGGACAAAGACTGAGTTGTACTTTAAAATCTCACAAAACTTACTGTCCTACTCTCCTTACAAAGGTCCTTGCAATGAAGTATCAGTTTTTGTAATCTAAATTGATGATTTCAGTCTGTTCCTTTTCAGCCTAGCTTATCACAGCTGAGGCTCCTCACAGGCCAGCCAGTGTTCTCTATAACCTTGTTTCGCTTGTAATCTGTAAGGGACACAGTAACAAAGCCCGCCTTAACTGCCTCGTTTAGAACCCTTAGCTGTCTAATCACAACTTCTTTGTTCCATAACTTGCTTTTCCTATTTTGCAACCTTCCCCCAGTGTACACCAATTCAGGGGTTATTTTGCCTTAGCGAATCACATTTGTAGTTTTCTGGTGGATGCAAAAATGAAATGTCTTGGGCAAAGCCCCAGCTTAGAATGGATTCACCAAGCCCTGTATTTTAAATGGCTTCAACAGAGAGCGGCTGTGTCTCTTCAGTAAGAAAAGCGCAGCCTCTCCAAAGGCCGCCCACTCCAAGTTTATTTTTATTAGTTGGCTTAAAATCTGTTAGGTAGGCTAGAGAAAACACCGGGAAGGCCTGGAATCCCAACTGTTGGGAGGTGCAGGCAGGAGGATCAGGAGAGGTCAAGGTCATCCTCCATCACAAGGTCTTGAGCTTCCTGGGATCCTGTCTGAGTAAGAGAAAGCAGAAGGCGCCTACCTATCTCCAGCTGGGCTGGCCTGAAAACATTTTAAATTAGTGTGGGGGATTTCAAAAGCAACAGTGTTGAAGATCCAGCGAACGCAAGTGCAGGCAGACTTGCGTATCTACACAAAAGGGTGCACTCTCCTCCACCCCCACCCCTAGCAGTAGTAGAAAAAAATGAGAAGAAAATAGTTTGCATTGTAGCAGGACTGTGACTACAGAGAGGTGACAGGGATAAACAGGAAAAACACCCTCCCACCCTCCTCCCCTGTGGAGCCAGTGCTGTGGGTCAGGGGCTAAGGTCTACTCCGCAGCAGAGTATCTTCTATGTTAACCGTAAAAGCTCAGGTTTTGCCTCGAATTTCTCCACCCCCCCCCCCCCCCCCCCCCCGCCTCCAGGTCGGGTCCCTCAAGCCACCTCTCCTCCAGTGCAAAGCAGGTCACAAGGGAGGCACCAGCGCACACCTCGGATAAGGTCTCCGGGGGCAAGTCTAGGCTTCCACACTAAGTACAATTAGTAAACAAAACCCTAAGTCATCCAAGGAGGCCAGGCAGGTACCCGGCTGCACGGAGGGCAGCGTGAGTGGGGTCGGCGGGGGGGAGGCGGGCGGATGAAGCCTGGCGTTCCGACCGAACTTTCCTTTATACCCATTCCTACAACCTCAAGGCCTTTCCTTCATCACAAGTTGCAAGACCTTCCAACCTTCACAGGACCCATATGGGTCCCTGCCCGGCTCCCTGGCACCAAGACGCGTGATGTCCCCAGCCTCCACCCCAACCCCCAGCGGATAGGTGATGTGGCCGCCACCTGCCGACCAAGGGCTTGGTGAGACCAGGTTTGCCGTACACTTGTAACATGTCTCTCCCTTGATAGCACACAGGCCCGGGACCAGCCTACAGGGTGCAGACCGGGCCTGGAGCTCAGCTTCAGCCTCCAGCCCACCTCAGCTCCCTCGGCCGCCGGCCGCCCAAACCCGCGAGGAAGAAGTAGGTCGGAGCGGGGATGCTCAGGGGCAAAGGCCGGGAAGGGTGGATGTGTCGTAACTCCTTCCTCCTGTTCTGCTAAACAATTGCCCCTCTGCACTCCCTGTCTCCATCCAATACAAAACCCTGTTGTTCTGTGAGCCAGGCTTTGGGATCCTGGGCTCAAACCTACCAGACAAGACAAGGGTGGGCAGCGCGACGAAGCTAGGAACCACCGCAAAGTCAGCAAGCTGCTCTGCAGAGGCTAGATCTGCAAAAAGGAGGAGGAGGCGGGGCCGCCGCCCGCCAGCCTTCTAGCTTTCTCCACGGCGATTGGAAACTAGAGCCGAGCCTACCCCTCCCCTTGGCTCGCCCAACCCCTTTCAAGGACAAGGCTTGAGTGCGCACTCGCTCCCCCCCGCCCCCAGCCCCTCTAAAGTTGGAGGTCACCTTCCTGTAGCTGCGGTATTCTCACTGCTTTATGGCTGGCCCTTGCAGTGGCAGTACTCCCGTAAAGCTGCCTCTCCGACCGTTCTGGACTGCCCCTACATTGTGCAAATAGAAACCTTCATCTAAGTTGCATTCTGGCTCGACTTTAGAGCAGTCTCCTCCGTTAAATTCCTACTGGAACATCCCTCGGAAAGGCCTCTGGTGCTTCTTAACTCTTTCAGAACACACACTTAGAGCAGGGTCTTGCACATGCTTGTGACCCCAGCACTGGGCAAGCTGAGTCTGAAGGGAAACCAGGAGTTTGAGACCAGCCCAGGCTGCCCTGTTAAGACTCTGTTTTGGGCTGGAGAGATCGGTTAAGAACACTGGCTGCTCATCCAGAGGTCCTGAGTTCAACTCTAGCAACGACAGGATGGCGCAGAACCCCGATAATGAAATCTGACGCTCTCTCCTGTCATGTGGTCATATGTGCAAATAGAGTGCTTATATATACAAATACTCAAATCTTTTTTTTAAAGTGTTTCAAACAAGCAAAATGAAATAAAAACAGAAAAAAAAGGAGTTTTGATCACTATATTCAAGTTCCTTCGATAAGCAATTACCTCCCCCCCCACACACACCTTAATTCAACTTAATAGCTGCCAAACAAGATAGAGGGGCCCTTGATTTCTGCCCTTCATACTTCCTCCAGGAAACTGCAAGGTCTTAAGGGAAGGCCTGACCCAGAGGGGGAGAAAATAGCACCTTGTACAGTGTGTGTGTGTGTGTGGTGTGTGTGTGTGTGTTGTAAGTCTACCTTCCCACATTCTTAGCTCTTTGTCTCGCCGCACAGAGCACCTGGTTCCTTACGCCAACATGGTGGATTAAGCAATCAAGTGCTCTGAGGATTTCAGGGCAGTGTCATTTTCTTCTGATAAAATTGTTTCCCCACCTACCAAGCTCACTGGCTCTGGTGCAAGGAGAGCTGGCTTTTCGTTTCCTTCAAGTGTAAATGGCTGCTAATTCTATAAATAGAAGTCTCCTTCCACGCCCTGATGGTGTGAATACGAATATGGCACCTCTGCTCCTGTGGCACTTCTAGTCTCAGCTTTGGCAAAAATTTGGGGGAGCCTGGGTGGCGAACCACATTACTGGGGGAAACCGGGAAACCGGGAACCCGGGAACCGATGGAAAAGGAGAAGCTTTGGTAGAGCCAGGTTAAGCAGCTGATAGGGGAGGGGGAGAGGGAGGGGCCTGGGGTTTGAATTCAGATACCAGGAACTGAAGTATGCATGTGTGTGTGTGTGTTGGGGGGGGGGGGACAGATAACGGGAGAACACAGGAAAGATTGAGGAAAGAACACACCTTTTCTGCTGTAAGGTAAATAAATGCTTGCTGAACATGTAGGCACCAACAGCTAAAGAAGCTAAAGGAAATCACTCTCAGGGAAGAAAGTGGGCTATAAGACTGAATAAGAATGGAAAAAGGAAACTGAAGTCAAAAGAGAAGTTGAGTTCTTTTCCCCATTAAAAATATGTACTGAGAATGTCCCTGTGTGACAAGCACTGCTTCAGCGACCCTGGCACACAAGACAAGATGCGTGCTAATGGGAGTGTGTACACTATTAGAGGGAGGGAGACAATACCAAGTGAGTAAAATAGGAGATAAAGAATTATGGTCGTGACCAGGCAAAGTGACACAAGCCTTTAGTGCCAGCACTCAGGAAATGGAAGCAGACAACAGGCAGATCTGAGTTCAGAGCCAGTCTGGTCTGCAGAGGGGGGTTCTAGGACAGCCAGGGCTACTCAAAGAAAACTATGTCCAAAGAAAGAAAAACAACAACAATCACAACAACCACAACCTGCGCAGGTGCTGGCCATGCTGGCCCTCTGAGGACTGTGAGCAGGTTCCGGAAGCGAAGCTCAGGGTCTCAGGGCTCACCTCTGCAAGGAGCTCCTGCTATTTTGTTTGCTTGCCCTCTGGTATCTTCAAAGGGTTTCCTCCCATTGTCAGGTGCCTTAGAACCAGAGTAACCGAACTGCGGAACAAAAAGCAGCTTTGGAGACCATCTGAGGCAGGGACAAACCTAGAGCTTGAGAGAAGAGCAAAGAGCGGCCAGTTCTTCCCCCTTGTGTAAAATGGAAAGGTGTGGCAGCTAAAACAGTCCTCAGTGCAATACAGAGGAGAATCATGGCTGCCAGAGCCTGAGGGGGAAAGGGGAGGGAGGGATGAAGCAAGCGAGGGGGCGTCATACACAGTCCCTGTGTTCTGAACCCCTAAGCTACACCTCTCTCCAGGGCCTCTCTTACACTGCCATGTTTCTTTCTAGTCTGTTAAGTATTATCAGAGAAAGTCAGGCAAGAAAGAACCGGGCAGTTGGAGAGAGGAGTGCTGGAGTGTTTCATGTCTCAAAGGAACTCTGCTTGGACTCAACTGTCTAGTCATTTCTTGTGAAGGGGCAGTGTGGGCTGATGTTTCTGAGGAGTCATTAGCTATATACTCTGTGGAAGGGAGGTAGTTATAGTGTGGATTGTACCCGCCATCTTGAATCAACCTGTGTTATTACCTAGCTGTTAGAGTCCAAAGCTCGGCTGTGGCAGCCCTAACAGCTTAGGTATGAATACCTCAACTGACCAAGTAAAGAAGCAATTAAACACAGCATTCAAAGCAGAGAAATGGGATTGAATCCAAATAACTAAAAGACAATTTCAAGTCCTTGAGGTCCCTCGATGATTCATTGATCCGATGGCCAAAGGAGGGGACATAAGTGTCTTTCAGGAGCTCATGTTCAATCCTGCGAGGAGCCACATGGGGGCACCTAGCTGGATAGAGCACTGCTATGTGTTCTAGAAAAGTGGTTCTCAGCCTTCCTGATGCTGTGGCCCTTGAATACAGTTCCTTGTGTTCTGGTGGCCCCAACTATAAAACTACGTCCTTGCTACGTCATAGCTGTAATGTTGCTATGGTTAGGAAACGAAATGTAAATATCTATGCTGTCTCAAGGTCTTATCGACCCCTATACGGGTCTTAACCCGCAGGTTGAGAAGCCAAAAGCTCCGGAGCAGCCACAGTTTAGAAGTGGTGCTGTTGGTAAACACGTTCCCGACGTGAAAGCAACCAGTGTGTGCACAGAACTGGGTTCCTCTTGCTTACAGGTCTGAAAGCAGCAATGGACACACCTTTGGTGAAGAGCGCCCCTGTCTCGGAAAAAAAACGCATAGAGTAATTACGTGCTAAATCTTGCTCCCTTTTTTAAAGGGAGAAAATGATGCCCTTTTATTTTGTTTTATTTTCTAATGTGCAAAGCTGGGGATGGAACCAAGGCTTTTAACATGCTAGATTGTGAACCCCTGTTCTCTAACAAAACAGCCATTTCCACTTTAGTGAGAATAACTGTGATTATTGGCAGGAGACCTCCCTCCCCAGCAAGGGAAGCCTTTTGACCTTCTACTTCAAAGGAAGGGGCGGGAGGGTTATTAGACCCTCACCTGACAGCTCGCATGTGCACCTGTGCCTCCCTCAGCTGTATTTAATTTTATTCTATCTGCACGTGGTCTTAAGAAAAAGAGACTGCAGCTGGAAGCAGTTCCTTACCCATGCTGGTGTGAGGCTTCCCTGCGGGGCTGCTCTTTGGGGGGTAACGCCCATTCCCACAAGCACCGCCCCACGCATGCTCACAGGTTTCGAGCTGGACCAGGCTGGGTTATACCTCTGGTATTTTATTGGTGCGGATCTGGGGTGGATTTCCCTCCTCCCCAGGGCAAGTGAAACCCGCCTGGCGCCCTTGTCCTCCTACAGGGAGTACAGAAGAATGCGGGGAGGAGTGAGTCACCCACCAGGTACCAGGTCTTCGTTTTTCTTGAAGGTGAACTTCCAGAGAGGTGCGCCCTGCGGAGCTGATGAGGAAACAACTTTCCCAGCATTCCTCGCGGCATGTCTAGAGCAGCTCCAGGGAACCGAAGTCAGGGCACTTACCCTGAGCCCGGTTGAGGCCTTCATTGCATAAAAGTCCTGACATCACGTGCATTGCATAGCCCTACATCCATGAGCCGACCAGCATGAACAAACCCTTCTCCAGACAGAGAACAGGTTTTGTTTTGTTTTGTTTTTTCTTGTTCCTAGCCTCATCTGCCGCCTGTCTCATTACACTCTGTCCCTATTCAGTATTAATGCTTTCTTTTTGCGAATCTGTCAAAAAATTGTTTCAGACATGAGTAACCATGATGACTCGTAGAGACAGACTGCATTACAGACACACACACACACACACACACACACGCACACTTAATATTTACTTTTTAAAATTTTTCTGCGATATTTCACAGTAGCCATGTGTTTTGTGTTGTCCCTATTTTGCGTTTCTCCAATGTGAAAAGTGGCTTTGGTTCCCCACAGGGGCAAACCTCCGACTTTGTACACATTCCACAGCTGTCTGTGTGCATGAGGTTTACTGAAAGTTTTCTTATATTGAACAATTTGTGCAATGGGCACAGCATAATTTCTAGGTAAAAAGTAAATATAAACCTACTTAAAATATACTTCCCTTCACTGTCTTTCCCTTTCTCTTTAACTTTCTTTTCCCTCCCCTGTCTTTTCTCCTCTCCCTCCCTCCCTCCCACGTTGCTTATTAAATACCTCCCATAGAGCTCATGGCCTCTCTTTCCAGGTACTTTTGAATAGACTTGGCAGCTGACTTCAAATTCCTGTTAAGCTCAGGTGGGTGATCTATCTGCATATCAAAGCAACCTGAGACTAATGTCTCCGCTCTGAACGTTTCACTGGTCTGGAGAAGGAAAGGCTGTGCACGCTTACAAACGGACCCACGTGAGGGGCAGTAGGGGCGCGAACACAGGCCGCATGATGGACGGCCCAGGTTTGAGCCTCAGCACTGCATTAGCTACGCGTGGCAGTGAACACTTGTAATCCCAGCATTCAGGGCAGGAGGCAGAGGGATCAGAAACTCAAGGTCGTCCTTAGCTGCATAGCAAATCTGAGGCCAGCCTGGGTTATAAGGGGCCGTGCTGCTGCTGCTGCTGCTGCTGCTGCTGCTGCTGCTGCTGTTGTTGTTGTTTGTCGTCGTCATCATCTTAAAAGACACAAACCTGTACCAATTGTTTCTGTTCCCATCCTTTGTCCATCCCTCACCTTGTCAGTAGCATTTTCACGTTCCTCTCTTTCCTGCACCCCAAGGGCTGCCTTTCTAGCACATTCCCATATGCGAACAGCAGGGTACGGGATTAGGACTTCCTTTGATGTTCCAGTTAATCACCATAAACTCCCCCTTTCTCCTTCCTGGTTTGGGTGTGGGTTCCTCCAGCATCTGCCTCTCACCCCCTCTATCCGTGCTGTGTGGGCTGTTGCCCATAACTATGGCATCAACAATTTATTACCCTTGATTTCCACCTCCTGCCAGACCCCTAGCCTTAAGCCCAAGGTCTCTATTTCCAGCTGCCTCCTGGGCAGATCTGCCTGGAAACCCTTATAGGTGCCCCACACTCAGCATGTCAATGTCAGTGGCCACCCAGCAAACTTCCTTTCTGGCAGCTGTCAAAAGCTAATAATACCCAGCCACAAGCAAATAGTTTATCTTGAATAATGTATATATCTTAGGTATTAAATTCAATATGGGGAAGTGACAGAGATGGCTCAGCAGTTAAAAGCACTTGGGCTCTTGCAGAGGACCTTGGTTCAGTTCCCAGCATCCCTCATAACTATCTGTTACTCCAGTTCCAGGGGTTTTGATGCCTCTTCTGACCTTCAAGGGCTTCTGTGTGCACGTGATACACATACATAATACTCAGAAGTGCACACACACACAAGATTAAATAAAATCAAAACATTAAATATTAAAAGTTTAAGATGCCTCAGCTCCTTGGGAAAAACTTGCAATTAGGACAATGGCTTCGAGGGAGGGAAAGAATTGCGTAGCTGGGGATGGGGTGTGCAAATTTGCTTTCCCTTGGTAGCATCTAAGTTTTATACACATACCTATTTAAAGAACAATAATTAAAAGTGATGAAGAGTTGAAATTACACTCATGCGTATATGTATATATGTATGCACATATAGGTGGGGTTGTGTGCATGTATATGTATGGTGTGTGTGTGTGTGTACATGTGTGTGCATACAGAGGTCAGAGGTCACCTTTTAGGAGTTGGTCCTCTCTTTCCACCGAGTCCTGGTGATGGAACTCAGGAGGTCAGGCATGATGGCAAGTGCCTTTACCTGCAGCGCCTTCCCACTGGCCCTGGAAAAGCCTTGCTATAAAAATTCATGTATGAAAACCACTTGAGCCCTCAGCCAGACAGGAGGTGTCTGTCTGTCTGTCTGTCATTTCTGGGTGCCAGACACACAGACACTGCTTAGGCCTGAAGAGACAGAAGGAGCTCAGGCTGCTTCCAGCAGGGGCACATGTGCTAATGGGCCTTGCTGGGAGCTGTGAGTGTGTGCATGTGTGTATACATGTGTGTGCACGTGTATGAGTGTATACATATGTGCATTGTGTATATACATGTGTGTATATGTGTGTGCACTTTGGGTATACATGCGTGGGTGTGTATACATGTGTGTGCATTGTGTATACATGTGTGCATTGTGTATATATGTGAGTGTGTATTGGTGTGTGTTCATTGTATGTATACATGTGTGTATATGTGTGTATGCTTTGTGTATACATGTGTGTGTGCGTGTGTGTGTGTTTTGCCTGCTTAAACTAAGGAACATCTTTTCGCATTCCAGTATTCCATATTTCCTGAAAAAAATGTAGCTTATCTTTGCACTGTTTAAAATCATACCCACTGATGTGTGGCTCCTGACCTTCCTCATCCCGCGGACTCTCACACACATTTTTTAATAAAAGACACTCAGACACGTCATCAGCACTCCCCTGATGTCTCTCTCACACATATGAACACACACCCGAGACACAGACAGTACTGTGTAACGGAATGTGCCACGTGAGCGCTTAGACACACGTTCCAGCCATTCTCAGACACTGCTCGTCTGCGGACGCCATGAACCTCACTTCACCCATGCGAATACATGTCTAGTGGCTCCTGTTTTTTTAGTCTTTCTGGAGGGTTCCCAGTAGATACCACATTAATTCATGTCAACTTTGGGCTTGGTGGTATTTAGGATCACCTAGGAGATACACGGTCCCAGAAAAAACTCACCATCATTTTGTTGTTTCTTAGATGAGGTCTCTCTCATGTAGCCTACCTAGGCTGGTCTTGAACTCACCATGCAGCCACGGATATGACTGAGTTTCGGGCTCCTGCCTCCACTCTCCACATGCTGTGATTACAGGTGTGGCGACCACTTGCTGTCTTCTTTTCTGAACCGGGAGTGCCCCAGAAGCCCAGGTATTTCTTAGACCTTTTCATGTGTAGTCAAGACTGACCTATACAAACTCAGCCTGTTAGCATCCTGTGAAAGTGTCTCAGTAACTCTGAGGAGAAAAAAACATGCTGAACAAGTTAGGCGAGAGTTTCCCCTCCTTCATGCTCATAGCTTGCTCCATTGCTGTTTTTAAGGTTAAGGGTTGTGAGCGGGCGTGGGGGCAGTCGGCAGTGACTAAGCCTTTCCTTGGAGGAGGACTGGATTCTCCTAACATGGTGCACACACAGGGAAAGAGAAAGGGGGATAGCTTATCAGAGACAAAGATAATAATGGCAATCTAATTAACTGATGTTTTGCCTTAGGACTCTGGCCAACTTGAATTAGCTTGCTCTGCTTTCTGTTTGCCGATCTGAGATGCGAACTCCCAGATGCTGCTCCAGTGCCCTGGCTGCCTCCTGCCTGCCCGCCTCCTGCCTGCCTGCCTGCCTCCTGCCTGCCTGTCTGCCTGCTGCCTGCCTGCCTGCCTGCCTCCTGCCTGCCTGCCTGCCTGCCTGCCTCCTGCCTGCCTGCCTGCCTGCCTGCTGCCTCCTGCCTGCCTGCCACCTCCTGCCTGCCTGCCTGCCTCCTCCTGCCTGCCTGCCTCCTGCCTGCCTGCTGCCTGCTGCCTCCTGCCTGCCTGCTGCCGCCTGCCTGCCGCCTCCCTGCTGCCTGCCTGCCTACTGCCTGCCGCCTGCCTGCCTGCCTGCCTGCCTGCTGCCTGCCTGCTGCCTGCCTGCCTGCCTGCTGCCTGCTGCCTGCTGCCTGCCTGCTGCCTGCCTGCCCGCTGCCTGCCTGCTACCTGCCTGCCTGCTGCCTGCTGTCCTGTTTTACTACAATAGAAAAGTAACTAATAGACCTCTATGCAAGGTGACGTAACTATCTTAAAAGTGCATAAGGTTTGCTGCTGTGAGAAGCCAGGATGGCATTCTGATGAAAGGTGGTCACAATGGGCCATCTGACAAGGTCTGTTTTCTGAAGAGGAGTTTTAGCAGTAAAGGATCTCTGCTGCGTGAGCCCACCTCATTCTACAGCTATGCGATCTGCACACTCGCATGTATGACCAACATACTGAGTGTGTCACACTACGTCGCGACCTCCCCGCTAGCAGGAAAGACGCCGACACCAGGATCCTTCTCGATCACACTTTATTGGGAGCGCCGTTTGAAGCTGAAGCGAAAGACCCAAGCCCTCGGAGCGCACTGCTTATATGCAGGCCCTAGCGTGGTGTGTTTCTGGCTGATTGGTCCACTGGCCAATGCCTCATTAGCATTCCCCCATGCGGGAGGAGGAATTGAGCCTCCAGCCAATGCCTCATTAGCATATCCCCCTGCGGGAGGGGAAAGAGAAACATTGTTGTCGTGCCCTTAACCACGCATGCGCAGGAGCTGAAGTAGGATCGGCACCACCTCTGGGTGTGATCCTCGACCAACAACACTATAGTTATTAGCTTTCATAAAGAATAGCAAAAATAGGGCTGGAATGTAGCTCATGTGGTAGAGTGCTTGCTCGGCATAACAAAGCCTTGGGTGACTCATAAACTGAGCGTGGTGGTACACATCCGTAATCCCAGCCCCTATTAGGAAGCAGAGATAGGATCATCAACAGTGCAAGGGCATTCATGGCTCCATAGTGAGTTCAAGGCCAGCTTGGGCTACCTGAAACCCTATCTGGAAAAAAAAAGGAAAGGTATGAGTGAATGTATTGTTTTCCTGAGTTCTCAAAGGCTGCACGGGGAAGATGGGAAGATGGAGAAGAGAGAGGAGAACCAACCTCAGCAAACAATCAAGAACAACAGGGGAGTTTTGTTTTGTTTTTGTTTTTGTTTTTTTGTTTTTCGAGACAGGGTTTCTCTGTGTTAGCCTTGGCTGTCCTGGACTCGCTTTTTAGACCAGGCTGGCCTCGAACTCACAGTAATCTGTCTGCCTCGGCCTCCGGAGTGCTGGGATTAAAGGCGTGTGCCACCACGCCGGGCTCACGACAGGGGATTTTTAAGCAAGGAGACCAAGTATACAGTATGGAGGTGAGAATGGTGACAATGAACTCAGAGGATTTATGGCTGTTCAGCTGACGTAAGGATGCAGTTAAGTGCTTTGTACAAAGCCTTATCTGTTAGGGAAGTGTTGACAGGCAGTTATTTGTTGCCAGGTAACAGATCTGTCATGAGCAGTGTGATCACTTGTGTACGTGCCAACAGAGCCTAACCCTGTGTTTTGGCATGCCCAAGACATTGAAGATCTACAAAGCAGCGGCTCAGAAGCTTACTGAGCACAAATACAGGGAAGGAAACGGTATTGGGGCTTGTAGTGCGTTTGCGCTCAGCTGGTGGACGGCACACCTCGCATGGACCAAATCCTGGGGTTTTGTCCTAGCACTGCCTTACAGCCTTGCTGAGGTGGAGATAGGAGGACTACAAGCTGAAGCCCCACGGCATCCTTGGCTTCAGAGCGAGCCTGAGGAGATGAGGAACTTCAGGGAACGCTGCAGAGGCACACTGGTCCTTGAAACGTGTTTCAAGACTCTTTACATAAAATTCCTCAAATAGGGTTAATCAAACTCATTGTAACTTATTAAAACCAGTATGCTCAGCCTGTGAGTTAAAGGGCAGCCCCACACGAAAAAAGTACGGCAAGTGGCAACATTTAGCTCATTCCAAAAACAACGTGGTACAATAGCCAAGGCTACACAGAGAACCACTGTCTAGAAAAAAAACAAAACAAAACCAGAAAACCAAAACAACAACAAAAATAGCTGGAAACTTAGCTAAGCTTAACGATTTGTTTGTTGGCCCGGCAAAGGATACCGCTGAGTCTTGGCCTTGGGCTCACCCTCGCCTAACCCCTTTGTTGGCCATCCTTGTAAAACTTAGCAGTGGTGAAGTTGTGGTACCGTAATAGTCGCGAGCACTGCCACCTGCTGGAAACTTTGTAGACCTGCGCAGAATGTTAAACTAGTGCTCCCTACACAGCTCTTTCCCATTTTTCCCCCTCCCTCTTCTGTTCTTATTTTGAAGACCTGGAAATCTAATCAGAGCATGCTAGGTACACTCGCTCAACCCCCAAGCTACAACCCTGCTCTTCACTAGCCTTCTATTATGGTTTGAAACCGACGTGTGGGGAATGAATAATCACGGATTCTTTAACGCGAAGACTCTTCAGTGCCGTAGCGGCAAGTCTTCGTAGAAGAGTAACAACTGTGGTGAGATCTGTGAGACGAGAAGCGCAGAACTGGGCTGACGAGATGGCTCAGGGGTTAAGAGGGCTGGCTGCTCTTCCAGAAGAGCTGGCTTCAATTCCCAACATCCATATATGTGGTGGCTTCCAACTCCCTGGTCTGGCCTACCCAAGCAGCAGGCATGCTCGTGGTACACAAACACAGACAAAACACCCTTACAAATACAATACAAATAAAAGTTCAAAAAAGAAAGTTGGGATTTAAGGTTCACCTTTAAAGTAAAGAAATTCTCTCATGATTTGATTCTTAGAGGAGTATTTGCTTTCTTCATTCCAGATCAGCTCCTTATAATAAAATTATTTCTCTGTTATTTGCTGGAGATTCAGATTATGCTAGGAAACAAATATTTTGCTAGGATAAAATTTATTTTAGAATTAATCATTTTATATCAGCACAGGCCTGCATGGTGGTAATATATTAAATAGTGAAATATGAATGTAAGAGTGAAATATGAATAGTGAATCCTGGGCCTCTCACTTCAGTCCAGTGATGTTAGCTAGCTAGGCCACTCCACTTGGCTGACCGTGTTCACTCTGTTGTTGACAAAGCAGCTCCACAGGCTGATCTCATAGCCATAGGCTCAGAATAAATGGACACCTGTCTATGTAACATAGTGTCAAAGAAATAAACAGTGTGTTATGATACTGTTGGAGAGATGCAAAGAATCAAACCCTAGGCCTTCTCCACACACTGACTTTTTTTTTTTTAACATATCTTCTGTTTAAGATTTTATTTATATATGAGTGCTCTATCTGCATGTACACCGTATGTCAGAAGAAGGCATCAGATTCCAGTATAGATGGTTGTGAGCCACCATGTGGTTGCTGGGAATTGAACTCAGGACTCTGGAAGAACAGTGTTCTTACCCGCTGAGCCATCTCTCCAGCCCTCCCCCCACTGACCCTTAAGCATGGGTTCATACCCCTTTTTAAATGCTGTACAAAATTTAAGCTGTAACAAATGATACTTTTCATACCCTAAAGCTGTTCCAGGCACCAGATTCCTCCCCTTCAATTCCTCTGACCTGATTCTGGTCTGAGGGATTCTGGGTCATCACTTTTTGGGAATTCTCCGTGCTCACCGTGCCAGGTGCCGTCTCGTTCCTGGTCAGCTGGGAGTCACATGTGGAGCTATTTTGGGGTTTAGGGACTATTGATTCTTGCCAAGGTGATGAGAATAGGAACAAAATTATATAAGCATCTGCATGACTCAACGGTATATGTTGCAATTTGCCCTTTGTCTTGTCCTGTTTATTTTAAGGCCATATTTCTACAGTGGGCCTGCAGCACAGAAAGTGTGTGTGTCTGTCTGTCTGTCCATCCGTCTGTCCCTGTGTAGGAATATGTGAGGACATATAACACCCCTGGTTTGTAGTTTTCTCTGTTCTTTCCACCTCATCTGCAGACAGCGCAGATGTTACTCTCTATAAACTGTGAGCTTTTAAAACAAATTTAGCCATCCTTCTGTCTCCATTTGTCTTGCAATAGAACCTTTTTTTTTTTTTTTTTTTTTTTTTGAGGAACCACTGAAAACCTCCTTTGGTTTCTCATCTGTTGCTACTGCTGCAGCACAGTAAATGACGGTGTGGGGCGGGGGGCAGGGGTCCACTGCCTTTTGGGAATGTCTTAGTCCTGGGCCTTGACCTCTGTTTGCTATCAAGCTGAAGTCTGGCCTTGCTCCTGCGATGCCTGGGGTCACTGAGAGGGAACGCATCATCATTCACAATGGGACCAAGGAGGTTTTCTCAGTGCAGGCACCCAGCCCCAGGTGGTCAGCTGTGGATTTTAGGCTGGCTTTGGGGCATCGGGTCTCCAGGCACTGTGGTGGACTGGCTGTACACAGAAGATAGCTGTACCATGGAAAAAGGACAGGCAAACAACTGCTTCCTTTCCTGTCTGGTGCCTGGCATAAGCTTTGGAAAGCTTCCTGCCATGATCTCTCAGACACCTCTCTCCACCTCTCTGGACGAAGGACTTACTCTATTCACAGAAGAGAAAGACATCCATAGGCTTAGCTCAAGACAGACAAAGCCCTGGGATGCATGAGACTGGAGAGGTGGTGTGGACCATTAGATATGGATCCTGCTTGGTTTACTATTGAAGTTCACATTTTCTTTTCTGTTATAGAAAAGCCAAAAAACATTAAAAAAAAAAAATAGAGTTGTAGACTTTCCCAAAGACTCAACGGCAGTATTAGAGAATAATAAGTCCATGCTCATGTCTTTTCCCTTTATACTTTGTTCCAACACTTGAGATCACAGTTACAGTTTTTGGGTTGCTTGTTCTTTTTTAATATTTTGGGGATTTTTTTTATGGATATTTCATTATTACTATGAGTAGCTTTTGCTAGTACAGCTATCATAGCACCGTCTTACCTCATGCTGATATCTTAGCACATGACTTTCATTCTTGCCTTTAATATTGTAGTATGTGATTTAATGCTACCAATATAGTAAAATGATTTCTTAATGTCATCAAGAATTATTACTACTCCAATTTTCCTTTCTGCATCAAGATTTGTTATAGAGTAATTTTAACTCAGAGCATGGCTGCTGTGGCAAGAGATCACATCCCAAGACCTTCTAGGTCTCTGTGATCTGGCTGGCATACAAACACAGCCAGGAGACAAAGGCAAGCCAATATGAGTTCAAGGCCAGCCTGGTGTAGAGCAAGTTTCAGATAAAGAAAAGCTTAGATTCAGGTGTGGTGGTACACCACAAACAATGAAAGTAAAATTAGTTTTTAGAAGGAAGGACCCAGTTTTGAAAGTGATGTTTATTGAGCGCCAGAAAAAGTGACAGATCAGAGAAGGATTTGACAGACTAGGATACGCACAAGAGAGGAAAGAGAAGCTACTGAAGGGGTAGAGGGCGGCTTTACTGGGACAGTGACAGAGAGACGGGTTACAGAGAGAGAGAACTCAGGTGACAACCAAATGAGCCAGAGAATAAGAAGGAGCCAGGAGATTAGAGTAGATGGCTGGAATTGTTAGTTTGAGCCCAAGCAGAGCACCTCAGAGGCTGGGGGAGGGGCAAGGGGACACAAAGCGAAAAGCCAAATCCAAAGCCAGATTGTATAAATCAGCTGGGAAACGAGTTTGAGCCAGAACCAGCTGAGTTGAACCAGCCAGCCCAGAGTGCAGGAAAAACAAAAAACAAAAACAAGAAAGGATGAGCTAGTTCAGCAGTAAGTCTCAGAAGCTGAAAACATTCTAGGCCTAGATTAGATTGTATGGAGGCTAGAAGCTTCCAGGACAAGGCCTAGGCTATAAGTCTCCCAGACAACAATTACCTCAGGAGAATAAAAATTCCATTTACAATTTGTTTGTTGCTTTGTTTTGCTTTTGTTTTGAAGCTTAATCATTCCAATTACTAAAATGTTTCTTTTTTTTAAAAAGTCCATATGGTCTCTCATAATCTCTTTTGTAATTAATTTCCTTTAAAAGGTGGATTTCCTAGCTAGGTGATGGGTGGTGCATGCCTTTAATCCCAGAGCTCGGAAGGCAGAGTCAGGTGGATCTCTGGGAATTTGAGGCCAGCCTGGTCTACAAAGTGAGTCCACGATAGCCAAGACTACACAGAGAAACCCTGTCTTGAAAAAACAAAACAAAAACAAAACAAACAAACAAGTGGATTTTCTGATTGCTTTTTTGTGGTGTCATTTTACATATTTCTGAAGCTTTGGTAAATTTACAATTTCTGGTGCCACTAGGAATTAATTTTAGCACACCTGTTCAGTGGGTTTCCTCTATTCCCATAGAGACACATTTCCTAGCAAATTCTACTTCTGAAATTTTGGAAGCTCTTAGTGACCACTACCTAAATCCAGTAACTCATGAATTTACAGAAGAATGATATTAAAGGATTGAGCAGGTAGCTGTGTGAGCATGAGACCTGAGTGTGAATCCTGAGCACCTAGGTAAAAAGCCGGGCACAGGCACATGTTCCTGTATCCCAGCACCGAGAACAGCCAGCCAGATGGTGAGAGCTCACTGGCCGGCCAGCCTAGCCAAGAGACAGCCTGCTGCCTTAGCTCATTAGAGTGCAGAGTAATAGAAAAAGACCGGACATCCTGCCTGGCCTCTAATCTACATACATTGGAATGGCTTGCTCACCTGAACACTCACACATATAACACACACACACACACACACACACACACACACACACACACACCTTTGTGAACCTGTTACACTTTTAAACAGTAGTTTGGGAAAGCACTTGTCATTCCTAGGTCATGAATACACATTGTCTTCAAAATTGTTTTACTGGACTGTCTTTGTCACTGGTCACTGTTTGCTCTGTGGTGACCCACGTCTGTCAGGGAGGCTGAAGTTTGGATGTAGCTTTGGAGGCTTACGTGGTTTTATGTCGCTGTTCTTTCTGAGTTTCCTAGAAGCAAAACTTGAAAGGAGCTGAGTTGTTCACCTCAGCTATCTGGGGATGGATGGGGAGTGTGGGAGCCATTTCAGTCCTTGAGAATGGACAGATAAAGCTGCTACTCCTATCTAGAACTTTCCATGTGGCCACAGCCAGGCCAGAAACCTGGGAGCATGTGTCCTTGACTTTTCCAAGTATCCACATGTTCTATATTAAGAACTCAGGAGGTGACTGTATAGTCCATGGAAAGTGACTTGTCCTATTGTTCCAGAATTGTCACTGAGAGTGGTCCAATGCCACATTCTAAAGATAATTGCAGCTCTTTCTAGCCCTTTGATGTAAATATGGCCATGTCACTGAAAACCAGCAGTGTTCCATAAAGAGCCAATGAGCAGGAAAGGCACAAATATTTTTTTAAAAAACCTTTATTACGTAGCAGCCATAATTCATAATTCTTCCTTCTCCTCCTCCTTCTTCTCTCTCTCTCTCTCTCTCTCTCTCTCTCTCTCTCTCTCTCTCTCTCTCCCTCTCCCTCTCTCTCTCTCCCTCCTTCCTTCCCTCCTTCCTTCCCTCCCTCCCTCTCCCCCCATTGTGTCTATGTGTATTTGTGTGAGTGCATGTAAGTATGCGGGCTAAAGGTTTACCTTGGGTATTGTTCTTGAAGTGATGTTCACTTTGGTTTTTGAGAGTGGGTCTCTCATTAGCCTAGAGCTCTCCAAATAGGCTATTCTAGCTGGCCAGCAAGCTAAAGGGATCCTCTTGTGGCCAGCTTTCCAGAGCCATGATTACAAGCACATGCCACTACACATAGCTTTTTAACCTGCGATCTGGGAGTTGAACTCAGGTCACCTGGCTTTCAAGGCAAAGACTTTAATGACTGAACTTTCTCCTCAGACCCTCACTCAATTTGCAAACTTAGTAGTTTTACTATTATTAACTATGATGATTGGTTTGTTGACACAGAGTTTTCCTTTGTAGCTTTGGCTGTACTGGAACTCACTCTGTAGAGCAGACTGGCCTTGAACTCAGTGATTCAACTGCTCTGCCTCCCAAGTGCAGGGATTAAAGGCATGCACCACCACGTCCAGCCTATTTGGTTATGTGAATGAATACTTTTTCTGTATGTATGTATATGTAGCTTATATGTGCAGTGTCTTTGATGTCAGAAGAAGGTTTTGAATGCCCTGGGACTGAAATTACAGATAATTGTAGGCCCCCAGGTGGGTCCTGGGAATCAAACCTTGGTCTTCAGCAAGAGCAGCAGCCAGTGCTCTCAACTGCTGAGCCAACCATCCAGCCTGCTTCATTCAGGCTTTTAAAGCCTTTTAAATACCCTACAGTTGCTGAACAGAAGATAAGAACCCTTTTTGCCATCTCATAATTAGTACATGGAAGAAAGTGGTCTGGTTTCAGAATTAGTACATGGAAGAAAATGGTCTGCTTTCAGAATTAGTACATGGAAGAAACTGGTCTGCTTTCAGAATTAGTACATAGAAGAAACTGGTCTGCTTCCAGAAGAAAGTGGTCTGGTTTTCACATCTCCAGTTGTTACTAATTATATACTAACATATATATATATGTTTGAGACAGGGCCACATTTGCTATAAGTTGGTCTCCATCCTAACCTCAACTGAAGGTGGTCTTGGCCACTGGAGCCTCCAATCCTTACCTCCAAAGGTGCTCCACAGAACCTACAACTTGCTAAGGGCATTCCAGGCTTGCTAAACAGAAGGACCAGAAATGATCTCCAGTCTCAAGTCATTTGGGTCAACTGCACAGAAGGGTCACTCTATGATGAAATGCAAATGTGTCATTCATTGTGTCTGTTATATAAGCTGAGTGTGTGTGTGTGTGTGTGTGTGTGTGTGTGTGTGTGTGTGTTGGCACATGTGTGTACCTTAGAGCTGATATAAAGACTAGAAGCAAAGTGTGTTCAAGTATGTTTAATTAGGAAGAAAGAGGTCATCCTGCTTCTTCCAAGCCTGGTTCTTCCTCTCTCTCCTCATGCAGACATGGGTTAGTTAAGCTTTGTCAACTATTTAATAAAGGCAATGATCTCCTCTCTCTCTCTCTCTCTCTCTCTCTCTCTCTCTCTCTCTCTCTCTCTCTCTCTCTCTCTCTCCCTTCTCTTTTTTTTTTAGGTTTAAAACTAGTACTGTACTACAGACTATTGAGAGCAGAGCCCGATGGGTGGAAAGTGACTTCTATGTCTACACAAACTTCTCTTTCTATGTTTTAATTAGCTTTTGTTTGAGAACTTCATGTTTGAGTCCTGTATTCATATCATTTCTACACCACACCCATACACCAATCGCTGAGTCTATTTAGTGCTGCTTGTTTGTATTAGAATTGGAGAACCTATCAGGGGCTTGTCCCTGAAGAAGACTGGTTCTCCCCCCTCTCAGCAGCCATTAGTTGCCTGTGGGTCCTTCTAGGGCCTGTGGCCTTTCCTGCATCTGTGTTGGCATGCCAGCTGGTGTTACCATGATCAGGTCTTGTTTAGGTGGCCATGTTGTTGAGATTTCATGGACACAGTGTCCTGACTCCTAGAGAAGCTCCTGTCTTGCAGCAATGCCCTTGTTCTCTGGCTCTGGAAGCATTGTTGGAGTGGTGAATTTTAAAGTTTGGAAAGGACTCAGGTAGTTGAGCAGAGAATGTTCAGGCTGTCTGGGTGGGAAGACAAGAGGCCTCCATGTTGCTGCAGCTTAGTGGTAGATGCTGGTTTAGCTTGAGTCTTCTTCAGCTCGACCCTCAACAGTACCATAGAAAGAAGGAAGAGAGAAAGAGAAGGAAGGAGGGAGGGAGGAAGAAAGGAGGAAAAACCAAGATTCAGTTAAATCTGCCAAATAAACAATGCATCATTGAGACCCTTTGGTTTTCTCTGCAGAGAACATACTGTGCAGTGTAATGGCAGGACTCCTGCCTCAGTGTCGGGTAGAAGCTTGCTATAGCCGAAGCTTAGATGTCATGCGGGACTGTGGAATTCCCCCGTGATTATGTGGACAGATTCCCAGGAAACACACCTGAAGAACCCGGGGGAAGGCTGTGCCACTGCACAGCGCGCCTTTCAACGTTCAATTCTGGAATGTTCCTGGGAGGCAGAGTCCTCCCAGTGAGTGTTAAAATGATCATTAAGCATTTTACACGACTCTTGGTCCTGAACATTAAAAAAAAAAAAAAAAAAAAAAAAAAAAAAAAAAAAAAAAAAAAAAAACATCCTCTTCCTGAGTGCATAGAAAGCAGCGATGGGAGCCAAGGCATGTCAGCTCCCAGCTGGAGCCAACCCTAAGCACCCGACCATCATCTTCTGATCCCACATTTGAATGTTTTCCTCTTGTTTCTTCTTGTCTTGTCGTTTCCTGTCTGATTTCCTTTATCCTTTCTGTCCTTCCTTCTTTCCATCTATATCTTTGTTTTATTGAGACAGGGCCTCTCGCATAGCCTAGGGTGACCTCAAAGTCACTGCGAAGATGAGGATGACCTCTGGCTCCCGATGTCACCCTTGTATCTTTCTGCCAGATGCTAGGATGCAGGCATGTGCCCCCACAGCCAGCTTTAAGATTTACTTGTTACAATTTAAAATAATAAACTTCTTATTGATCGATTGGCTCACTGTGAAGCCCAGGCTGGCCTCACTCTCGCCATCTTTCTGCCTCTACCTCCTGAGTCTGCCTCTACCTGTGCCGAATTCTGTTTTCACTTGATAATCTCCTTCTGGGGTCTCAGAATGTGTTGTCTGTGTGTTTGTGTCACTGTCACCAGATGGCAGTACGAGCTCACTCATTTATCCCTCCTCACCATTCTCTTGCTTATTGGCATGCTAGAAATGAACAGAGGTTCTGAGGCACGACGAGAGAGGAGGGGGAGAGAAAATGTTTGTATTTGTGAGGCGGGTGGTACTGTGCATACATAGGGGCTAGAGAGGTGGCCCAACTGTTGAGCGTGAGTACTGCTCTTCCAGAGGACTCAAGTCCCTCACGCCCATGTCAGGTGGCTCACAACCTCCTGGAGCTCCTGCCCCAGAGTGATCTAATGTCTCTGGTTTCAGTTGGGGGAGTTACACTCACATGTGCACTGCCCCCAACAGGCATACACATATATACATAATTAAATTAAAAATAAGATCTTTGAAAAACCCAGTCATAAGACTAAGTAACTTAATTAAAGAAACTATATTTTTAAAAAGTAGGATGGGCTAGAGATATACACATATACACATAGTTCTTAGGATGGAGGGTGAACTTTGACCTCTAAAGTTTCTTTCTGAAACCAAGCTGAAGCTGAGCTGGAGTCTACCTCCCAGCTGGCTAACTTGCACAGTGCCAGAAGGTGAGATACAGGGAGAGAAAAGGCATCAATAGTCTTACCCAGCTGTCACCCTATGAACTACAACACCAAGTCATAAGGGAAAATGAGCCCATTTGTACAGTAGTGGCACAACTGTTATGGACGTAACCAACAACTCTGATTGGGTTTGAAGCTTGATCCATAGGAGGGAGTTCACGCCCGGTACTATGGAGAGGTCATAGGACTACTGTTGCTTTATTAAATCAATATAAAATTCCATTTTTTTTTGAGTTGAGGAGACAGTACAGTGTGTAAAGCACTTGCCAAGCAAGCATGAAGGCCAGAGTTTGGTCCCCATCTTCCACATAGAAGCTAGGTGAGTGTCGCAGCCTGCCTGCAATTGCAGGACACCCCAAAGCAAACAAGGTAATGGGATTAGCCAAGATGGCAAGTTCTGGGTTCAGCAAGAGGAGAGACCATCCCTCAATATATTGATATATAAAGATACTGATATGAATACACGACATACTTCAAAATTCCTTTCTGCACTAACAAAGCTTCTCTGGGATGGTAGACCATGTCGAGAAACCCTGATGCTAAGGTCAAAGTCTGACATTACCCAAAAGCCCTCAGTTCAGTGGAACATGGTGGACTCCCTTTGTCAGCTAGGCTTTCTCGTCTCTCCCTCGGAGGATCCAGGACCCCACACCCTCTACCTGAGGAATGTCACGTAGCCCTTAGAGTAATTACAGGTGCAGCTCCCTTTCTTCCGATAAGAATCCGTTCAGCGACCACCTGAAATACGTGTCTCTCAGCTAGCCCCTCACCCTTTGCCCACCCTGGAAATCCTCACCCCCTCTACAAAGCCCTAAGTATTCCCCTCATCTCTGGAATAAAGTTGACCTGCCTCCTAGAAGCTGATCCCAGGGTGTCAATGTTTCTGCTCATACTCCTGGTGCTTTGGAACTCCTGGTCCATTTGCCCTTGTGGACTTATATTGGCTGATGATTCCAAGGGGCAGGGAAGGTCACAGATGATGCTGCACAAATGCAACTGTTATGATGCTCAGGGCTTCTGGGTCAAGATGAATATTTTGAAATTTGAATTTCAGAAATTTGGATTGCAGAATTCTTACATGTGTGCATTCTGAGATAAACTACCTGCATTTGAATCCAAGCTAGCTATGAAGCTTGACCACTAGCTTAAAAAACAAAACAAAACAAAACAAAACTGTCCTTTTAAATTAAATTAAATGTCATCTCAAATTTTTTTTTTTTTGAGACAGGGTCTCTCTGTGTAGCCTTGACTGTCCTGGACTCACTTTGTAGACCAGGCTGGCCTCGAACTCACAGCGATCCGCCTGCCTCTGCATCCCGAGTGCTGGGATTAAAGGCGTGCGCCACCACACCAGGCTCAATTTTTAAATTAGAATGGCACCCGTGTTTATTTCATGAGACTGCTGGGAAATTTAAGGTACCTGTACACACAAAGTCAAAAGTACTGTTCCATGAGCGATGGGCATTATTATCAAGTAAATGAATTAAAACATTAGCTGTGTGTGAAATAGCTCATCTTCTAAACCTTGACATTGTCTAGGCATGCCACTGAGGGAGTTCCTAGTCGGAATTAGTCGAGATGAGAAGACCCACTCTCAATGTGAATGCCACTGCTGCATGGGCACAGGCACCCGCATCTCTTCACTCTGTCTCCAGACTGCAGGTGCCATTTGATGAGGTTCTTCATGGCTCCCGGGATCCTAGGACTAGAAGTCAAACAGATACCTCCTCCCTTTAGCTGTTCTGCTCAGGTATATTGTCACAGCAGTGAGAAGGAAAAGTTACAGTTATCAATAGGGTAATTGACACTGAGTTAGAGATCAAAAGGCCTTCACCAATTATCTATCCCAAATCGCATCAAATGTGAGAAGCCTAAATTTACAGAAGCCAGATTACTCACTCCTAAGAGTCTCGACCCTGGGGAGCAGTCCTCAGATGGTAACCTGTCTTTCTCTCTGTCAGTCTGAAGAGAATCGCATGGTCTAATTATATTTACAATGTACAATTGTATTTACCATTGGGAGAAAATACACATTTAGAGCAGAGAGTCTGACACTTGCTAGTCACAGAACACACACTAGGCAGTTCTTCCTCTTGGTGGTTGTGAGTGCTCTGGAACGGGCAGTTTTTTCTTGCGTGAGGACTTTTATTTTCCATGGAAGGCTGCCGATGTTATGTGTTTACTCACAGGCTCTGGGGAGTGGACAGCCCAGCCTAGAGAAGGACGTTTGTGTCCCTCAAGTATGTTGAAGCACCATCCAGAGAGACCCCTCCATGTCTGTTGCTGTTTCTTCTGAAACATACAAGTACAGGAGACACAATCAGCTGGGCTCTCGGAGCCCAGGTGCAGTGAAGTCTTTCATTTCATGTGCTCAAGTGGATTAACTGGCTGTTCGTACAGGTTTAATGGGCATCTTGTTTGTGTCCAGTGAACCTGTTTTACCGGAGCTTTAAATAGTGGTCACATGGCTTCCATACTAGAGCTGTTCAGATGCCGCTGTCCTCAGAGAACCAGGGTCTTAGAAACAGCCAAGAAAAGGGCAGGGCTTCCACTGCTTCTGTGAACTCTCTCTCTCTCTCTCTCTCTCTCTCTCTCTCTCTCTCTCTCTCTCTCTCTCTCTCTCTGTCTCTCTCTCTCTCTCTTCTCTCTCTCTCTCTCTCTCTCTCTCTCTCTCTCTCTCTCTCTCTTCTCCCCCCTCCTGCCCTCCCTCTTCCTCTCTCTCTCTCTCCCTCCCTCCCTTTTCCTCCCTCTCTCTCCCCCAATACACGCAATGCATGTACATAGGAAATGGAATATTAAAAGTCTAATAAACTTTTTCACCAGCTTGGTAAGTGTCAGACTCTCAGGCATTCAGGCTGCAGCTGTGCTCAGGATCGCACTCTTGACCACTGAGCCATCACTCCAGCTCATAGGTCTTCCAAGGAACAGTTTCCCAGCTTGCTTAGGACTTCTGTGTTACTCCATCTGTGTACTGCAAAAATGGAAACACCATTGTTTTTTCATCCTGCGGTCAGGATGTTTAAAAAAAAAAAAAAAGCCGGGCTCTGTGGTGCATTCCTGTAACCCCAGTACTCAGGAGGGAGGCAGAAGCAAGAGAATCTCTGTGAGTTCAAGGCCAGCCTGGTCTACAAAGTAAGTCCAGGATAGCCAAGGCTACACAGAGAAACCCTGTCTCTAGAAAACAAAAGAAAAAAAACCTCAAACAACCAACCCACTTCTGACCTCCCCACCCCTACCCTCCACCAAAAAAAAAAAAAAAAAAAGAACCATTCTGACCAAAATCAAATTGCTTAAGGAAAGGGTTTATGCCATCTTACAGGTTAAGTCTATCAGCGTGTACAGCCAAGGGAAGGGCTAAATGCAGGACCTGGAGACAGAAACCAAGAAAGAAAGCTGTCCACTGGCTTGCTCCCTATTCTTTGCTCAGCCAGCGTTCTTACACAGCCTAGCACACCCTGCGTAGGGATAGTTCGGCTCACAGTGAGCTGGGCCCTCCTGGATCAATTACCAATAAAAAAAAATAAATAAAAAAAAATAAAAAAACTATTCCACAGACATACTCAAAGAGCACTTTGTTGGAGGCAATTCCCCTTAGCTGAACTCTGGGCTATGTCAAGTTGACAGCTGAGGCTAGCTAAGAGTATGGTCTCCTGAAGATGATGAGCAGGGTGGCTACAGTGTTGGTCACCAACCACGATCCTTCCTGGCACACTGCCTGGCTTCTTTATACAAAGGTTTGGTGACCAGCCATTACTTTGGTACACTCAAAACATTTACGGAAGAGTCTCCATTAATATCCCCAGTGCATGACAGTGGGATAATAAACCCAGGACCCTGAGCTCACGTCAGCTCTCATCTTTGTTGCAGACATCTGTGAGTTAGAAAGTACACGTGTTGCAATCTCTTAGAGGCAGGCTCAGGGAGCAACCCCTTCCATTTGGAACAGACTGGCAACCTCTTATTTATTTGCTTCCCCTACTTAATAATTTTTTTTCCCCAAACTAAGATATTTCTCACAGGACTTCATCTAGTTTTTCCAGCTTTCATAGTATCAGCCATCTGTGGTCATTTTGCAAAGTCTCTCTAGGTCATGGGAAGGTGCTGTGTTTCCTGTGTCCATAGCGCACAGGCAAGCCCTGCTCTCCACCACCACTGTGAGAGGGCCATTCCCTTTGTCTCTAAGGAGAACACATGTAATGACAATGCAAAGTTGTTTTCTGTCTGTAGTCATGGAAACACAGAGTGCTTGTGCGTCGACGAAACTCAGGGACCCACTGAGTTTTCCTTCTTTTGTCCACACTGTTGGAGATTCTTTGTGAGAAAATCAGTGTTTTCAAATGCCTTGGACAACTTTGAAATAATCACCGAAAAGACATAGAACATGGGCCTGGAGGAGATGACTCGGTGGTTAAGAGCACTGCCTACTTTTGCGGAGTACCCGGCTTCAGTTCCCAGCACCCATGCCAATCATGACAAACTTCCTGCCTCGGCTTCCCTAGTGTTAGGATTACAAGCATGCACCAAATATTTGATTTTTTTCTAAGTATGAATTTTACATAAAAATATAATCGTACACATCATACTTATTCTGTTATTCACCTGTTGTTGGACTTTTGACTTGTATCTTCTTGTATATCATTAGTAAAGATGTCTTGGTAAATACACACTTATGTGTGCTCACTCTAGCTTTTCTATTCTGATTGCAGATGAGTGTTCTCATACATGGCCTTTTAATATTATTATTATTATTATTATTATTATTATTATTATTATTATTATTATCATTTTGTTTATCACAACAGAATCTCTATAGTTTTTAAGTAACATTTTATTTATTCTTTGATATAATGCATTTTACATTGTACAATGCATTTTGTAATATCCACCCACCATTTCCCTCGTCAGCTCCCATAAAACTCCCAACACACATCCCCTTCCTGACTTCACAGCCTTTTCTCTCCTCATTTCATTGAGCCCATTTATTCCTGCCTACATGCACATAGCCGCTGTATGTGGTACCATCCATCAGAAGCATGCATGGCAACATACCAGTGGCCGCATACACAAGGAAGAGGACTTTTCCTCCCCCATCAACTGCCGATATCACCTCAGCTGGAGCTGGACCTCATGCACTGTGCCCCACTCATGCTTGAACGGAGACTGGCCTAGCCTTGTGCAGGTTACCACAGCTGCTGTGAATTCATGAGTGCGGTGTCCATAGTGTGTCCAGAAGACAGTGTGTCACACACCCTCTATCATTCTCTCCTTTACATTTTTTTCTGCCCCTCTTCCTGAGCCTTGGTGGCGGTGGTGGTAGGGGGATTGACATAGACGTACCGCTTAGAGCTGACCTTTCAACTGTCACTTATCATCATCACGTTGACCACTTGAGTCTCTGTCTTGACCTCTGCCTGCTACAAGAAGCTTCTCTCTGATGAAAGCTGACATATTTAGAAGGCCATGTGACAGCATCACAAGAGGGAGTTTGTAGTTTTAAAGTGAAAAAGAGGCCCTGCTCTTGTTCATCATACTGTTTAATACAAAGGGTATCAGTTTTATCTGTCTGGCAGACATTTAAGTTCTTTCCTTTGAGAACTGCTTATCTGTCATTCTTCCCCAATTTAATTAGGTGTGTGATATGTTGATGTTAGGCACATAAGAGACCATCACACACTAAAGACATTATCTAAATTTATCTTTATTGGAAATATTTTTTTTTCCATTTTAGTGTGTTAATCCTGAGATTCGTGAGAAAAAAAGCAACTCCACCATTCTGGCCAACTTTAAAGCAAGCTTTATTAAATATTAAATACTAACAAAGACATGGACTTTGATCAGGACCGTTGCCTGGAATTTCCCAGTTGGAATGGCCTCGAGCCACATGTTACAGGGGTTTATGAGGACAAACCCATAGGCCACTTTCCCATGAGGCTTAGTTACTTTCCAAGAACTACAATTCCCAGCATTCCAGGGAGTTCCTAGGTACATGGGGTTTATTGGTTAATTTGGGGCAATACAGGTGTTTACCTTTTCATTTGATAATGGTACTTCTTAGTTGTAACTGCAAATAATTGAAGTCTTTATTGTCTCTTTTCCACTTCGTACAGCCCTGCTTTTGGCATATAGAGTATTAAAATGCTTATTTGTGGGACTGAAAAGATGGTTCATTAGTCAAGAGCACTGACCAGTTAGATTCCCAGTGCCCACAAGGCAGCTTACAATCATCTGTAACTCCAGTTCAAGGAACCTGATGCTCTTTTCTGGCTTCGGTGGGCACAGCATGAACATGGTGCACTTTCATTACATGCAGACAAAACTCTCATATGCATAAAACTAAAATAAATACATCTTTTAAAATAGCTATTAAAACCAAGTTTACTGAAACAACAAAAATACTGACACCAACCTTTGTATTTGAATTAAGAATTAAATTATCTCTTGTAAACAGCGCTAAAATTCATCTGAAAATTTTTTTTATAAACAACAACAAAGAATGGGTTTTTTCTCATCTAAGCCTCCTTATCTATTGTTCTTGGGTTCCGTTCAATTTTTCTTTCTTTTCCCTTTTCCTGCCACCATGCATGTGTCTCTGTTTCTGGTGGGAAATCTTGCTCAGTGATATGTGTGCTCTCACATCCTTTGGGACTTGAATTATCCCAGAAGCATCTTTTCCCTATTTTCCCTCCATAAATTCTGCTTCTCAAATGACAGTGTCCGGGTTTGGTTTCATGCACATCTGAATGAAACCTTCTTATTTTCTTTTGGAAATATGCACTGAACATTGAGTGTGCTTTTATTTTTAGAAAGCTACAAGGTGATAATTCAAAGCCTGTGCAGACAAGAGTTTTAAAGCTCAAAGCAACTTCAAGAAGTGCAGCTTCATTTGATAAAATTATTCAGAGAGAATAGCCTCCTTTTTTTTTTTTTGAGTTTCTAATTTAATTATATCACATTTCCCTTCCCTTCCCTTTCATCTCTCCAAACTCTCCCATACACCTCCCATTCTCCCTCCAATTCACGAACTCCTTTTTCGCTAATTGTCATTGCATGCACCTGTGTACACATATATGCCTATATCTTTCTAAATGTAACCTGCTTGGTCCATATAATGGACCCACATGTATGTTCCTGGGGTTGAGTATTTAGCACTGGACAACCTTTCGGTGTGCCTTCTCTGGGAAAAGGCACCTCTCTCACTCCAGGCTTTCCTTAGTTGCTTGTGGTTTTTTTTTATGCAGGGTTGAAGACTCACGGCCATAACACCCCCTCACCGCCCATTCCCTCCCTTGCTCCCCCAATCCACTTTGGCATGGAGAATAGCCTCCTTACACTAGAAAATAATCCAGTTAGTTTGCTGCTTACTTATTTGTCTTTTAATCATTCGTTTTTGAGACCTTCTGTGATTAGGAAAGGGAATTCTTTCTTTTTACTATTTAACACAGTCTCTTATGGTTCAGGCTGGCCTTGAACTCACTATGTAGCCAACAAAGAGGTTGAGTTAATGTTTCTCCTGCCTCCACATCTCAAGTTCAAGAGATATAGGAATGTTTTCCTAATTATTATTTTTAAAGATTCATTTATTGTGCCTGCATGTAACACCTGCAGGCCAGAAGAGGGCATCAGATCTCATTATAGATGGCTGTGAGCCATGATGTGGTTGCTGGGAATTAAACTCAGTACCTTTGGAAGAGCAGTCAGTGCTCTTAACCTCTGACCCATCTCTTCCACCCCGTTTTGTTAATTCTTATGTTATATTCTTGCTGTCATCTGGCACGGCCTTATATGGAAACAGAAGTACATAAGTGTCCATGGCTGTGGATGTACAGGAGGTGATGGTGCAGAAACAGTTTCTGTCTTTAAGACTACCTGTCTTCTTTGATATGGAGGAACAGAACAGGCATGGCTACCTTTCCCTAGCTACTTCTTCCAGGAAGACCTTGCTGAGATGTTTAAGACATCATTAGGGACATAAGAAATGCCATCAAACAACTGAGATAGGCCATCTGTTGCTTTTATTTCAGAAGCAGCAGCAAGAATGAAATATTTTATATGAGCAAAGAAATGACAGACAAAGACACAGACACACTACCTTGGCTATGCCCTAGAAGCAATCAATTGGGTGAAGATAGACAAATGCCAAAACGTGGGTTGCCGGGAATCAATTTCCACCTGTTGGTTTGTTTTGATTTGATTTATTTATTTATTTATTTATTTATTTATTTATTTATTTATTTTTCATCTAACCACCTTAAAGACTTGGTACAATGGACACGCGATGGATTGGAGTGATCTTCCACTGAGAACGTTGTGAGGATTCCTGGGGGCTCCTGAGCAATGCTGTTTAGAGTTTTTGTGTGTCTTCTATGGTTTGATCATTTTCATTGTTCAGAGAGAAAACTTCCTTCCGGAAAACAAATTAGAGACTAGAGAGATGGTTCAGCTGTTGAGAGCACTTGTTACTATTCCAGAGGGCCCACATGGTTGCTCACAATCATCCATAACTACAGTTCCAGGGCATCTGATGGCTTCTTTTGGCCTCCAAGGTCACGGTACACACATGGTTCAGACATACATGCAGTCATGCAACGATAAGACAAATCTAAATTAAAATATTTTCATTTTTATTTACTATGTGTTTGTGTATGCATGATGTATGTATGTGTGAGTGCAGGCACATGTACAACATTGTGCATGTGTGTAGATCACAGACCGACCTTGGGAGTCAGTTTTCTACCCCCACCTGGGTCCTCAGGCTTGGTGGCAAGCACCTCTCTTAGCTAATCCGTCTTGCTGGCCCTTAAATGTTAAATTTTCCTGTCCCTATATCTCAAATAATCAGGAATAGAATAGGCCAAGAGATAATTGGAGGTAATAGGAGCAGGATGTGTCTTATATTTCAAAGTTAAAAATTATTAATTTAGGACAGAGGTAAATAAGTAGCAATTTGCTACCATCTGTTTCTTATTACAGTGGCGGCGTACAGCTGGCGGCAGCCTAGAGGAACCAAACCAAAGTCAGACCCGAGAAGCACCAGTAGCCAGCACCACAGACTGGTGAACTGAGTATGACTGGTGAGAGAGAAAAGCAGGCGGAGGCATGAAGAGAAGTCTGTCTTCTAAGCAAATGACGCCAATAACACGTAATTTACAATAGCGATTTTAGTGTTGAATTTACTCATTTTTATCTTTCCATTCCTTTTATTTCCTTTCAGTTTAACAAATCAAGGACAAAGATTTATTATTATTATTATTATTATTATTATTATTATTATTATTATTATTAACAACAAAGGAGGAAAACAATTGGTTTCACGAGGCAAAGTCATTTCAAAGTTATTTGTTTTTACTAGACATCACTTTTTCTATCCTTTGTTCTCAAGTGTTTAGGTCAAGAGCCATCTGCCCACACAGTTAGGAGTTTATACTTGAGCATACACACTTGGAGGTGGCTATTAACATCCAAGTAATGAAGCTTTACAGGCAACAGGAGGTCATGTGCACACGATGCACAGACATACATGCAGGGAAAATACCCATACACATAAAATGTTTATTAAATTTTTAAAATGTGAAAAGATTTTATCATAGAAATTGTAAGCCTGAGATGACCTGAAAGTGTTGAAAAAGAGAGAAAGAGAAAAGAGTCCTAAAAAGTCCAATGTTGAATGACTATGAGAAGGAACCTATGACAAGACTGAGAAGACAGACCTGCAAAGGAAGGGTTGGGAGAACATGGGGGAGAGTTGGGACATGAGGGGGAGGAGTTGGAAGAATGGGGGGAGGGGGTTGGAAGAATGTGGGGGAGGGGGTTGGAAGAATGTGGGGGAGGAGGTTGGAAGAATGTGGGGAAGGGGGTTAGAAGAATGTGGGGGAGGGGGTTGGAAAAATGTGGAGGAGTGGGTTGGAAGACGTGAGGGAGGGGTTGGGAGAAGAGAGGGAGGGGTTGGAAGAAATGGGGGAGGGGCTGGAAGAATGTGTAGAGGGGTTCGTAGGATGTGGGTCCACTGGAAAAGCTGAGGGAGTGAGGAGTGATGTTTTGTCCAGGACACTGCCAGGTCCCAGGTAGATGATATTAGAGCCTCTATCTTCAGACCTCTGTAGATAGAATTACATTGGCCCCTAAAGAAAAGGTGTTTCAGTTTGGGGACAATAGCCCAACTGGAGTGTGTTCAAGGGGAAGATAAGATGCTCTAGGAACTGACATGACGATGAGTAGAGAGAAGGACGGTAGCTAAGGGGTGAGTTTAGACCAGCAGGGGCAGGAGCTAGAGCCAGACGGAGGATCTAGGGAAGATTTCTCTGTAAGTCCTTCTGCCCGGGACCAGCATGCTTATATTCTGATCGGAATGATCTCTAGGGAGACAGATGTTACCCAAGTGAAAAGGGTAGGATAGAGTGTGCAAGGAGAAGATGGCTCGGGTAAGTGTAGGAAGGGCCTACACAGGACAGAGGGTGAAGTCAAGCTCATGAGCACAGATGAAGACTGTAATACATTATGGCAGAGTCTTGAATGTTCTCCCCAAATTCATTATTGTTTCAGGAGAGCAAAAGCCTAGGTCATCGCCTCAGAGTGAGGAGCTAGGGTGGTCAATACAAGAGAATTTGCCTGGAAGCACTTGGGCCCATTTGAGGCTAAGAATCCTAACAAAGAGCCCAGTGAGCATGAAGAAGTATAACTAACCAGGTTTGGAGTTTCCTGAGGATGGGAGGTGGGCCAGAGAGCTGAAAAGGAGTGTTTTGAATAAAAGCTATTCTATCAATAAATACAAGAACCTAAACTAGATAAGAAGGTTGTGGGTAAAGCACCATGAAGAGGAGATAGGCGAATCAGAGGTCCAAAGCAGTGAATAACTATGAGTCAGCTACAGAGAAAGTGACCTGGAAATACAGAAAGTGGTGACAAGAAAGAGGTGAACTTGAACTTGAGCTTGGAGGGGTGGCGGGATTACTGGGAAAACAAACAGAAGTATGACCAGTCAAGAGGCAACTTAGGTGGAGTGAAGGACACCACAGCTCGAAGGAGGCAAGATGGGAAAGGACCCAGGTGGTTGAGAAGTTGGGCGCTGGGATACTGGCATTCCCAAGACTTTCTGCAGTAGTTTTGTAGCATGGCCAAGGCCAACACCTTCATGGGCAGCACTGATTGAATAAATAAGCAGAATGAGCTAATTGGCGATGAAGCTATAATATATGAATGCAGGTTTATAGGAAGTAGCGTGGGAGGGGGGAAGGAAGGGAGAATGCTTGCTAGGGGTGAGGGGGAAGGAAGGGAAGGAGAGAGGGTAGGGAGGTGGGGAAGAAAAGGGGGGGGCGGCCCTGGAACCAAAATGTCTGGTTTATACAGTGAATCTCTGGGAGAGGGGAAGCCCCGCCCCTAGGTAGAGGGCAGGGCATGCCAGCCATGCCCTGCAGCAGGACCGAACAAGCACCTCAGCTCTCTGATCAATAATACAGTCTGATGGCAGGGTCGAGGAGCACTGGAGGTCCTGCCCAAGAGGAGCCTAAAGGACTCACAGAACAGCATCTCCCAAGCTCGGCCTTGTACTACCATCACCCAGGAGCCTTGACGCACATGTATTCCCAGTTTCCAGTGTGTATCCACAAAATCGCATGTGAGTGGGTGGGAGCCCAGGATGGGAAGTGTTCTTAAGGACCCTAGATGATTTTAGTGCCATCCACTGTGCTGCATGCCACACAGTCAACCTATCCTATGGATTTGGTGAGCCTTAAGGGAGGAGGAGTTGACCCTGGCTCGGAGACATCTTCCTGGAAGTATCCAGTATAAACGGGAACGAGAAGTGACAACAGCACCAAGGACAACAGTGAAAACAGCAGCGGGAAGCCAGCCGGAAGTGGGGGCGGTCCCGTGATAAGGAAGGTGATCATTTGAGAGTGTGAGGCATGCTCTACTTCAGTCATGACCATAGGGCTTTCAGCCAGATCCCCATCCTTTCCCTTGGCCCCGTCAGTGGTAAAATGAGGTCAAAACGTGTACATTTCAATTATTGGCAGGATACAAACACCCTTGGCAGAGTGCCCTTAATAAACACAAATTCCTCTATGGAAAACACTTTTGTATCTTCTCCATGGATGCTCATGTAAAGCTCTCTTATTATAGTACTTTTGCATATTTCTCATTTATTAATCAATAGCATGTTATATATAACTTGTTTTATTCACAGGTAGATGCATGCATAGAGAAATGCTCCTTAACTTATTTCCAAATAAACCCAATGTAAGTAGAAACTATAAACAAAAAATCATATAATCACTTAACTTGCTAACTATGCTATCTTACCACCGCAATTGGCTAGGAGCTTCTGTGGGTGCACGGCATTGCCTGGGTGTATAGCTCTGCCTGTTGCTAGTTGGCTTAAAGGTCATTATTCAAAATTTGGAGCGTGGTTCCAACTGGCTGTGTATGGCTCTCACGATACTGTAAAGCTAGAAAACTGTAATCACACTGTAATGTATTGGGAATCACCTGCGTCCACATGCAGGAGGTCACAGGACAACAGGCCATGGTTGGCATGGACCAATCAGTCAGGGTCATAGCTCTTCTCATGAAGCCACTGCATGAGCAGGCTGTGGCGCTCTCACTTGCAACCCCAGCACTGGAGAAGCTGAGGCAGAAAGACTGCCATGAATTTGAAACCAAGTCATTGACACATGCTTACACCTACATTGTGTCTTCTCTTGCCTAGTGTGGAGATTGTCACTAGTATCGTGTGAAGATTGTCATTAGCATCTTCAGAGAATGGAAGGAACAAGGACAGTGGGCTGTACGGTTTTCCTCTTTTGTTCTGTGAATCCTCCTTAGGGGCTGTAGAGACAACACATGTGCCAAGTGCATAAGTCAGTCCCCGGCCCACAGTGAGTGTTAGTATACCTTCAGTAAGTGGTTGTCACTGTCCATCATCAATAGTCGCTCACACTGAGGTTGTTTGCGGTTTTATAGGTCAGTGATATTCCTAGAAGAATTAAAAACAATGTGTAAAGAACACAGGCATTTCTTATACTGCATGCTTTTGAGAGAGTTTTCCTGATACTGTTTATGTGGGATTGAAAGGTTGCAAGGACACATTTCATTTCCTCTGATAAAGGCAGGAAGTTGACAAAAGGGACCAGATGGCTTGTTCCTTGGGTCTCCAGTTACTAGAGACATGAACGTCACTAGGACAGAAACCTACCCAGGAAATGCTCCTTTTTCTGCCCGTTTTACACATGATGACCCATTGTCTCTTTATATACTTTGCTGACTGTGAATCTTCTGAAGGTGAGTCATGGAGAACCAGTTTGCTGATTCCACAGCAGCCTTCAGCAGTGACGAGCCCATAGCCACAGGCTACAGCACTCTAAGTCTGTCATGGCTCAGTGGGAGAAACAGGCCTTCCCAAAATATCTTTAATAGCACAGCCTTTCTTTGGGCCCTTCTACTCTGATTTTTCTGACTGTTGTACAATAAACATATATAAATCCAATTTGAAATTTTTCATGTCTCGTAAACGGGCCAGAAAATTTCAGGTCACTAAGAGTAACTGGGCTGAGCAGCCTCTTGGCACTCTAATACTTAACATCTTTCCCTGGGCTGTAAATTAAACAAGATTCACAGGGTTTAAGTAGCCAGTTGTGGGCTTGTTCTTTGGCACAATGGACTCAAACAGCAGTACACTGCTGTATGGAAAATGATAAAATGTCTTATTTCTCAGAATTACACATCCTACCCCAATCCTACTACAATCATGGTAGATGAGAAAACATTTTCATCATCAGAAACTTGATAATGCCCCACTGGGAAGGCCTTGTTCTTTTGTGTTTATAAAGGACCAATACATGTTGGTGCTCACAGCCGATGTGACTTTGAAGGACAAGTACCGTCAGGGTTTTCACTTGAGCTTCTGTTTTTCGGTAGACTTCACCAAAGCTAAGGTCATATGGCAGAAGGGAACCTCAGTTAAGCAGTGCCTCCATCAGACTGGCCTGTCGGGAAGTCTGTGGGAGGGCATTATCTTCACCAGGGATTACGTGACACTGTGGGTGGGGCCACCTCTTGAAGGGGGCTATTGGTTGTTTATGAAAGTAGGCAGAACAGGAGCCATGGATCAAGCCAGCAACTGTCTCTCCTCCATAGCTCCTGCCCTGCTCCCGGTTGAGCTCCTGCCCTGACTTTCCTCAGCTGACTGGGCTGCGATCAGTACCTGTAAGCCAAGACAGCCTTTCTTTCTTTCCTTAGTCGCTTTTGGTCATTGTTTTATCACAGCAAACAAACTAGGATCCACTTCCATTACAGTACATAAACCTTTTAGAGTTTTGTAATAGACAGTCATGTGAGAAAGAGAAATTTAAGTTATGCTTTCATTTGTTTGCGTGTGTACTGTACGTATGTGTTCATGTGTGCATATATGTGAGTGTGTGTGTGTGTGTGTGTGTGTGTGTGTGTGTGTGTGTGTGTGTAGGGGGCGTTGTGTGTGTTGAGGCCAAAGGATAACATTGGGCATTTTTTGCAAAGATTTGCTACCTTACTTGTTGAGAGAGGGTCTCTGGACTTTTCTGACCCTGTTGTATAAGCTGGACAGCGAGCCGTGGGGAAGGGCATGCCTCTCCTCCCAGCCCTAGCACCAGATTTCAGGCACACTCTGCTGCACTTGGCTTGTATGAAGGTCTGGGGCTCTGAGCTCCAGTCCTCACACTGACATGACAAGCACTGTCATCTGAGCTGCCTCCCAGGCCCCTCAGAACAGTGCACTGCATCCCTTCTCCTTTGCCACGTTGAACTCCTGTGACTTCTTAGTGACTGGTGGCGTTAATTTACCAACTTGTCTCAGGTCTAAGCATGCTGATCTCTTCACAAAAGCTGTGGAGGCAGGATGTCCAGAACTATTATTTGTTTTAAAAAAGATTTTTTTCCTCTTTACCCAATTTTCAGGCCTCATGGATCTAATTAAAACTAGAATAAGGCAGGCACCTCAATGGTCCATTTGATTAGTTTATCCAACAGATCATCTCCTGCTCATATTATGTATTTTTTAAAGAAGTGAAAACTGAAGTGGGAAACTGTACTCTTGCTCCAGTGAGCGGGTCCTAACTCTATCCCAGATTGCCCAAAATGGGAGGCTGTTTTGATCTGTTGTGTATGTCACAGGGCAGAGTCTTTAGGATGGTGGCTAAAGGTGAAGACCAGAATGCAGGCACAGAGCACGGTGCCTGTGGAGGGAGCATGGTTGTTGGTGCAAAACTAAAGGGTCACCAGAGTTTGTGTGAAAGTCTGGTGCCCCATATTGGACCATGTCCCTTGGATGGGGAGGCCTGATGGCACTCAGAGGAAGGATAATAGGTCACCAAGAAGAGACTTGATACCCTAGGAGCATATACAGGGGGAGGAGGTCCCCTTCAGTCACAGACATAGGGGAAGGGAGTAGGGGGGGAAGTGGGAGGGAGGAAGGAATGGGAGGATACAAGGGATGGGTTAACAATTGAGATGTAATATGAATAAATTAATAAAAAAAGAAAAGAATATAAAATACATAGAAAAAAAACTAAAGGGTCAGTCTCAGCCTCACTTGCTTCCTATTGCTGTAATAAACATCATGGCTCAAAGCAGCTTCAGGAAGAAAGGGTTTGTTTGTCTTCAGCTTAAAGTTCACCACGAAGGGAAGTCAGGGCAGGGACTAAAGGTAGGGTCCTAGAGGCAGGGACTGAAGTAGAGACCATGAGGAGATGCAGCCTTCTGGCTTGCTCTCAGACTCATGTTCAGCTACATTTCTTAAAGCAGCCAAGACAGCCTGTCTGTAGGTGGCACCATCCAATGCAGACTGGGTTCTTCCGCATCAATCATCAAATAATGTGGTAAACAAGCCACTGGGAAAAAGGTCCTCATTTCTACCACTGACAGAATTTTGCCTTAAAAAAAGGGCAAGCTTGGATGCAGGCAGCGTCGACAGCCAAACTCTGCCAAGACAGGGTAAGCAAGTCCTTAATAGTTCCTGCCTCATAAATATGTCTGTCAGTTATATTGGGCCAAAAGGCTGAAGAAGATGCTCCAATGTTATAGAGCGTTTTGGCTGACTATTCAGATAGAAAACTGTCTCTGTCATCTTTTCATTTGGAAAGCTACTAACCTGCACTCCTGGCAAACTCAGATAATCAAATTTACTCCTTCTCAAGTCTCTGAGGGAGTTGAAGACCAGGTAACTTAATTTTACAATGAAGCTTAATTGTTTAGTGGTTAAGATGTTTTTAGGTCTAGATAGGTGTTCTAAGTTGATAACGACAACATGTGATGGAGATTGATTTACTTTCAGAAATTTAGATGCACCAAGATAGGAAAGATGTCTTCTTCAAGGCTGTCAAATACAAATAGACAAAACACTAAGAATGTAACAGTTATATAATTCCTGATTGTGTCACAGTTCTTCCTGCCATAGGTAATCTATTGCATATATGTGTAATAATATAAATGTATATGCACAAAAATAAAATAAGAAAATGCCCTACAGTCATGCCTACAGGCCAACATGATGGAGACATTTCCTTAGTTAATATTCTGTCTTACTAGACATGTCAAGTTAGTGGAGGCCGACCAGCACAAGGCTCGGCAGATATTTTGGCCAACCTCCCCAGAACTTGTCTTACTTACTTCTAACCCCATGAAGCCGAGACTTACCTGACCTTGTCCTCCTTCTCTGCCATGCCTGTCCCTGTGAGTTCTGTAATCGCAGGGTCTCACCAGCACGCTAGTTTTCATGCAGCACTGGAGATCAAACCTAAGGTTTCCTGCATGCCAGGCGAGCATTCTGTCCACTAAGCTACCCCCTGAGTCCCTTATCAAAAGTTTTAAAGAGACAGTACCCAGGTCAAGAGAGACAGGCCTTTGTATTTGCACACCAAACATTCTTTGGATATATGCAGGTTAAAACAAAACAAAACAAACAACAAACAAACAAAAAACCACCTTGATGACTAGCCCAAGATGAATACCTAAAGGTCCCTTCCTCTCTCCCTTCCTCTCCCTGTTCCCCTCTGCCTCCCCCTCCTTTCCTCCCTCCCCTTCCCTCCCTCCATTCCTGCCTTCTTTCTCTCCTTGCTCTTTGGTAATGACACCACGATACAAAACTCCAGGCTTGGCAAGGGCTGTGGATGGCTTACTTCAGTGCTTTAATGCCCCTAGAAATATTGACAAGGGACAACACAGAAATCCCCTGCTCAGGGCAGAGGGTTAGCAGTGCCTTGGCCTAAGAGGTCTTCAGTTCTGATGCTGGTTCCATGCCTGTGTCCCTTGGTGCCAAAGAGCATGTGTATTACCTACTATTCCAGGCTGCGGTACACATCTACAAAGAGATATTAAGAATTCAAAAGCATGGTATTTCATTTTTAAGCCTGTCTCATCATCTCATAGCCTCCATCTTGGCTTCCAGACAGAACCAGTGAATGAGTTTTTCCAAAAATATGAGTTTTAGAGTGTATTCTGAAAGTTCCAAAAGACATGTTATTGCCCCCCCCAAAGAACTGTTTAAAATGTAGACATATTAAAGCATAAGTAACAAATCACGGATATAAAGCCCACAGGAAAAATGTCATGGAGCCTGTGAACACCACACAGAGTGTGTTTAGCATGTGCATTGTTGATCCTCCAAAATTCTTCACTTGCTTGATGTTCTGTGCAGGGATCCTGGCTCTTCGAGGGCCTTTTACAGATGGACATGGATCTGTCCAGAGTCCACTTTCCCTGACAGCATGCCCTCGAGGGAGGGCATTTCAGACTTCGAGTGAGGACTGGTTTTAGAGAATCTGCCAAGAGTAATGTAAGGCCTTGGGCATCCTAGCAAGCATCTATCACTGAGCTACGCCCCTATCCTTAGAACAGACAACTTGGTTCACGTCTGTTACGGTTTTGGTGGGATGTGTTCTCCACAGGCACGCTTTGGACACTTCGTCTCCACTTGGTGGTATCGATTTGGAAGGTTGTGAAACGCTAGGAACGGGAGCTTTGCTGGAGATAATGGGCCAGTGGAGTGGGGGAGGACCTCGAGGCCTTCTAGCCCCATCCCACTTCCTGACCATGGACATAAAGTGACCAGCCTTGTCACACGGCTGCTGCCGTGCCTTCCTTCACTGTTGTGGACTGATTGTTTCTCTGACCTGTGAGCCTCAATACCCCACTCCTGTCTTACGTTGTTTCTTGTTGGATATTTGGCCACAGCAATAAGAAAAATAACAAATATGTTTTCTTTCAAGGACTGAAGGATGGACCAGGCTTAGATGGTGGGTGCAGGGGGAAAAGTGCACAAGGAGGGAACATGGCTCCCTTCCTCTCAGTGTAGGGGGGGCTTTCACTTTATTCTCACCTTTCTCATTTTCTTTTGTTTTTTTAATTTTATTTATTTATTTTTTAAATTTAATTAATTTATTCTTGTTACATCTCAATGGTTATCCCATCCCTTGTATCCTCCCATTCTCCCCTCCCTCCCATTTTCCCCTTATTCCCCTCCCCTATGACTGTTCCTGAGGGGGATTACCTCCCCCTGTATATGCTCATAGGGTATCAAGTCTCTTCTCGGTGACCTGCTGTCCTTCCTCTATAAACCCCTACCTTTCTCATTTTCACAGTAGCTCCCCACCGAACACATTAGAGTACAGAGAAGTGGAGGGAGACAGGGGTAGACCCAAGGAGCAAGAGGGGCATATTCAGTACAGGAGTAGACCAGGAGCAGCTGGGACCCTGAAAGGAATAGTACCTCTTGGTTATGTCTTTTATTGATTGATTAGACACTTAGCTATCTACTAAGGTGTCAGACACTGTTACAAGTCCCCGGAGACAGAAAGGATCCATAGTACCAAGTATGCGGCACCGTGGAGAAGACTAACCACATACAAATAGGTGAAACTCCCATCGAAGAGGAAGGTTAAATTCCAAACGCATGACACGGCTGTTTGAAGAAGGCTTCAAACAGCTGCATTTGGGGAGACATCTTCCCTGCAAACATCTGGTAAAGATAACAGGAAATCCACTTCCCGGAAGAATGGAAGATCTGATCCTGTGAGTGTGGGGGTTGGGGCGAAACAGTATCAAGCTATTAGACAGAGACCAGAGAGAAAGGAGTAAAGTCCATGCGATGTCCAGTTACGGAAGATACCCTGAGGCTGGGCAGCTCTGTGTGCCTGTGTGCAGGATAGACGGTGCCTCTGAGCGAAGCCACCAAGGCGGAAGCGTAGGATGCAAAGTGTTCACCACAGACCTGGGCTGTCTCCGGGGTCCTCAAGAACACTCATCTGCACGGAGATTCCATGCAACCCAGAGACCAGAGGCGACACTCTCCCCGGCCCTGTGTGTGCCGTTTCTCCTTTTCCCGTGCCAACTTGTCCTCAGAACTCAACCCTTTATCCGTATCTTTCTTAAGTAATTATTTAGTCTGTGGTTGGGCGACTGTGTAGCTAGAAGCAGACAATGCCTAAGGAAGCAGCGCTGTCTGCGGCTGCGCTCACCCATGTGTGGCGCTCAGCGCTTACCATCTCGCGCCTCCTTCTAAGGCTCTTCTATTGCCCTTCATCTTGTTTTCCGAGACAGGATCTCTCACTGAGCCCAAAGCTCACCACTTAGCCCATACTGGCTGGCCGGGGAGCGCTTGCCGTCACCTGCTAAAATGCCTGGTTTTTACCTGGGTGCTGGGGGTCCAAACGCGTGACTCATGTAAGCATTTACCCCACTGAGCCGTCTCTTTATCACCTTCGCGAGCTTCTGTATTTCAAACAATCCGATCGCGTAGTACACTCTCTATCTGGAGAGTCACCTGACTCCTGTCCACAGCCTCCCCACACCACCAGACCTAGCCTGGGACCCACATGTAGAGTGCTGGCCTAGTCCAGCCATCTGCCTGCACCACAGTCCGTATGCAGGATTCCCCCAGCACCACCACAAAGGTCCCCATGTGATTTCCCCCCCTTTTCCCTGGTTTTTCAAGACAAGGTTTCTTTGTGTATCCTGGCTTTCCTCAAACTTACACTGTAGACCAGGAAAGGATTAAACTCAGAGATTCAACTCCCTCTGCCTCCCCAGTGCTGAGATTAAAGATGTGAGCCACCACTGCCTGGTATTGTGAGGTGTGTGTGTGTGTGTGTGTGTGTGTGTGTGTGTGTGTGTGTGTGTGTTTGAATATTTTGTCTGCATGCATGCCTGACGAGGTCAGAAAAAGGCATTCCTGCCCCTGGAATTAGAGTTAAGGTTGGTTGTGAGCTACCATGTGAATGCTGGGAATGGAATCCAGGCACCCTCAAAGAGCAACAATGCTCTTAACCACCAAGCCACCTCTCCAGTCCCAATATTACATTGTTTTTAATATCAGTCTGACATTTGATAGCACTGAACAGTATCGTTAAAACTATTATCCTATCAAAAAATAGAGTCTCAGCTTTAAGGGAAGTCTTTAAGTTTTAATAAGTTGCAAAATACTTCTCAGTGTTCAACTTGCTTCTGTTAATTTTCTATGACTATGACAAAATACCTGAGAGAGTTAACTTACAAAGAGGAAAGGTCTGTTTTAGCTAATGACTTTAAAGATGTCAGTCATTAGTGGGAGGCACACAGGGTTTACCTATTTTTGTCCGGTGGTAAGTCATGACCCCATGGTAGGGGAATGGTGTGTGGTGGTGAAAAAGGCTTGCCTGATGGCCGCTGGGAAGTGAAAATGGGAGGTGAGAAGAAGAAACAGATCTTAATATTGCCTTGAAGAGCATCCTCCAGTGAGTGACCTAACTTTCTTCCCATATGCCTCACGTCAGTTGCCTTCCCGCAGCACCAGGGGCAATGTCTAGCAGAGGGGACTTTGGGGGACATGTGAGGTCTCAATGGCAACACCACCTTTTGATTAGGAAAGCAACTAACACACAGGAGGAGCATCTTCAGATGGCTTCAGGAGCGGCTGATGAAGAGGTGCAGGCGCGGTGATAAAGCAGCCACAGCTCCCCATGTCCCGAAGAATATTAGACTTGTAAACTCTGGCAAATTCTTTCCAGTCCACTTTTAGCCTGGCACTGCTCACAGCACTAACTTCAGCCTTGAGCATGGACACGAGCCAATGAAAACGAAATTCACTCACGGAGGTGGGGGGGGGAAGGGGGTGAAATGGGATGAGAGCTCTCTGTGGGTGATTCACGGAGGCGGTGGATGAGAGCTCTCTGTGCATGCGCAGTTGTGATGCGCACGCGGTGAGTGCCCGGGATTTTGTCTCTAGTGGGTCTGCCCATGTGAAATAGAGAACGTGAGTTTTCAGGCAGATATACACAGCTCTCCTCCCCTATTGCTTCGATTCACTGAATGGTTGATAGCATCAGTTTATGACTTTTGCTTGGTGTGTTTAAAAATATATTAGGGGGAGTCTGTCACCTAATTTCTTAATTTAGCAGAATATTTGTAAATGTGAGCTCAGGGTAGGCTTCTCATCTCAGAGCTGGTGACCGACACCACGATTTGTACACATTCATAACCGTTGAACTATTCTATAATTGTGGATTGTGTAGGCATCTGTTTTAAAATCATAATCTCATTAACTCTGGGTCCGTGTCTTTCTTCTCTTTTTCTGTTGGATGGCGGTTCCCAAATACTTAATTAACAAATCATGTTTTGTTGGACTCAAATCAAAATGCAGTGTTAAGTTTTCTATGCTTCTGCACGTGTATGTACTGTCTAAGTCACTGTACTTTGCCCTTGAAAACTGGGCTGTGGCAGTCATTGTCAATGGTAGTCTGTAACGGAAGAACAATCAAAAAAATAAAAATAAAAATAAAAAAGGCTTCAGTACTCTCTTGCTTATTTGGTTCTAGTAACCAATTCCTTTCATTCCTTTTGTAAATTTACCTTCTTACTTTAAAATGAGACACTAGATGTGAACATCAAAAGACAGAAAAAAAAAAAGATAATCACTCAAGTCATGGTGAGTGAGGACAGTGAGCTTGCCTGACTCTTGTGTCCTCTGTGGACTTCGATCAATATTTCTAAGTGAAAATAATCCACATTAGGTCAGTGAAAGGCTTATGGGTGCTTTCAAGCTTTCTGCATTCCTAAGATGCCAAAGTATAAGCTTTTTACAGTTACCTAAAAGTGGTTTTTGAAAATCATACCATTAAAAAACATGTTTTGAGCTAAGTCATAGTGCAGAAGTTCCATAAAGTTTCTTTTTACATGCATATAAACTTATAATGATGGAGCTGGAGAGATGACTTAGTGGTTAAGAACACTGGCTACGCTGGGCGGTGGTGGCGCATACCTTTAATCCCAGCACTTGGGTGGCAGAGAGGATCACTGTGAGTTCGAGGCCAGCCTGGTCTAGGCCAGCCAAGCCTACATAGAGAAACCCCGTCTAGGAAAACAAAAGCAAGCAAGCAAGCCAACAAACAAACAAAAAACATTGGCTGCTCTTCCAGAGGACCTGGGTTCAATTTCTAGCAGGCGCAGGGCAGTTGACTGTTCTAAAGAACCTGACACCCTCTTTTGGCCTCTTTGGGCACAGCACACATGGGATGCAGAGTCATACATGCAGACAAAACACCCATACACAGAACGAAATAGACAGTGGTCCCATGCCACAATTGTTAGGGATTGTCGGATTCTGTCATTGGTTTGAGTTAGCGACTTTCTTTCACATTTCTTCTCTGTTGCCCACACAAGCATCTACTTGACTCCACTAATTCCAGATTATTCCAGCAACTTCTCATGTCTGGCACATTTTATATTGAAAGACTATCAAAGCTAGGAGGGAGGGGTATACAATAACTCATATGGTGAGTATTCATTGTGCTTTACACTATTCTACACTGTTATACAGAGACTTTTAGAGAATGTTGAATTTTTAAAGAAATAGATATGAATTATGATTAAAGCACAATTTCATTACAGTTTTCATAGCATTTCCAAGTATGTTACTACTCATGATCTGACCACAGTTCTGAGAAGTGTTTCTCAAAAAACTCTTAAATTTTATGTATTCACTTCTTTGGGTTAGTTTTTGTGGGCTTTTGTTGTGTGTTAGTTGTTAATTGAGCATTTGTCCATTTGAGATGGGGTCTCACATAACCCAAGTTGGCCTCCAAATTTTTATTATAGTGAAACTGTCTCTGAATTCTTCATCCTCCTGCCTCTGCCTCTAAATATTAAGGTCTCAAGTATGTGCTGCTATGCTGCCTCTTTTTAGATTACACTTTTAAAACAATATCATTTATTTTTATTTTATGAGTATGAGTGTTTTGACTGCATGTAGGTACATGTACCATGTACCATGTCCACGCCCGGTGCCCAAGGAGGTCAGAAGAAGTTGTCAGATCCCTGGAACTGGAGTTCTGGATGGTTGTGGGTGCAGAGAATGGAACCTAGGTCCCCTGCAAGAGTAGCCAGGGCTCTTAACCACTGAGCTCCTCAGATATGTTTTTATTTTAGAAGTGTTCTTCTCGTTGTTACCTGCCACTGCCGTGCCATCACTGTGATACTCCCGGACTCTCATCCTACATCATAGCTATTCATTTCTGCGTCGTCACGGAGGTGCCTGATCTTGCCATTTACTTGAACATGTTTAGTACTGTTATCTTTTTAAAAAAATTTTATTTATTTTACTTTATGTGTTTTGGGGTTTTATATGTGGTCTGTGTACCATATGTGTGCTGCATCTGGTGGAAGCCAAAAAAAAAAAAAAAAAGGGCATCAGATTCCATGGAACTGGAGTTACAGATGGTCATAAGCCACCATGTGAGTGCTGGGAATTGAAACCAGGTCCTCCAGAAGAGCAGCCAGTACTCTTAACCATTGACCCACCTCTGTAGCCCTAAGTATCAAGGTTTCCTGTCCATCCATCTGTCTGCCCATCTATCTATCTATCTATCTATCTATCTATCTATCTATCTATCTATCCATCGTGGGGTGTTTTCCTTCCACCAGGCAGGTCCCAGGGATGGAACTCAGGCATTCAGCTTGGCAGCAAGAGACTTTCCCACTGAACCATGTCCCTGGCTCCCAAGTACTGTTATCTTAAAACACCTTCTGATAGTTCTAACACCTGTAACACTTGTGGGTTTCTGTTTCTGCTATCTGCTGTTTGCCTTGGTTGTCCCCATCAATCTGATTCTGACGTGTCTGTTTTTACTCTCAACAAGGCCCCATATTATAAACTGCCTGCTTATGTCTTTTCAGGTTTATGTGCTGAAGTTCTAGTCTTCAGTGTCAGGCATATGGACAGGTGACCAGGTCATGACGATGGAGCCTGAACTGAGATACCTTACATTTACAAAGTACTCATAGCAATAACTAAAGGCCCAGAGTGACACTTCTTCCTGCAAGAGGTTCCACCCAGCTTAAGTACTGAAAGCACTAACAGTGTCTTACTTTTGGTTAACCCTTGCTTCAAGAGATTCGCCTCCCGGGAGTTATGGGGAATATTTTCTGAACCTTTGACCCTCCAGGTGTTTTCATAAGTTCTTACTTTAGAGCTCCTGCAGAGACTTTAGTGAATGCCCTTTCTGACTCGTCTTCGCCTGTGATACTTGGAAGCACAGTGGGCCAAGGTCTCGCTGCACACGTGTGAAGACCCGAATATGACAGGGAACTGGGTGAGGCAGCACTTCTGTCATCCCAGGGCTCCCTCAGGGAAGACAGGAAGCAGAGACAAGACTATCCCCCAGAAGCCCATGGGCCAGGTAGCTTGGTGTAGACTGGGAAGCACAAAAGATCCTGCCTCAACAGGATGGACTAGGAGAGCCACACTGTTCATGCATGTGCCTGCCCTCCATTCCTCCCTCCCTCCCCCCCTCACCCCCACCTCTCTCTCTTCTAACAGCTTTCCCACATTTCTGATCTGCTGGATGGAGAAACAGTGATTCCTTCAGCTACAAGTCACAGTGCAGGTTCCAAAAGAGCGGCAGAAAGTGTCCCAGAAGGAAGCTAGCAGAAAAGGGAAAAGCCTTAAGAGTTCTAGAGAATTAAATTCTCAAGGATCTAGAGAATTTAAAACTTTCCAATTTCCTGATTATCTTTTAGTTTTATACTACTTTACCTTTTAGTTTTGTTCCTGAATAGTTTAGTTTTCTAACGCTGTGTGTCCTACTTACATTTCTGTTGCCTCCATAAAACACGCCGACGTAAGGCAACACAGGGGAGAAATGTTTTATTTAGCTTATGTTACAGACTACAGACTATGAAAGCAGGAAAGGCAAAGATAGCAGAAACTTAATCACATCACATCTGTAGTCAAGAGGAGAAACTAATGAATCTGCTTGCTTGCTGTTCAGTTCAGTTTTTCCAAACTCATCTATTTAGAACCCCCTGCCTAGGGAATGGTACCACCCACAGTGGGCTGGGTCCTTCCCACATCTATTAACTTAATTAAGGCAGCCCCTGGCACAAGATAAACCTAGAGGCCCATCTAATATAATAAGTCCCTGATGGAAATTTTCTTTCTAGGTTATTTGAGGTTACATCAAATGGACAATTATAGCTAAACATAAACTCTAGCCTTGGCAACTTGACACACAAACGCATCACTTTTAAACTATGATTTTTCTGCTTCTTGTCTTCAAATTTCATCCATTGTCTCCATGTAAAATACAGTCCAATTTCAATCATCTAAAGTATAACAGACCCACAGACCTTAGTGCAATTGACACTGTTATGAAAGTTGGGGCTTGAAACCCAACATATCAGCAGCGACATCTGCCAAAAAAGGACCTAATCCATCAAAGTCCATGGTTCTGGAAAAGTTCTTAAATTTGCTAACTTTGCCTTTTGGCTTCTGTAGTTCTACTTCTGGCTTATTGTTCTTCCTAATTGAGAAGTGTCAACCCAGGACATGGTTTTCTGCTCAAAATATCGCCCTGAGAAAGGCTTGGAAGTGCACTGGGACCCTTAACACCCAGTCTAGTTGCCAGCCAGCTTTCTGTTGGCTTAAAGCCATGTCCAAGTGATACCTCAATTTTAAAAGTCCTTAAAAGCTGTAAGTCCTTTAACTGAGGACCTGTATACATTAGAAATAGTTTTTTTAAACACTTCCACCATATGAGGTTGCAGAGTAATATTCTTATTGCAAAAATAAAGAATTAGGGCATTGTAAAAAAAATATGTGATCAAAACAAAAATCGAATCCCAATGAGGAAGCAAATCTCATAGCCTAATATCTACTACATGGGACTCATTGGGGTTCAAACAGCCAAGGGAGCCCTACCGCCCCTCTAGCTTTTCCATCAACAACTCACACAGGCTCTCGCTTGCACCTAGCCTAGGTCCTGTCCACATCTGTCATGCTAGTTGACAGCTCCGTCAATAGCTCCAATATTCTTGAGTCTCCTTCACTTTCATAGCTCCAGGCAATGGCCTCTCGGGGACTCTCCACAGTAATATATGACCTGCCACGTCAAATCTCAGGTCATGGCTGCTCTCTATTACCCCTTCAGTTCTTTGTCTCTCGTGCCTCTGAAAGCAGTATCATGTGAACAACATTTACATTGGGAAACTGCTGCTAGTTTGAAATGTAGACTGGCCTTTGCATCATAGCTGTGCCAGCTCCAATGTACTGACCCTGAGGAAATACTTTCCTATTGTCCTTGTGCCAAACAGGAAGTTTTCACTGGTGCTGAGCCCTTAACAGCCACAGATGCTTCTCCATGTCCAGGATGGTCAGCACCCACAGCTTCTTAGCTAAAATACCACATGAATAACAGCTCTGTGAGCTGGGCTTCCACTGTCCATATTCATCTCTGCATTTCTGTTTTTAAGCTTCCAGAATGACTCCTTAACCTCTTCCCATAGTACTCAGAGGATTTACCAGCCCAAAGTCCCAAATTCTTTCACAGTAGTTCAAAGGCATGAAACCTATATGGTTGGGTTTATCACACAGCATTGACCCCACTTCCTCAGTGCCAGTTTCTGTAATAAAATGCCACGACAAAAAGAAAATTAGGAGAGAGAGGGTTTATCTTAGCTCAAAATGTGATTATAGTCCATGATAGAAGGGATGTCAAGACAGCAGAAACTTCAAACAGCTCATGGCACATCTACGGTCCAGACCAGAGAGAAACAAATGTGTACATTTCTCACTTGCTTGTTTGCTGTGCCTAGTTTGATTTTTTTCCCCCACTCATATATTTAGGAGTCTCTTGACAGGGAATTGTTCTACCCACAGTGGACTAGGTCTTCTCACATCAATTAACTTAATTAAGACACCTCCCCCAACAGGCATACCTACTGGCCAGCCTAATGGAGACAATCTTTCATAAGACTCTCTTTCCAGGTGATTCTAGGTCATGTCATCGACATTTAAAGCTAACTGTTACAGTCTGCAAATGAAATTCTTTACTCAAGGTCCAAGGAAGATTTACAGAAGCTTCTTTACACAAGCTTCCATGGAGGGTCCAAACAATATCTGAGCTGCTCTTTATACCGTTGAGCTTTTTATCTCTGTCACCTTATGCAAACAGTGTTATTTCTCATGGCTGTGAAATGCCTCACAGAGACAGCGTAAAGAAAGGATTTTGGTTTCCCTCTGTAGTCCTGTCTCCAGTACTCATGGCTCCATTATAAGACAATGGCATTGAGGCTTGAAGTCAAAGAAACAGAGGCTGAGCAAGACTGAGCAAGACAGAGGCATATCTGTAGAGTAAGCTCAGCCTTCTAAAGTTTCCAGAACCTTCCAAACAGTACCACCAGTTGGGAACTAAGCATTCAAAGAAGAATCATGGAAATGTTTTATATCAAAGCATAATATCCTACCTCTGGACTCCAAAGGTTCCTGGCCACCTCATAATTTAAAATGCATTTAGTCAACTCCTAAGAGTCTTAAAGGTCTTCCTGGCATGTCCAACCTGTGACCTGCAGGTTACATGAATTTTACAATAAACTGTGAATGAAGTTAACGCATTTGTAGAAGACAACACTGTGTCACAGTGCCAAGGGTTGGGCCCTCCTAGATAGTTCCAATATAGCGGGAGATGGCGGGGGATGGGGGGGGCGCGGGGGAAGCCCAAGGTCTCCTCTAAGAAACAAAGCAAATTCTTAGTTAAAATCTACTGAAAACGAAAAAGAAAATCACTGACTTCTGCTACACAGTGGTACAAAGTCTGACCAAAACCTACCAAGGTAATCATCATTCCTGCAAGTTCACGTTCAACACATGGACAAATGATGTTATGATATAAGCTACAAAGGGCTTGACTTGCTGCTTGCAGCCACAGGTGCTGTCTTGGGCTGGCTCATCTTTCTAACTGTTGGTCTCTTTTGCTATTGATTTTTTTTGGGGCGGGGGGCTGGTTTTTGTGTTTGTTTGTTTGTTTAAAACAGGGTTTTTCTGTGTAGCCTTGGCTGTCCTGGACTTGCTTTGTAGACCAGACTGGCCTTGAACTCACAGAGATCCTCCTGCCTCTGCCTCCCCAAGTGTTGAGATTAAAAGTGTGTACCATTACTACTCTCAGCACCTGTTGGTCTCTTTAGTAGATATTTTATATTTTGTCTTCATGACTTCAAACAGCACTCACCCAGGGACATCCTATAGGGAATCTTATTCAGTCATGCATTGCCTAGCCTTCTTGTCTTTCTTTTGAAATCTAGATGGAAGCTTCCATCACCCTATAGCTCTTATTTATTTATTTATTTATAATTCCTCTAATACCAATGTGACGCAGACGGTGTCATACCCTAAGGCTATCACAGGTTGTCACTCTACCTGCTTGGCCCACAGTGGACCCACATGCCTGGATGTCTGAGCACTGTGAAACAAATCAAGATAATAACTTCTTGGGCTACTCTTTGCAAGTAGAGGGTAGTATATTCTCAAGAGATATCCTTTTAAGTCACTTTAGTCTCTCATACTTTCAAGCCTGTGATGATTATGTTATGGCCAATTACTGTGATGCTCTGAAGACATCTTTCATGCGATTTACCTGCCCAGTCTTTGGACACTATATTTCTCACCACTATATGGACAGAACCTCACCACGTAGCTACAGTTAGCCTGAAACTCACTGTGTACTGGGGCTGGCCTTGAAATCCTGATCCTCTTGCCTCAGCCTTCCAAGTATTTGGATTATAGACATGGGCTACACTACCTGGATCCTTGGCTTCTTCCAGGTAACTGATTCTTCAGAAATCAAGCTTCATTTAGCTTCAACCTACGTTAGACCTGTTAGACAAACTGAAGTTTCTTCATGTCTTTCTGTTGTTTGCTCCTTATCCTTACTATAACCAAATAAAAATAGACAGCACTAACCATGCCACTGGATGGATGCTGTACAGGCTCACCATTTCCTCCTCAATGTTGATTACTCCACTACCTTCAAACTATCCTTCCTCAAAGTCTCAGGGCCAAAATCTAGAAAAGTGACTTTCCGGAATGTACATGTGTGTTCTTGTCTAATTTAACAACAGAATCCCTGTTCTAATTGGAACTTTGTGAGCACTCATTCCTATCTGCATTTTGGTCTCATGATATTTTGAACTCCTAGCAAAGTTACCTATTAAGCACTGTTCACAGCATTTTGGGTTTTCTCTAGCCTTCATCGCCAAACTTTCTACCCAGCTCTTGCAAACCAGCTCCCGAGGCACCTGTCAGGAATAGCCACAGAACCAACCCCACTCCCAGTACCAAGTTTCTACACTTCTTTCACTGCTATCACAAAACACCACACAGAAACAACCTGTGGGAGGGGAACTTATGTTGGATGACGTTCTCACAAATTTTTGTCTGTAATATTGGATTAATTTGAGGTCCATGGTGAGGGAGAATCAAGGTAGCAGGAATATGTGTTGGTGATGTCTTGTACTTCTAGGCAGATTGGAAGCAAAGAGTGAAAAAATTGACTTGGATCTGTCATAACCCTCACATTTGTGCCTCAGATGATCTGCTTCTTCTAACCAGATCCCACTTGCTAAATTTTCTAGGCCTCCTAATCCAAACATTCAACACATGATCCCATTGGGATATGATTCATGTTTACACCACAACAGGAACTAAAAGTAGAAGGAATGAAGTAATTTAGATAGCTTTGAGCAATCCTGATCTTGGATTAACAAGAACAGGGAAGATTAAGGAGGAAAGTTTAGAATCTTAGAGCCTCTGTTAATGGAGTAAGTGAGACGGACGGCAAATTTTTGACTTTTCAGACACATCCTAGAATAAAATTCCACAGTACAAGAAGGTTCTCTAGGGCTCGAGATGAAAACAAGGTCATTTTCCCAGGGGAGTCACCCGTCGAGCAAGGGTCTAACATAAACAAACGGCTTGGCTTTTACTTGAAACAAGCAGAAGTTAACCAAGATTTACTGCAATTGACTCTGGACCCCATCCAAATGTTGAATTAATGAAAACTTTTTATTGACTAAAATGGAATCTCACTTGTGGAGGAGGCAGCAGAAAAGTTCCCTAACTAATTGTAGAAGCTGACTAATTGTCCTCTCGCCTCCTAGCTTGGGTCACTGGACATTGTAACAAGAGAAGCAGAGACGCTGTAAGCATCATTTCAGAGATCTGATTTCAAAGCTTGTAAAACTTAGGAGCACAATTCATTTATAACAGGTAAAAATGGGATAGGTTTGCAGGTAAGTCTTTAAAAATATAGCAGCTCACATATATTGTGATTTCAATCGTATAACCCCGGTGATATATGTAATTGAGATAATATGATATGGTATGGTATTTTTTTTTCTTTTTCCCCACGCAGCTGTATACTACACTACACAATGCATCTCCTTCCTTTTAGGATCCTCAGTTGGAAAGCAAAGAGGCTTGACTTCTGTAACTTCAGTTTTGAGGTCCAAGTAAAAGAGTAGAAGTGGTGATGGAGAACAGCTTAGGGTAAAAGGAGGGGTTGCTCAGATTACCCAGAGAAGTCAGTGACAGACTGGGCCAAAGACAAGCCCCAAAGATCTCAGCTCTAACAATCATGCTCGGGAGTCCTGAGTCCTGACAAAGGTGTCTCTTCCCTGGTTATATTAATAGGACAGTGGTTCGTATCTTAGCAGCTGGCTCTCCATTGCTCAAACAGCCTTACAAGAAGGCTCATGTGGCAACAAACTGAAGTAATCAACATTCAGGTGTTGGCTCTGTTTCTTAACAATTAAACTTTATTATACAACCCAGCTAGCTTACACAAGAGGGAAAAAAG
>OU015745.1:6633860-6650248 GCA_907169655.1 Acomys percivali | reverse complement strand
AGTTCTGCTGAGTTGTCTGTGTATAACACACACACACACACACACACACACACACACACACACACACACACTGATGACAATCTCTCATTGCTTCTAGAGTAAAATTGGAAACTCGGTGCTTTGTCTCTCCAGACACAAGTGCCTCCTACCCAGGCACATGGCCTTTGTCCCATTTAACACATTCCTTAAAGAAGCTTGTCAGAGCTTTTGCCTTCTTATCACCCTCTGCCTGGCCATCTCTTGTCTAACTGGCTTCACTAAAAGCATATTTTCTAGGCTCATGTCTGCAAGCATAGCAGAATATTGTTAATAGTGTCAGGGGTTGGCTCTCTCTCTCATGGGGTAGGTTTCAGGTTGGGCCAGGTATTGGTTGGACATTGTCTCAATCTCTGCTCTATCTTTATTCCTGCAAATCTTGTAGACAGGGTAATTTGGATCAAAGGTTTTGTGGGTAGGTTGGTGCTCCCCTCCCTCCACTAGGAGTCCTGTCTAGTTAGAGGGTGTCCTCTTCAGTCTCCACGACCTCTGCTACTAGGAGTCTCAGCTAGAGTCACCCCCACATCCTCCCAGAAGCCTGCCCTGTCTTAGGTATCCAGCCTGCCACAGAGATGACCCTGCCCATGGTTTCTCTTCTCTCTGTAGGCCCTTTGCTTTCCTGTCCCTGCTCTTCCCAGGCCTGATCCTCACCCTCATTTCCCTCTGCACTACCTATGAGAGGCTTCACCCAGAAGCAATCTAAGCAGATGCTGAGACTCCTAGTCAAACATTGGGCAAAACATAAGGAGTTTTGTGGAAAAGTGGAGGGAAGGATAGAAGGACCTGGAAGTTACAGGAGCTCCACAAGAAGACAAACAGAGCCAATTAACCAGGGCACAGAGAGGCTTGCAGTGATTGAAGAGCCAACCAAGGACCATGCATGGACTGGACCTAGGCCCCCTACACAGATTTAGCCCATAGGCATTTCGGCCTTCATATGGGTCTGCTACCTAGTAAGGGGAGCAGGGGCTGTCTCTGACTTGAATTCTGTTGCCTGCTTTTTTGTTTACTTCCCCCTGGTAGGGCTGCCTTGCTAGGTGACAGGGGAAGAGGATGTGCTCAGTCCTAATGTGACTTGATATGCTGAGAAGGGGTTGGAGGGCTCCTCTTTTCTAAAGAAAAGGGGAGGAAGATGGGGAGAGAGAGAGAGAGAGAGAGAGAGAGAGAGAGAGAGAGGGAGGGAGAGAGAGAGAGAGACTAGGAGGAGAGGAGAGAGGGGGCTATGACCAGGTTGTAAAGTGAATAAACAAATGAATTAATTTTTTAAAACCACATTTTCAGAAAACCTTTCTCATAACTTCCTACCATAAAGCTTGTTCATATCCACCTCATGCGCCTCATCAATAATGTTACCTGTTTATTTCCTGCATCTCATTTTATTTCTATCTAAAAAAAATCTGGTGGTGGTGGTGGTGTATGTGTGTGTGTGTGTGTGTGTGTGTGTGTGTGTGTTCTCTTCCATAAGATCATCATTCCATGAGGCCAGGGACTTCATCTACTTTGTCTATGTCCATCTGGTTTGCCACTGTCCTCCCTACCCTGTACATACTGACATCCTTTATTTAACAAGTAACACTGGATGGATTAAGGAATCGTTGCCTCTTACTCTGTTTGTTCTCCCTCTTGTAGTTTTGTTTTTGTTTTTGTTTTTGTTTTGTTTTGTTTTTGTTTTCTTTTGGAACAGTGCTCAAACACATCTCAATATCTTCTTATTCTTTGATCTTTGTATCTGAAAGTTAATCTTATCCTAAAATCTTTTTAAATGTTTAAATTTGTGTGTGTGTGTGTGTGTGTGTGTGTGTGTGCATGCATGTACATGTCTATGTGATGCTATGTGTACCACATGTGTGCAAGTGCCCATGGATACCAGAACAGGGTGTGGGATCCCCTAGAATTGTAGTTACAGGCATTTGGGAGCTTTCTGACATGAGTGCTAGGAACAAAGACCAGCTTCTTTTTATTTTTTTCATACTTTTATTTTATTACACATGTATAAAACAACTACACACAGCAGGGAGAACCTTGTAACAATCATGAGAATAATGAGTTCTATACATGTTACATTCATAGTGACTTGGCCATCTGTATTCGTCTCGTTTGAAGTAAGTCTTTTTCCTGTCTTGTTGGGTCTAGATTTTTGAATGAGATTTAATACCTATCTTATCTCAACTCTAATAGCTTAACTTCTTTATCTTGATCTAAAACGATCTTGTCCCCTAACCAGCTAAACTTGGTTATAGAACTATAGTATCTTGTCTTCAATGCCCCTCAGAGACTTGAGAAGGAATAAAACTTAAATTCCTAAGTGAATCAGCAGTGTGGGTTAGCAGTTTCCAAAATGTACAAATTGACTTAAGACAGTTTACTGCCTGACCAGTCCCCCAGTACACTTTATAACATTGGAGCCTCATCTTCAGCTTTCTGGCCTAATATTTCTGCCAGACTTGTTCGCGGGGCAGGAACTATTGAGGACTTGCTTACCCTGACTTGGCAGAGTGCGGCCGTCGACTCTGCCTGCATCTAAATTGCCCATTTTTAGGCAGATTCTGTTAGTGGCGGAACGGGGACATTTTGCCCCGTGGTTATTTTTGCCACTTTTGAAGCCATGTCCATAAGGAGACTCTTTGATGCTCATCATCTTCTTTGAAGTTGGCTGGGTGTTGTCAGGAGTTAACTTGTCTTGTTGTTGAAGAAATTTAGGATTGTGAGAACAACTTTAAATGCCATAGTCTGTGTGTCTCTGAGGCTTTTGAAGACCTTATTCAACTATTTTATCTCATATATCGATAGAATCATATCTATCTGTTAGACTTAAGACATATATTCTTGTGTTAAAATCTGCCAGTTATTTGACATGCCCATGTTTTGTATCAATATATTAAATTCTATAGCAATGACTTAGATGCATCCTTCATTATAAGTAGCAATTAAGGCCTTGAAGCAATTAAAGCTTCTTTTCAAGAGCAGTCAGTGCTCTTAGCCTCTGAGACATCGCTCTGTTCCCCCAGAGCATTTCATGTGACCTTTGTCTGCATATCACTTGTAACACTCTTTAGGTTCTACTTTGCATTTTAAATGATTCTTTACCCCTTAGTTTGTCTGTAATTTTCCTTAGAAGTGGGTTTTATTAATTTATCTTTATGTAAAATTACTGCACCAAGAAAATGTAGTTGAATATATGTATTTCTGACAAGGCAAACTAAAAGCAAAATAGCACACACACACGCACACAAACAAAACAAAGCTCATGGGCTATCAGCATTGCTAAAGCCAGCTATTGACAGGATTTATTTGATAATGGTCACTGTACAGATGGATAGTTGCAGGAAGCAGACAATACAAACCAGGCCACTCTATGCAAAAATCAATATGAAAATTCCCATTTCTACTTTTAGAGGAAACGATGTTGCTCTGTGTATGTACATCGACTCTAACTGGACTCTTGGAATGACCACGCAAGGCAGACCTGAATGCAAGTCTAAACAGACTCTGATCACCACAGCTCAGATTAACAAAATAGCAAACGGTATTCAAGTGTGACTTGCTACACATCTCCAGTGTTCATTTCCAAGATGTGTCTCTTGTCTTGTTATGGTGTCTCTCATTGGTGCCATTTCTGCTGTGTTGAATAGTACATTTTTCCCTGACTTTAACTGGATGTTATTTTTAAAGTCATTATTTTATTGCTTTATATGTATGAATGTTTGCTTGAATGCATGTGTGTATATGTTGTATGTATGAAGTGCTCACGGAGGCCAAAAGGGGGAGGTTCCACCCTGTGAAAGTAGAGTTAGGGTTGCATGCTGTCAGTGGGTGCTGGGAACTGAACCTGGGTCCTCTGGAAGAGCAGCAAGGGCTCTTAACTTTTGATTCATCTATCCAGCCCCTTTAATTGTATTTTAAACCCAGCTCTGTCTCTTTATAGTCCCCTAGTGGTCTGGACCGGGTATGCCTTGACTGTATTTTACTTTCTTTCTTTCTTTCTGTCTTCCAGTTTCGTGAAATACAGTCATAAGCCCTGTGATGACATTTTTAACAATGAGCGACATACAAGGTTGATCCCAGAATACTATGAGGGAAGCTGACATTTCTTGTTGCCTAGTGACATGTTGCAGTCATTTTAGATGTCTTAGTGCAACACATCAATGCATTGCTCATGTGTTTTATGAGTAAGCTGATCATGTCACTTACAGTGCATGCAACTGTGTACATCACATACTACCAAGTGGCTGTGCTTCCAGTCTATGTGTCTGCTGCCTTATCTCTTTTAGAGTGTGTTCCTTCTACATGCAAATTCAACAACTTACTGTAAGATGTGTGACTTCAAGGGAGACATGGGTAAGTAACTATTCACCCCAGATAGAGCATTAACAACAACAAAACAAAGGAAGGATTCCACCCAGGTCTAGTTTGGTGAACCAATCATATTATTGGGACTACTTATTAGAATATGTGGAAGGGGTTATTTTCTGCAGCATGGGAGAGGAGTTGTTTACATGGGCATGGGGGAGGGGTTGCTTCCAGGAGCATTGGGGAGGGGTTACTTCTAGGAGCCTGGGGGAAGAGTTGCTTAAGGAGCATGAGTAACAGGAAAACTCACTCCAACTGGGCTAATGGCCCAATCTCAACCCAAATGGCCCAATCTGAACCCAAGTGCAGACGGCACCGCTGACATGTCTCCTTGGCAATGGTTTACAACTTGTAGTATGTTGAGTCTTTGTGGATCTTGTAATTCAGGCTCCTCATGCTTTATAAGTTTCTTTACCTTCTGAGTCTTATGGGCTTCTCTTCATCCTCCAAGGAGGACTATTTCAATTCAGAGGGAAGATCTGAGCAACTAACAGTGCCAAGCTCTGGCCACACCCAGCTGCAGTTGACCTTGCCTCTGTTGATTAAGAGGTTTCAATGAGTGACTTAAGTTGTCAGGTAGGTTTATGTGAGCACAGTGGTGAAAGCATTGGACAATGCACCTGTCAAAGTGTGTGCCCTTCCTTTAGTAGCACTTGACTCTGTGTCTATGTACAGAATTATTAAAGATTTAGTCAACACAGGAGTGTAGCTGTGTGTCACAGCACTTTTCTAGAATGCACATGGTCCAAAGATCAGATAGTAATGATTTGTCTCCGGTACAGTATCTGTACAATAGCAAGCCCATGATGTATCTTATGCTGGAACCACAGTTACCACTGCTAATACTATTTTAGCGATAGCAACAGGTAATGCCCTACAGAAATACCAACCTAAAGGCAGAAAAGAAGGACTCATTAATAGGTAAGGCAGCAAGAGTCCAATGACAAGGAAGAACCAGGGAATTTGTTCTAGAACATCCATAGATTCCTAAGATAATAATGCTGCACACACAAGGAGACCATAGAGGCTGGACCCTGACAACCGAGTCAGCTCCTGGAGCCTTACTCTATCACCAACAATGGTGCCTTAGTTTTCAAACAACGTGAATGAATGTCTTAACACTGAGTAATTTAGTGCAGGGAAAGAAATTAAAGGAGAAGCAGTCAGCCCCATTCTCTGAGGTTACTCTTTTCAGTTAGGGGCATCATTAAACAATTTGAAGTGAGCAAATCAGAAACAGCGAGTGATTCTAAGTAGAATCTCTCACTCACATTGTAAGCATTGCCTTTAGCTGACTCCCATGTGTCTGTAACAATTTTTAAAATTCCAATAAAAATTAATCTTCTGCAGCATTGAATTTTTAAAAATTATTATTATTATTAGTTGTAGTAGGAAAGAAATTCAGAGGAATGACTGGGAAGATAAGGAAGATAAGAGGAGTTGCTGGGAAAAGAAATCTGAGCTGGCTGAGACCTGTTACCCTCATTCATCAAAAAAACTCGGAGTGATAAGATGATTGACCTTGTAGCAAAGGTCAGGAAATACCCAGATCAGAGATGGATGGCAGGGACAGATACTGAGACAGGGCTGCCACAGAGCCCTGGCACCTTGTGCTTTTTTTTTTTCAAGTTTGAGCAATGGTTGACACTGAGGGAGTCTTGGGCCTGCCCACTTCTAGGAAGGCTTGTGGCTTCAGGCCCATGGTATACAGATTAAAATTTTGGCATTCTCTAATTTGACATAGGCATTGAGTACTGTTATTTTTTAAAACCTGAAAGACAATTGCACTTACAAAATTTCCATTTCAAACAAAACTACCACTAGTTAGACAGGGGCTCTTGCGTGTTATTATTCTTTACTCTTGAGTGGTTATACTCTGAATTTGGAAGAAAAACTGGGTGACACTAATGGAAGTAGGCAATACTGAACGTCACAATAAATGTGGAACTACTCCTAACAGAGGTGAATCACAGAAAACACATACAGAAAGCTTGGTCTGAAGTTCAAGAGGTAAACAAGAGAATTACAATTAAGGACCGTGCGTTTGAGATCTACTTATTGGCTATATGGGTAGTTTGCCTGCATGTATGCATATGTACTGAATGTCTGCAATGCCCTAGGAGGACAGAAGAGGGTGCTAGCTTCCCTGGAACTGGAGTTGTAGACAGTTGAGAGCTGCTTTGTGAGTCCTGAGAATCAAACCCGAGCTCTCTGCAAGAGTAGCAAATGTTCTAACCCGCAGAGCCATCTCTTTAGCCCCAAATCAGATGCATGGCAAATTCATTACACTTATTCTCTAGGACAGACATAAAACACCTTTGAAATCTCATTCCCAAATCTGGGCTGTGGAGGTATTTTATCTGCCTGCTTCACTTGCTTTTTATGATATTTTGGCCCTTGATAGTTGCCTGTCTTCCACATTTTCCTGTGTAAACACTACAGTGGGGAATAGAAATGTAGTATTTGCATACAGAGAAAAATTTTGTTTCATGTATCTATTCATTCTTTTAGTGATTTAAATGCAACATCTTCTATTTCTGACATTGACCATTGAACAAAAAATAGCTAGGTGTGCTTGTTTGATTTAAGGAGGAGCTGACACATACGACAGTTTTACCCAAAAAAGATCAGATGGAAAATTTGGGACAGGAAAACAAAAACAAACAAAACAAACCAAAACAAACAAATAAAAACTTGGCTCACATTCCATAACTGTAGAAGGAATACTTTTCATGTCAAAATCAAAATCACAACCTACCCCTAGTTACTTAGGCATAGGAAGACAGGGCACATGCTGTAACCATGACACAGTAGCCTTGCTGATCCCTAGGAGAGGAAACATCACACTGGCCACTGTCAGAGCTGTTGTCTTTTCTGGCTTTCTTTTTTCCCAGCTACAGTGTTGGTCAACAGTTCCTGGCTATTCTTTGTCTCAGCACAAGGCTCTTCCTGAGTGAAGTTCTAGCATCCTCTGTCCGTAGACACGTTTAAATCCCCTTGGCCTTGGCCTGACAGAGTGACTCAGAGCTCACAGTCCTCCCGTGGCCCAAGGAAGTGACCTCCAGAGACAAAGATGTCATCCGTAAGCACAGTGAAACATTTCCTCCTCTTGTTGATGTTATTTTGTGATTTGTCATTTATAGGGAAAGAAATTTCATATTTGATAAATAAGTTAATCACAGATAAAGAACGAAGAGATCTCTGTGCTTCCTGGGTCTTCTTCTGTCTCCATCTCTTCATTAATTTCAGGATGTAGAAGGGAAGAAAAAACTGAAATGTGTGTCTCCAAGGAGCAGTGTGTGAAAACAACCACAACAAATCCTAACAGACGGCTCAAGAGGAAGCTCAGGGGCCACGCTCTTCCCAGGATCTTTCTACACGATTCTCATCAAATGTGATGGAAATTCCCCACAGACTTTGAGAGGATGTGACTCCAATTACACCCCTTTTGGTAATTTGCTGCAAAGATTCAAGTTCAAGTTTGTGAAAATCTTAATCAGCCTTTCACGTCAGGACAAAATAGAGCATTAGAACCAAGCCTGCTCTCGGCGGGCTGCATCTCCATTAGCCCTCCTTTTCAGGTGACTCTGTCCTCTGAGGACCTTGCTGCCTTCACTGTGAGCCATCCCTCCATCCCTCTGATGCACTTTGGGGCAACTGAGGCAAAATGATAGCCTTGAGCTCAGTTTATTTTAATGATGTAAAAATTAATGCTCAGCATTGAGGACATGGCTCAGTGGATGAAGTGTTTGGTGTGCAAGTGTGCAGAACTAAGTTTAGGCCCCAGAACCTACATAAAAGCAGGCACAGCTTCATGTGTCTGTAACCCCAAGGCACCAGGAGCACCCACAGGTAAGTCCCTGGAGCTGCTGACTAGCCAGCCTATCCACAGTGATGAGCTCCAGGTTAGCCAGAGAGAGACCCTGTCTCAAAAACAAAAACAAAAACAAAAAAACAAAAAAAACACCAAGGACTGAGGTACCCAGTATCAAACTGTGGCTTCCTCATGCACATTTGCACCAGTGCACACCCACCATATGCACCATCTTCACACACAAACATGTGTGCACACCTATGGAGAATAAATATCTAAATTCTCCTGGATTGCTTCAGTGTGTATTGACAAAGCAAAGGATGAAACTGCTAAATACAAACTTAAAGTCATGATCCTCTTCTCAGTTGAAAACACTACAACTCAACAGAGCTCTCAAACGGCTTCAAGCATTTGACATAGACCACTGGAGGAAGACCAACTTTTTCAGGAGTGACAGGCTATTTTTTCTAGCTAGACTCTGATGCAGCTTCCTGGGTTCATCTCTCAGCTTCATTCCCAACACCTTCCAGCTTTTCAAGTTTACTGAGTCCCACATCTGTCTATCTATCTATCTATCTATCTATCTATCTATCTATCTATCTATCTATCATCTACCTATCATCTATCTATCAATCTATCATCTATCTCTTTATCTCTATCTCTGTCTCTTTGCCTATCTATAATCATCTATCTATATATCATCATCTACATATATAGATACAGATGTAGATATAAATTATACATATACGGCTATATACATACATACATACATACATACATACATACATGCGTCTTCCACCAAACTCCCCCTTGACTTCTGCTTAAGTTTATTTCATAGAACTTTCTGAAATCACTTAAAGCTCTCCCACTACTCTTGTCTTCAGAGCATCTATTACAGCGTTTGCTTTAAGTATGTGGTGACATGATGCCGGTGGGTGCCCTCTCCTCCCTGGTCCCTTCTTTTAGCTCATAGCTACAGTTTTTGCTTTTCTGGGAAGCTGGCCATCGGCTTTAGACTTGACACTCTTCATCTGCTTTTCCAATGGCCATGTGCCTAATTCTGAATTAAAAGGCTTTGAACAGAAGCCAGCACACCACTTCCAATTCCTGGTTTCAGGAAAACTTCACTTGGGGCTGGAGAGTTAGCTCAGTGGTAAGAGGACCTGCCGTTCAGCACCCGTATGGCAGTTCATAACTGCCCAGAACTCCAGCTCCAGGGGACCTGACACCTAGGTCTGACCTCTGCAGGCACTGCACTCATGCGCATACACATGTGTAACATGTATACAATACATATAATTAATATGATATAATTCATCGTGGAGAAGAAGGCATGGCTGTAGCAGCATGAAGTGGCTGGTCAATGCAACCACAGTTAGGAATCAGCGAACAGACAGGAAGAGGTACTATGCTATCAAATCTCAAGACTGGCTTCTCAAGACTCCTCCCACTGGCTCTAGTTTCTAAACCCAACCCCAGCTAAGGACCAAGTATCCAAACACTTGAGCTTATGGTGGACATTTCACACCCAAGCCATTACAGAGGGGGTAAGAAATGAAAAATAGTCACAGACACACCATTATTGAGGCAAGTGATGACTATGTAGTGTTCATTATAGTAATATCTGCACTGTTGTGCATGGTTGAACTTCTCTGTGACAAAAGGTTAAAGAGAGGGGAAAAAAATTAAAATTTCCCCTATAGAAATACAATTTTTAAAAAATGATTTCCAAAAGGAATCCAAACACAAGAGAATTTAATATTGGATAATCATATGAATTTTGTTATTCAAATGGTAGAAATATTATTTACATATTTGTTTTTTTTCTTTCTTACTAAATGACTTCTCTGGGAGCTGGAGAGATGACACAGCAGCTAAGAGCAGTTGCTGCCCTTGCAGAGGTCCTGAACTCAGTTCCCAGTGCTCACTTAGGAGCTCTCAAACGTCTGTAACTCCAGTTTCAGGGGATCCTCTGACCTCTTCTGGCCTCCTGGGGAACTGCACACACAGGAGACTTGCTATGAGTCTCAGTACACCTGGGCTACATAGTGAGTCCCAAGCCAGCATAGGCTACGAACTAAGACTTTGTAACACACACACACACACACACACACACACACACACACACACACACATAGAGAGAGAGAGAGAGAGAGACATACACACCAACCAAACAAATGCAAAAAACACTCCCCACGCCAATATGGAAAAACCAGTGCAATTGAAATTGGTCATGATTAGATATCGTGGTTTATGAGTCTTGGAAAAGATTTTCATTTTCATTTTAAGAAAAAGAGAAGGCCATGGGGGCCTTTAAAGAGGAGTCATAGTATAACATGGTTTATGGTCTGAAAAAGTATGGCTGCTCTATGAAGACTTGAGTGGAAGAAAAAACTCTAAATATTGAATATAAAATAATATTTAAACTTTATATATAAATGAAGTTATATATACATACATGTATATAAAAACATACACACATACAGAAGAGAGAACAAATTGTGTGTGTGTACTCTCCCACACGGTCTAGAGGACACCCTTGAGAGTGGTTGGTCCCTCAGGCACTTTCTACTTTGTTCTTAAAACAAGATCTCCCATTGGCCTAGAGCTTACCAAGTATATTGGGCTGGCTGGCCAGCTAGCCAGCCTGCTGTACCTCCCAGCACTCTGACGTTACAAGCATTCCATTGCTTTCTGCATTTTCATCTCAGGTTCTGAAACTCTCTGCCGAATAATCTAAGCAGTCTATGATATTCTTGTTGTTTGAAATAAAGGGTATTATTCTCCAAATCACTAATACAGTGGATTTAGCTTAGCTTAGCTTAGTAGCTCATAGACTCTTGTTCACTCTAAAGGCTTTGCGGATCCTTAGAGGTTGTTTTGTGACTGTCATTATCTGAAGAGCATCATGTTCTAAGCCATGACCTGACACAGAGAGTCACATCAGACCTTCCATGGACTCACACATCTGTGAGAGCCACTAGGTGTTTGGCATCCTGCATCACCTAGACTCAGAAGTCTTAAATCCTACCCTGACTGACGGTGTCCAGCATTTCCTGCCTTGCAGCCTGTTGCCTTTTAGGAACACTGTGCTTCTCCTGAAGAGCAGGCAGCACTATACATGTTCCTGTGGCCAGTGTGGCGGCTGCTTGCTGGGTTTTCTTAGCTGCCTTGGGATGTCAACATGACAAGCTTTTCCCAGAACTGCTACAGAATCTGCAATTGCTGTTAGACTGTTTTATCAAGACAGATTTTCTTCAGTGACTTCTAAAGAAATGGCTCAATATTCCAATAATTAACAGACCTACATTGTGTACAGCCTGTGGGAAGCAGCCATACTGTACCAGGAAGAAGGTAGTATAAAGAAAAAGTTACTCTGGATATATTTTGAATGTGGAGCCAAGATATTTGCTAGTGACTGGCATAGACGATATGAAAAGGGCATCAAATATGAGCCCAGGTATTGGTGCGAATGACTACAAACCTAAAGAGAAGAATGGGTTTTTGAGTGGGAACAAAGCATTGTGGGGGTTAATAGTTGTTCATTTTTTCCTGTTTTTGAGGGGGTAGTAGTCCAGGCTAGCCAGAGACTCAATGTGTAGCTGAAGATGACTTGAACTTATGATCCTCCTGCCTCAACCTCCCAGGCTAGGATTACAGGTGTTGCACCACCACACTTCGTTTGTGCTGTGAGGTGATGGGAACCAAACCCAGGGCTTTGTACATGCTAGGTAAGCACTTCATTAACTGAGCTACACTCCTACACCCGAAGCATTGGCTTCTAAAGACACAATAGAAGGTTTTGAGTATCTTATTAAACAGGTGAGCAGAGCTTCAAGTACCTGGTTGATCTGAGTCTAGAGTTCCAAGTCAGAACATTTTTTTTAGGAATAATTAACACATCCCAGCAGGTGATACTCACCTGGCTGGAGACTTTGAAGGCTAGATTTGAACACATTCATGATGGCCCATGTGGTTCAATGGCTCATTTACGAAACAAATTCAAGCCCTAAACTCCAACTAAAAGGTCACACAGCTGCCCAGCTTCCGGGTTTTATTAGATCACACACTGTGTTAGCCTAAGATGTCTCTGTACCCTTCCCTTACTTGAATACACAGAAGCTAAGGATGATGCAATTGCGATCTTAGTCAAGTGACATAAGCTCACCCATGCAGGCCAACTATCTCTGACTACAGCTATTGCTGGGAAGAAAATGTAGTTATAAGACAAGAGGGTGGGAGATTCAAAGATAAGGAGCGCGGGTTCCCATGACATCCCAAACTCACAAAGAAATACCAAAAGAACATTTCAAACCAAACATCAGATAAATGGCTAAGGAAACAAGAAACTGCAGTTCTCATTGGCCATGGATCTGAGACCGGACTCTTAGCAGGCAGCGCCATCACTGTGGACTCCATGCCTCGGAAGATGAGGGTTTTGTGGGTTTTCACTTGAGATGGTTTTGTGTAAGAGGACTCACAAAACTACATGGTGAGTATAAAGGAAATGTTTTAATGAAATATTCAATACAGCTTTTCTTGGGGGGAGGGGGCGGGGTAAGACTCAGCTTGTCTGCAGACCCTTGCCTGGTTCTACCCAACAGACTGTCAAGAGAGGTCAGTAGAAAGGATTAAGCTGCTTTGAAACAGCCAGACCCAAGCGGTTTGCTTTAGCCTTCCTACCACACTCAGCACAATGGCATATAGAAGGTCTGGCGATTTCCCCCTCTTCTCCTATCTGCTGTTCTAGAGCGAGCCACAGAAACAGAACAGCCAGTGGCGGAGACAATGACCAGGTCCAATCCTAAACTGTGCTTCAAAATGAGAGACGTGGATTCTTCCATATTCAACATAATAACTTCAGCACGTCACAGTGACATTCTGCGTGTGAAACAAGATAGAACTGTGAATCGTCTGCTTCGTGTGTTACTGTTTGTTAATACAGGAAGTTCAATTTTTTTAAATGAATATTTTTCAGTACATTAAAGTAGGAATGCTGTGTTCCAGCCCTGGCTTGGTGATGCGTCCAATATTACAGTCACCAGAACTCAACGAACTGTCTCAGGATTGCCTGTCAGTCATCAAAACGGAATGTGTGACTGCTTGAGGGCTGTCAGTCATCGGAACCCGGTGAGTGTCGGCCTAGGGGTCATCCTGCAGTCATGATTCTGACGGGCACTGGTTTCCTTCTGGAGTCATGAACTGTACCTTGGGCACCATGAGGGAAGAGTTATTCCTCCGGATGGAGTTGCTCCTCCTCATGGAGTTGTTTCTCCTCATGGAGTTGCGCTTCCTCAGGGAATTCTGGTGCGACAGTTCACTCTTCTGGAGGGTCTGAATCAGGATGGAAGGCTTCTCATCCAGCTCGCGGGCACTGCATCGTGGAGCAGCCACCTTCACCGTATTACCAAATTTAGAATAGTCCACCGAGTATACCCCCTCCTCCTCAGTCACAATTGACACGAAGCGGTGCCCCCACTGGATCTCCTCGGCGATGTAGGAGGTCCGTGCTTGCGTAGTGATGCCTGTGGTTTCCACCACTCCCTCGAGAATGACTATGACCTCCAGGTCTTGACTGACAAGGTCAGCCGCTGAGATTTCATACAGGGGGCTGCGCTTATCAATCACATGACAGATGATTAAAGGGGCCACCAGGAAGATGTTGTTGCTCTCAATGGGATTGTCCACCGGGATGTCCAGCTGATGAATAGGCACCACCTCCCCTTCTGGTGTGGTTGTTTTCTTGACCACCTGGATGCGCACCGAGGCACTAATGATCATGCTCTTCCTCAGGTCACCCACCCGGAACATGAAGCACAGCTTGCCGTTGCGGACGGCGATCACAGCATGGCGGCTGAAAATCAGAGTCTCTGCCCTTCTGTGAGCCTGCGCCGTTTTCATGAAGATGCAGCCCAGCATGACCGCATTGATGATCAGGCCCACGATGTTCTGCAGAATCAGAACCGTGATGGCCAGAGGACATTGCTCGGTCATCATTCTCCCTCCAAAGCCGATGGTCACTTGAACCTCAATGGAGAACAGAAACGCAGACGTGAATGACCTGCAAGAAATGATATCAGACGTGACGCCAGGGCAGAGTGTGCACCGTGAAAAGAGCCTAGGAGCCTAGGAGGAGCTCGCCACTGCAGCCCAGTGCTTCTGGAAAGACGAATTTTAAATACCAGCCTCCTCCTCCCTGTACTCTCTCTTTCTTTTTGCACCTATGGTTGTACCTTAAGATTTGGGGATACAATTCCTCTATTTGCTTAGTCATATACTATGTGAAGACATTCATAAAGTAGTAACTAAATATAACTTGTAAACATACTTTGTTTTAGCAAAGCCTAACTTCCTTTCTGGAATTTTCTAACAGGCAGGTATTTAGCACCTACTCACGTTTAAGCGACACGAGTCATGTGGAAGTTAATGAGCTATTAGTGAATATTTTTTAATTATTTAAAACTTTTAAAATTATGCTCATTATCCAGTGATTAGTTGTTCTGTTTACACAGTTTAGCACAGTGCGAAAACAGTACAAATCACACTGTCCTGGATCATTAGAATTTTAATAAGGAGAGTTTTTCCATTTGGAGGAGGGCCCTGTCTCATCGATTATTTCAGTTTGTTTTCAATGTGACCCAGAGAATGTGGAAGCTAATAACGGAGTTTCATGTGTCGGTTAGTAAGTGGCTGGCTCACAACTATGTATATGTAATGACTACATCTGTGAGTCCTCTCAGGTCTGGCCCGGTGTTTTCAAAGAGGCAAGGGGAGGGAGCCAAGGGGTGTCAGGGTTTTCTTGGAAAGGTTTTGTTTTTGTTTGTTTGTTTGTTTGTTTGTTTGTTCTGAGGTTGTACGTCTCTTCTCCATCTCATGGAATGGGCAAGGATTTGGTGGGCTCCCCCTGGACTTGGGTGAGCCTCAGAAAGACGCCTGGGTAATTGTGCTTTATCTCCACCTGAGAAGAATCTCATTTTGCTATTAGCAAATTACTGACTTGGCTGCACCCCGAGAGCTGCTGTGGCTTCTTTGCCACCCTTATCCCTAACCCCTCACCTCAAGTCCACATTTCTCTAACTCCATAGGAGAGAAACCACACATTAGCAGTCTGTCAAAATATTGTCTATGAATACCAGGCACAACAGAGGAACAAAACATTTGCACTCAGAACACTCAGCACACACACACAGCATTTTGGCAGGAAGCCAGGAGAGTGTGTGAGTTCCTACACACCAGCGCCAGCTTCTAAGTGGAGTAGGAAAGGGGCCTTTTATCTCTGTTGTGGCTAAAAGGGGCTTATGGGAAACTGTAAAAACTGACTTCTGTCCGACCTACACACCAGGAGATACATGGCATGGGCTGAAAACACTACAGTAGCAGGAATGGATCCCTGAAGAGGGCGCACGCACAGCACTGGGCTTTAATGATGGTTTATATGTTAAAGAAGAGCCCAAGGCAGGATTTTCCTCTCCAGTCAGTCCAGGGCTTGGGAGATAGTTCACAAACTGTGTTTTCATATTGTTTGGTTTTAAATGCAATTCAAGTTCTCTATCCAGTATAAAAGCTACTCTTTTCTGGACACCTGTCTTGCTAAGCAATCTCAAGTGAAAAAAAAAGTGTTTAGTAGAGACAAGGCAGGGGGCCCGTATGAGCTGAATAACAATGAGGAAAATAACACCATTTCTGTTTTCTGACTCCTGTTGGAAAGTTGTCTGCACAAAGGAGAAAGCGAGCCACCCTAAACCGAGAGTGATCAAGCGATGTTGGAAGTGCTGGTAGGCAGTCACAGGGAAAAAGGTTGCTTACAAGTTTTGATCATTTGTCTAACACTGACTTTATAAAAGAAGTGGACATGCAAACAATTAAAATTATTACCCATCTTTTAAGTTCACTAGGAAAAAAAAATAAAGCTAAGGAGTGTCATTTAAAAGCTGGCACTGTTATACCAATAAAGTCAACTTTGCTTCCTAGCAATTTTGACAACACTTCTCATGGCTCAACCTCATCAGGACTGCATCTAGGAATAAATATTCTTCATAATATCTTGCTTGAACAATAAGAGATAACAAGAAGTAGATTTTTAGGGACCAGTGAACACTATAAAATTCTCTTCATAGAAAACATCCTACAAAGAATAATCTATCTTGATGATATATATATATATATATATATATATATATATATATAT
>OU015745.1:6618051-6633760 GCA_907169655.1 Acomys percivali | reverse complement strand
AGATGATATATATATATATATATATATATATATATATATATATATATATTTACTAAATGGTTTCTTTTTCACAGATAGTGACAATAGATTATCTTGAGTAAAATTAGTTTCTTTTCAATGTCATCCTGGTCATTTCTGCTACTTCTCTTTTTCAGGATCTCTTGCCCATTTACTGGAAACCTGTTGGAATATGAACACCCTCACCAGCCATATCAATGGCAGTAAGCTGCTCAGAACCACAGCATCACAGTAAGGTATTAACTTCATTAAACACATTTGAAGTGTTTAAGCACAAAGAGGACTTTGTTCTGTCTGTCCCTACCGCTCTGCACACCTGGGCTTCTTATTCAATGAAGCAAAAGATTGAGAAAAGGGAATTCAACCTGCCCAGCAGTAAAGCCGTGGATCAGTCTAGAACAGTGCTCTCCCCAGATCTGAGTTGGGATCTGTGTGTGGTCCAAGCTGACCTTTCCCCTCCATGGCCTGGCAGCTACTTAGCCAACTGGAAGGGTGGGTAAGGTCATGGGAAGCTTGGCTTCTGGGCATGCCCTGCTTCTGTCTAGGACTTCAGGGCCACTGAGAATCTCATTCTTCACAGGTTCCTTGCTGGGTGATACTTCTGTAATTTTTCTGCCTTATGAATCATGTGAATTTGGAAAATGAGTCAGAAAATACCCTGGAAATTTCTCCAATTTTACCACTGTTTTTATTTAGTGGATTTTTTTTTTTTTTTTTGCAATTGACATAAATCATGTCTCTGTCCAAAGAAACAGATTTAAAAAACTTCACCCCACTGCAATATTTAGGGCCTTGTGGGAATGCCAAAGAGAGCAGGGACATCAAATGCTCTTTAGTTGTATCTGAAACACCCCTAAACACCGGGGTCACATTTAGGTAACCTCAAAACTGCCTTGCTCCTGTTCTGTGGAAGCCTTGGAATGTTTTGCACTTGCTACTATTCGGCCCCTTCATGAACACTTGGACTAATTTCCACTAAAAACCGCCCTCCTTAATTTTACAATAAGCTTTAATTTTTTAAATCTAAAGCAATCTATCAAATATGCTAAAATAACCTTGATAAAGAAGGGGCTTACTTTTATTTCAATTATTTTACTTTTAGTGTATTTTAAAACCGAGAACACCTCACAGAAATTCTTGTATTTGCACAATACTTTTGATTGGAGATACTGGTGCGCGCTGGACATCAGTTTCATGGTGAAAATAAGCTGTGGTTTTGGGGAGTCAGGAATCCTGTGAACTCATCCAAGGCTAGCACATCAGAGACTCACCCATAAAACTGTATTTACAAAGATTTTAGTATGCCAGTCTCCACCCTGCACCCTATATTTTTTGTTTTTGTTTTGTTTTAAACTTTCCAATGAAAACTCTTTATTTCACAGCCGACTATGTGAAAGAGCTTTTCATTTCTACATTGCTGGCATTCTTACCTGACGTTGGTCACACAGACAGTAGACTCTAGGCCGCTCTTTTCCATGGGGCTTTTCTCCATGTAAGCGTATATGTCCCCGTGAGCAAAGGCCACCAGCCACCACATGATAGCGAAGAGCAGCCAGCTGCAGAGGAAGGACATGGTGAAGATAACCAGCGTGTGACGCCACTTCAGGTCTACCAAGGTGGTGAAGATGTCCTGCAGGAAGCGACCTTGCTCACGGATGTTCTTGTGCGCCAGGTTGCAGGCTCCGCTCTTGGCTATGAAGCGGGCTTTGGGGAGGCGGTCGCGGATGCGCGGCTTGCGCAGGTTCTCCGCAGCGATGCGCGCCAGCACATACTCTTCCGGGATGATGCTCTTCCTAGCCAACATCTTGCTGTCACCATAGCCAGTCTATGCACCTGCCCGAACCTGCGGCTTCTTTCCTCCACACTAGTCCTCCTAGACCAGAGAAAGGCTTATTAAAAACCGTCAACTTCCTCTCCTCAGTCTCTGGTCCTTGTACAAAGGGATGCTGTTTTACACACAGGAAGTGTTGAGCAAAATCAAAGATGTGGTCAATAAAACGAGAGCCCTAGCTGTGTCTAAGATCTGGATCCCAGAGAAAACTTTTGATCAGAACCGGAGGAACCATTCTTTCTTTCTTTCTTTCTTTCTTTCTTTCTTTCTTTCTTTCTTTCTTTTTCTTTCTTCCTTTCTTTCCTTATCTCCCTGAGCAAATATTAGAGCATTTTCTGTAAATATTGCGGGCAAGGATACGTGCTCACGCTGTCGAGGAAGAAAAGTAAAGCCAGCTGGGTTCGCCATCTACTTGCTATAAAGTATTTAGATAAAGTAGCAAGGTTAAAAGTAACGGAGGAAAAACTTCTCTTTTTGGTAGCAACGAAGAAACTGCTTCTTTCTACTCATTAAGAAAACGTTAACTGTAATTAATGTACCAAATGCTGCGCTTTCGAACTTGGAAATGAATGACTTTACATTTGAAGGATTTACGAGATGCATTTAAAAGGCTGCCCCTCCCCTCCCTCTGCACCCGTCATACTATATACTGGAAACTAATTTGCAACATAGGGTTCAGCTGAGGGCCAGTGGAGTTTCAGGGCAAGAGCCTGGCTGGGTACACCTAGGCTATTGGCTTTTGAATTCACCGTCTGGGCTGCAGCCGGCTTCCCCCAGACCTCCCCGGGAGGAGCGACTCAACTTACAGACTCAGGGAAGCGCGCGCAGCAGCAGCAGGAGCTCCGCGCACCCCCGGGCGCAAGGCAGGCGGATCCCTAGCTCTCGCATCCCGGGAGCAGGGGCCGCCACTGACCGATGGGCAGGTCGTGGGGATGCTGGTCCTCCAGAACTGAGTTAAGACTCTAGAAGGTGAGATCCACGGGAGGAGGAGAGTTGGAGGATGAAGGGTGGGTTTGGTTCCTCCCCTCCTGCTGCTGGGCCCTGGGAGGGCGGGGGAGGAGTTGATGGGGGTGAGATACTGGTGGCCAGCTCCTCAAAACGCCTTGCTGGGGCCAGACCTCCGAAAGAGCTCAGGAAGGTGGAGGGGGAGGCCAGTCCGGGGGAGGCAGGGATCCGGCCAGGAGGGAGGGACCACCGTGGGAGGAGGCATCAGCCTAGTCAGCTCTGTTCCCAGTAGCCGCGACTCCGCTGCCAGCCTGACACACACGTCTTTAAAAGGCTCGCTGTTCAGAGAACTTTCTGAGTCCAAGTTCACTGACGCAAAGAGAGTTTAATTTATTATTTTTTAAAAGTGTAACTTGGGGAGATCACTGGATTACTTCAGATGGAATAAAACCAGATGAAAAGAGTGTAGGTGTTCTGGGTTGGGTGAAGTGAGGTGAGGTGGGGTGGGGTCCCTTCCCTGAGCTGTTAGGATTAGGTCTGTTCACATTAGAACAGAGAGGGTGGGAGGGTTGAAATCCTTTCAAATACCGACTGCACTAGCTACAACCAGTTCTCAGGAACTTAAAGACACGCAAAAGGAAGAAAAAGAAAAGAAAAGAAAAGAAAAACAGAGGCTAACAACAAAAACCCCATCAACAGTCTCTTCCAATAAAGAAAGTTTACACCCAACAGGGTTAGTGTCTACAGGCAGCGCCACTCTGGCCATCAGGGAGCAGTTAGGGCTTAGTTCCTGACTTGTGAGGGCCTCTCTCCCTCCCGTCTAGATCGCCAGGATGATAAGACAGCGCATTTGCGAACAAGAAAGATTATACAGTAAATGTCTTTCTATAGCTTTTGAGAAAGAGCCAGGAGGGCCAACTGTGCTTTCTCCCGCAGGTCAAGTCTCTGGTTTTGGCGCTTGTATAATGGAAACTTTAATTCTTGGAAATTTTATGTGTTTTCCAAGACTCGGGGGTCGAAAGTATATGAAGTATAAACAACATGTTCATTTACAAGAAGGACCTAAAATTAGCCTTTAATGAAGGAAAATGGTGAGTACCCCCTCCCCCCTCTTTCCATTGTGGGTAGATCTGCTTTAACCCCTAGAAGGCTGGAGAGACTGCCCCTTTAGGCAATCTTCTTGTTTTCTTTGTTTTCTGCAGTAATCCCTGTTGTGACCCAATAGCAAGCCTGCAGACATCATTTTTTTTTTTTTTTTTTTTTTTTTGCAGTGAGTCCCCTGCACTGAAATACAGTTTGCACTGCAGCTCGTGGTGCAGTTTCTTGTCCATTCATTTAACACCAAAACCATTAATTTTTTTTTTTTTCAGAAGACAGGTTTTGTGCATTCCAAGCTGGCCTCCGACTCCCTGTGTAGCCTATAGTGATCTTGAACCTCTGACCCTCCTGCCCGGGATCACAGGTGCATACCAACTTGTCTGGCTTTGGTTTTGGGTTTTGAGTTTTTGGTTTTTGGTTTTGTTTTGTTGTTGTTTTGTTTGTTTTTTGTCTTTTGCTTTTTTTGTTTTTGTTTTCAGAGCGTGTGCATGCTAGGCAAGCACTCAAGCAACTGAGCTACATTGCTACTCCTCTCTTTTTGTGTGATTTTTGTCGTCTTTTGTCACAGGATTTTGCTGCGTAATCCATGCTAGCTTGTAGTTTACTATGTAGCCCAGACAGGCCTGGTATTCAAGGCACTCAGTCTTCCTGGCGCTGTTTCTTGAGTGCTAGGATTAAAGAGTCAATATACTGCGCCTGGTTATTAAACATCTAATTTGTGTTTAGATAGCTACAGATATATAAATATATGTCTATTGCTGGTCTTAGAGGCAGATAGTGGTAGTAGAGATGTGATGTCACTAAGATCTGACACAATCAAGGATGGGTGTGATTAAAATAGAAAAGGTGGGCTGGAGAGATAGCTCAGCAGTTAAGAAAAATGGACTTGAGCTCAATTCCCAGCACCCACATGGTAGCTCACAACCATTTGTAACTTCAGTTCCAGAGAACTCAACATCCACTTCTTACCTTTGTAGGCACCAGACATGCACCCAGTACACAGACATACATGTAGGCAAAACACCTATACACAGAAAATAATAATACAAAAAAAAAAACCCTTTAAACAGTAAATAAAACGAAATGCAAAAGGTGCCATTAGGAATTCAGTGTTAAACAGCAAAGGCTGGGATAGTAGGGGAATGTTTGTGGATTGTTTGGTAGCCAATCTAGACGTTGAAAAACTACATTTAGTTGGAGTATACTGAAAAGCAGAAAGGATGTGCCACAGACAAACAGACAACTGTGAAACGGGTAAGAGCCTTGGCATAGCAGAAATAACTCTAGTTAGTATCCAGGAGGCACCCACAGGTGAGCAGGTTTGAATTCAGTGCTTCTTGCGAGCCCAGTTTTCCCAGCACCCTATTTGCCCAATTAGTACCCTCCAGCTCCTTTGTAGGCACTATAAGCTACAATCGAGAAAGAGTGTGGGGGTTGGGTTTCAATGTCAAGTTGCCCAAATTTAGAATCACCCAGGAAACACACCCGTGGTTGTATTTGTGAGCGTGTTTCCAAGAGAGACTTACAGGGAGGGAAGACTGATCTGGAGCTTGGACAACATCCCTGGAGTTGGAGTTCTAGACTGAGCAAAGAAAGGAGGAGAGAGTGAGCTGAGTCCCAGCACCCGCCTACTCTGTTTCTTGGCTGCAGACACAGATGTGACCATCTGCCATGCACCCCTGCCACCAGCCATGCCTTCCCCACTGTGACAGACTGTATCTCCTAAGCCACTATCCCAAAGGAACCCCTCCTTCCACACCCTGCTCTTGTCAGGCATCTCACCCCAGCAACAAGAGGAAGAATGAACACAGAGAAGCTCCAGAAGTTCTTACTCTCTAAAGGAACAAAGTCTGTCAGGTGCTCTCAGACAAGGGAAAGGCTCCAGGCTGATGAAGTCCTTCTCCACAGTCTGTTGCTATGGTTACCAAATGAGGACCAGGGAGCCCTGGAAATGACTTCTGAGATGCGGGGTGGGGTCATTGCGTGTGATGACTTTGACTTGACATGACTTGTGAGTTTTCGGCTCTTAGACTTTGGGATTTGGAGCATCTCCCAGATGGCAATTGGGGCGCTGATGTCAACAGCAGGATGGTGCTTGCTCTATTTCTTTTGCCGCTTTATTCGTGGCCTCATCTAATCCACTTGGGAACATATTGCTTTGGAAGCAGCTTAATAAAACATTACATAAACTAGTAATCAAAACAGCATGTTATCAACTCACTTTCGGAGTGTTATCGTCAGTTGAGAGTAAGATAGTATAACTCTACAATTCTGTTTCAGGGAGTTCAGAACATATTCCTGATTGAGCTAGGTGTGTGTGTGTACAGGTATATAATAAATATTTCTCTTCTTTTAATTAGGCCACTTATCTTGTCAAAGAGATCCATCAGAATTGCAATTTAAAAAGGATTTTTGTCCGGCTTGGACACTCAGGTGTACCAACTCAAGAGGGCGCGTGAGTGAGTCACGATGGAGAAGGGGGTTAAGGGCAGCTGCCGCCTTTTATTTGCATCTAGGCGGATGGAACAAACTCTCTGCTCTCAGAGGGAAGAAGAAAGCTGTCATCTATCAAGCAGAAAAGAAATAGACTATATAATTGTGAGACACAAAGGTTTATGAACAGTCAGGATCAGTCAGTATATGATGGCCTTATAAGTAAGAAGACCAAAATTCAATCTCCAGAAATCATGTGAAAAACACCTGGGTTGGGTGGCACCTAGGGACCTGAAGAGCCTTGGGGTTCAAGGCCAGTTAGCCTAATCTATCCTAATCGGAGAACTTCAGGCCAGTGAGTGGCAGATTCCACCTGAGGAAGACGATGTGAATTAACCTTGTACATGCACCCCTACTGGGGGATGAGCACTTTAGGGGACCCAAGAACTCCTGTGAAGGCTTTATGTGGGCAATCTCTTGACATGCTTGAAGACTGCCAAGACATTAGTGTGTTAACAGAGAAGAGGAAGGACAGAGAAGGCAAAAGAGGGATGAGTCAGTGGGGCATCCGTCCCTTCACTTACCTAGTGAATAAGGACTGAGGATCTGCCAGGCTGTGACAACCAGTGACCCAATGAGAACTAGGCTATTTGTTTTCCTTGTGTTACTCAGAAGTCTCGAGCATAGTAAAATAACCTACCTAGGCTACCATGCTCAGTGAGTGGACAGCTGTGGCAAGCTTAGAATGTTTGCTCTCACCTTCAGTGCTTTTCCTCATGAGAAGTTTTCCATCCATGGTCCAGCTACATGAAAAAAACAACAACAACAACAACAAAAAAACCCTGGGGATGTGATTTTATGGCCCTCTGAGGATTTGTTGGGCAAAGATAAAACAAGAATAAAATCCTTACCGTAGATTAAAATGTCTTTGATGAGAAGATATGAATTCTTCCAATAAGATGGAACAAAACACATTATCCCAGAGACATGAGAAGCCTGGGATTTATAGGGAGGGGGCTGTGGTGTGGATGCAGTCTGAATGTGTCCTGCAAGGGTTCCTGGACCAAAACCCGGTCTTATGTGTGACAGTGTGAGAGACAGTGAAATTCTTTGTGTGTGAATGTGTTGCTTATATATTGTGTGTGTGCACACATATGTCTATGCATGTGTGTGGACCGCAGAAGTTAATTTCAAGTGGTGTTTCTCAGACTAAACTCACCTCATTACTTTGAGATTAGTCTGGAGCTCACCAATTAGCCTAGGCTAGATGGCCAGAAGGCTCAAGAGTCCTCCGGTGGTCTCTGCTTCCACAGCACAGAGATTACAAATGTGCACCACCAGCCTGGCTTTTTATCTGGGCACTGGGGCTCCTAATACGAGTCTTCAAATCTGCATTGCAATTTCCTTGACTGACTCATCTCCCTAGCCTCTGGAATGATGCACTTTTTAAGAGGTGAGTAAGTAACGAAGGCATGGTCCTCAGGAGAGATTAATGTTGGTCAGTCTTCTTAAAACTTCTGTGCGTATATATTCATTGTACAAAGAGATGGGGTTGCAATGGTGTATTCACTCGAGTCTATCATGTACTTTGACCATGTTGCCCCCTCCCTACATCCTTGCCCTCTGGGAGAGAGGACAATGGATATTTGTTTCTCTGGATCTGTTTTATTTCACACAATATGATGATCTCCAGTTCCATCCATTTTCTTACAAATGACACAAGGCTGTTCTTTTACTATTTTTCATGTGTGTGTGTGGAGGGGGGGGGTGGTGTTGAGCACACATGCCATGGCTTGGGTGTGAAAATTGGAGGAAAACTTTGGGGAAGGGGTGTGTCTTTCTACCATTCGAGTCCTGGAGATTGAACTCATGCCATCAGGTTTGAGGACAGGTGCTTTTTTTCTGATGAGCCACCTCACTCTCCTATTCTGTCCTCTTTCACCTGTGCACTGTATCCACTCATCTGCTGACAGACGCAAGGCTGATCTTGAGGAGTGAATTAGTTCACAAGAGAGAAGGCTGTTATGTCTAAATAGCTGGCTTCACGTTCCATGTGATCTTTGGCACGTGATGTTTCCCTTCCTTGGGGTCATCTGCAGGGATGGGGGCAGCAAGCAGCTTGTCCTTTCAGTTCCCAACCCAAATAAAGCCAAATAAACCCTCTTTCCTTATAAAGCATCTAACCTCAGGTGTTTTGCTATAGGAACAGAAGAAGAAGAAGATGGACATATTCAAAGGCAGGACAAGTTATCCTATCTATGAGGCCTAGGACAGTGTGTGCCCTGTAATATGTACATATTATGAACTCTTACTAATATGTTAGGATTGGTTTGGGGCAAGAAGCCAGGGCAAGAGGTGAGTGTAGAAAGGGAGGGAGGTGAAGCCGCCAGATTCTTTTTCTTATTGTGTAGTCCTTTTTCCTTACCCAAGGCTAAGAAAATAAGAGACTTCGTATTATCATTATCAGAGCTGAGTGTTAATTTTGAGACCTTCAGAATTTGGTGTATAATCACTAGTTGTATTGGTGCCTCCTCAGCCCTTGAATTTGACTGATATCAGATACTGAAAGGGAACCAACCAAAATATTAGTCCTGTGACAAGAACTCAAACATCACTATGTTTATTGTACTGGAATTGTGAGTGTCGCCCAGAGAAAAGCGGCTCCTTCAACCAAGGAGAGAGTAACTGTGGGAATTGTCCACACTAAGGCGATCAAATGCTAATTCTGAATAGAGCTGGTAGCTCCCACCCCAAGAAATGAGGAATAGATGCTGTTAGCTGTTGGTGTAGGAACTGAACTTGGGTGCTGATAGTGAAGGAGATGTTTGGGGAGTGGGGGCTGGGGGGTAGGGGGTGGGGGGTGAGGTGGGGGCGGGGGCAAGGTATAAGCTCAGCCTCTGCCCCTCTGTGGTGGAAGCGCTTAGGCAGAGACTTCCAAAGATGTCCTTCTCTATCCTGTGCTTTCAAAGGTCCCCGTGGTGTGCAACCCCAGGGACTTATGCAATGCTTGGAAGGAAAAGCCTGACACTTCCCAGACTCCTTGTTGAGTGGCTGCTCATTGCTGCCTTTCAAAAAATGCCAGCCACAGAAACAATTACAAAAGTTGAAAATCTGCTGCCTCACCCCTGAAACAACCCCCGATTGCACTTGTTTCTCCCAGCGTTTTCTCCCTCTCTCTCCCCCAAACCTGATCCCTCCTGTTCCCAACCTCACCTGCCCCTAGTCCACTTGTGAGTTTTCAGTGGAGGGGCACCTAGGTTGTTTCCAGGTTCTGGCCATTATGAATAAAGCTGCTATGAACATAGTTCATCAAGTGTCCTTGTGAAGGATGGAATGTTCTTTGGGTATGTGCCCAAGAGTGATTATAGCCAGATCCTGAGGTAAATACATTTCCAATTTTCTGAGAAATCGCCATATTGACTTCCAAAGTGACTCGACAAGTTTCCACTCCCACCAGCTATGGAGGAGTGTTCCCCTTGCTCCTTGTCTTTGCCAGCATGAGCTGTCACTTGTGTTTTTTTATCTTAGCCAGTCTGACAGGGATAAGATGGAATCCCAACGTTTTTTTGATTTGCATTTCCCTGATGGCTAAGGATGTTGAACATCTCTTTTAGTGCTTCTCAGCCATTTACAATTCCTCTGTTGAGAATTCTCTGTTTGAAGTGTTCTTGAGTTCTGTCAGATGTGGAGTTGGCAAGGTAGAAACCTAGTGCAATGGAAACTCCATGGAGTCTATGAGAGTAACCCTAGCAAAGGCTCCTAGTAATGGGGAACCCAGAGCCTGAACCTGTGACCAGGCAAGGCCTCAAATGAAATGACTGGGACACCAACCCAGCCACGAAACCTCTGACCTACAGTTTGTCCTGCCTGCAGAATGTGCTGGGACAGGAGGCTAACAAAATAGCCAGCATCCAGCAGCAGATAGATGCAGAGTCCCACAGCCAAACATTATGTGCAGCGTGGGGAATTCTGCAGGGGAGGGGGGCAGCCAGAGGGACCAAGGACATCACAAGAACACAGCCCACAGAAGCAACTGACCAGGATTTATGGGGACTCGCAGGGATCAGGGAACCTGTACTACATAGTCCTAAAAGAAAACACAGGCCCAACCTCTCCTGATAGCAAGAACAGGAAATTCCAGGAAGCACCCTACAAAGGGCTGAGATCTTAGCCTCCAACAAATGGTCTTCACTTGTACACAGCCCCTCACACATAGCATAATTAAGTACTGTCGTCCTGATATAAAGGCTCCATGTTACAGAGACACTGTATCACTGTATGTAGATGGAGTATTCAGGCAACTTTAGCCCTATGGACACATTCACCCTCACTGCCCAGGGTTTATAACTCCCTAATTCACAAGTAAAGTTCCTCACTTCATAGGACTATCTTCTGGGAAAAGAAGGCCTCCTGAGACTGAGACGTGCGACATGCGACGTGCTGGGCTCCCAGAGCTTCTAACCAGTCGCCAACTTTCTGAGTCACCACCAGCTCCATCCAGGCAAGCTGAAGCCCACTACTGGGGATGCCCTTGCAGAGAGTGCTTTGGCCTGGACTGCCGGACGGTTTAGGGTACCCTGAATCCTTATCTTACCATGTGCAGCAGACAACAAAAGAACTGTGACATTTGTGAGGCTCCTGAATCCCCAACCCCCATTGAGACCAGCTGTCTCATTCTAATAGAGCTGGTCATAACAATGATTCCTCACCTCTCTGGGAGAGGATGGGAACCCGGCTTTGTGCTCTAGCCAAAAGCCTACCCCAAAAGCACTGTAACTGCCCCTGAGAGAGAGATGGGATCTCTGACCTCAAGGTTCATTTGTTTCCATCTAGAAGCAAGAAGCTCCCGACAAGGGTCCTCCTGTGGGGACCCACACCTGCTGCCTTACCACCTGACTGGGAACCACAACCTAGGTCCTCTGCATATATGTAAAGACTGAGTAGCTTGGTGTTCCTGTGGGATTCCTACTAGTGCAAACAGGGGCTGTCTCTGACTCTTTTGCCTAGTTGTGGGGCCCTTTTCCTCCTACTGGGTTGCCTTGTCCAGCCTTGATGTGATGGTATGTACCTGTACCTGGTCTTATTGTGGCTTGTTTAAAAAAAAAAAGTTGGTAATTTAAAGGGACTTTTAGATATGAGCCCAAGGAAGCCAAGGGTTTCCTTTTCTGTCATTAAAGCAGGGGTTTTACTTTAGGTAAAGATTATTTGAGCCAAAAAAGTTTTCACAGGGTCAATTTTTTCCCCCAGGTTGTTTCTACCTTAAAATGCCATATTATTGTTAAAACAAAAGAAATAATAAAACAATCTCTGCCAACCCACAGAAGTTTGTTATGCTTTTGAAGGAAATAAATGAGTAAATATGAAAGCTGCATATGAGGTACTGATTAAGTTCACAGAACCTTAGGATAAGAAAGATTTATGACTGAGGACTGCTGGGAGTACAGCTCAATGGTAGAGCACTTGCCTAGTGTGCATGAAGCCCTAGGTTTAATTCTCACTTTTGTGCTCAGGAAAACCAATGCTGCCACTTTCTTGGTTGGTTCCTCTTTGGTAAAATCCAGAAAGGGGTTAGAAGTGAGTACAACATCTATTACTAACAATAATTATGGTTTTGACAAAGAATGCTTTATTTGGTATTTTTTATTTTTATTTGTTTCTTTGCTTGCAATGCAATTTCTTATTAGTTTTAATCAATGATAAATAATAACAGAGGTGACTAGTGTGGTTTTCTTCTTGTGATTTTAATAAAATCTTTCAGAGCAAAGAACTTATATTTTGACACAGTGTGTTTCATGCTTCTTTAGTGTTTGATCAGTGATGGGGAGCAAATTAAATTATATAAAATGCACCTGTTTAAGTGCCTCTTCCTCCTTTTGGCCAACTAATGCAGTCAATTAAATTATTAGACTTCAAATGTTGAACTACTTTTACACTCTTGAGATAGATTCTATTTTCTTATGATGAACAGTTATTTAATGTGTTTGATTATGTTTTCTAAACAACTGATTTTGACTTTTAAAGGTAGTTTTTAAGCAAGATTAGGCTGTATTAATACCAGTCTTGCCTTTTGTAGAAGACTCAAGTGCTTCCTTTTGGCTTAGAACAAAGCAGAACAGAACCAGCCGCTTCTTGAAAGTTTGCAAGAGCTTTGCTATCACCTACTTCATCACTCTTTGTGTGTAGGACGAGGGGGGAAGCGCATGCAAGTGAGATGGATGCACATGTGTGCGCGTGTGAATGTGGAGGCCAGAGAACGACCTTGGACGTTGTTCCTCAGATGTTGTCGACCTTCTCGTGACAGACGATCTATATCTCTGGCTGCCAGGGAACCCCAAGAATTCACCTCGCCAACACGTGGCCTTATATCTGTAACCCCAACTGGCCTGGAGTTCCCTGTTAGCCCAGGCTGGCTTCAGACTCATGGGCAGCTGCCTGCTTCTGCCTCCTGCATGCTGAAATCAAAGCCACGCAGCATCCCTACATCATCACAGCTTGTCTATGTGCATCCTGGTGATCAGACTCGGGTCCTTGTCCTTGAGAGGCAAGCATTTTCCCAATGGCGCCATCTTCTCTGCCTGCTCCCTAACCATCTCCCCAGCTGGTGACCCTTTGGCCCTCCCGCTGAGACCCCAGTTAAATCCCCCTCATTTGATCCTGTGTCCTCCAGATGTCCTTGCACATTTCCTGTCTGTTCCATGCTGCCTTCTGCATGCATGTCCAGTGGAAAGAACCAGAAAGCACTAGATAGGATTCAGTGCTCTTTAGTCTATCCACAGATTTAAAAATTATAATTGTTCTATGTTTTTTACTTCCTGAAATTTAATTTGTTTATTTTCAATTAATTTACTGTTTTTATTCATTCTAAAATGAAGCTGTATTAGTAAACAGGCAGTTTCAGGTCCTCCTTCTAAGCTCCCGGAGGAATCATAGGTATACACCACCAAACCTCGCTTCATTTGTTCTTTCGAAGCTCCTATTTTAGGCTAGAGAGCCAGCTCTGCGGTTAAGAGAACTTCCTGCTCTTCCAGAGGACCAAATTTGATTCCCAGTACCTGTGTCAGGAAACTCCAGCTCCCTTGACCCCACATCTCTGGCCTCCAAGGGCAAGGGCACCTGCACTCATGTGTGCTCACACACACACACACACACACACACACACACAATTAAAAAACTAAAAATAAATATTTTACAAAAAAGGGACTTGTCTACACAAGTATGAAGCTCCACATATAGGTGGAGATGTGACAGTGTCCACGTCCTTGACCACATCTGGCTTGTCCTGCTTGTAAGCCTACCATGCCTGAGCTTAGCTTCACAGTTCTTCCTCCAACAGCTTCTCCTGTTGAGTTGTGTGCACATGGTAAGATGTAAATGCATATTTAGCCTTGGTAGATCCCCGGGTCTCTAACAGGCTATGCCATTTCCTCTCTTTTTGTTGGTACATGTCATGTTGTGAGACAGTTTCTTGGTAGGTTGTTGTTTTTGCTCATGTTCCTGATGAAACATGTTGAGCACACTTTTATAAACTCATTGAGTAATACATACATTTTAAAATCCCCTACAAAGTATTAAGTTAAGTCCCGTGCTAACGTTCTCAGATACACACACACATGCACATGCATATGCACACACACACACACACACACAGACACATGTTGTTATGATTAATAAAAAGAAAACAAGATGATAAGATAATAAGGTACCAGGCAACAGATATTACATTGTAGAGGAGTTTACTAAATGAGCATGGGGGAATAAGAAACGAGGAGGGGTACCCCGGAGAGAGGCAGAGACAGAGACAGGAAGAGTGAGAAGAAGAGAGAGGAAGAGGAAGAGGGGAAAGAGAGAGGGCCACGTGGATGGTTTGTCCTTTTGTATGTCCCTGGGCAGGGCCACACCCCAGTGGTAGGTACCAGTGGCACCACAAGCAGGCAGACTGAAGCAGAATCCTAACATATATACATTAGTTATTTGAGAATTTAGTACATGATATTTTGGTTATACGCACCCTCTTTTCTAAGTCCTCCAAGATACACTGCCCCATTTCACCCTGTCCTGCTTTGTGTCCTTTAGTTAGTGGCCGACTGGGGTGGTCAATTAATTTACTGTTTTTATTTATTCTAGAATGAAGCTGTGTTAGTAAACAGATAGTTTCAGGTCCTGTGAGCTAAACTATTGATAAAAATTAACTTTCTCTCTCCAAGCATTTATCAGCTAGAAAGTACCATCTCAGCCAGGGGAGGAACTGGTGCCCACCTCTTCCCCGTCAAGCTGGCATTTTGGCTGGCTTGAGTTTGGGCATTGTCACAAGCAGTGTGGCTTTCTTTACATATACCACTGCCCTATTGTGTCTGGGAAAACATTGCATAAAAACACTGCTACACTTTTAAAATGTTCATTCTAGGTTGGTAATTTTCCCAAAGAGTTTCAATTTAAATGTGTGATAAGTTTTTGATTTTTAATTCCGTAAATGATCTACACTTTACGGCAACACATTGGTATTGTTTGTCCTTACCAAAACCTCAGGGGTGGGTGCTCATATTCTGCAGCTACAATTACATAATTTCTCATATCAAATATATGATTTCACACTTGCAGAGTTAGAATATCAATTATTTTTTTAAAGGGAAACTGATTTTGTGATTGAAAACTAAAGACACGTAGGACTCATAAGATGTGGTATTTGTCCTGAGGTCTTATTACTAATATTTCATACTGGAGTGTGTTTTGTGATCATGTTGTCATTTTGTCATCATTAGTGGTGGAGAAAAACCTCAGTCCAGCCTGGAAGCAGTTGGTCACGTGCTTGAGTTTTCATTTTGCAGAGAAGAAGCAGTATCCTGGCTGGTGGGATATATCAAACCAGGGTTCACTTGACTAAAAGAAGGTGCAAATTGGAAGAGACAGAGACACGTGGGGTATGAGGCCAAAATGGATTCTGATCAAGGCCCACTTTATTAAAAAGTGAGTACAGTTTATATAGCAAGGACACAAGCTCTATTACAATCTCACTTCCCCTAGCCCCCAGGCAAGGATACAATCCTCTGTGTAGTTCCCTGTAAGAACTTCCTTATTTCTTTTCAAAGGTAAACAATCCGAAGATAGCCTGAACACAAGACCTCCTTCAGCAAAGGTCAACAACTCGAAGGTCACAGCATGCAGCCTGAGTGCGGGATTTCTAGCATGGCTGAACTTAGCATGGCTCCCCAAAAATCAGGCCTCAGACTTAGTTGATAAATGCAAGCTTGCATATCCACTAAGTGATGGAGGTTAAGTATTATTCAACACGGTCTTCTAACTTCCTCGGCTCCTTGTCAGTCGTGTCCTGAGCAGTCACATAGCTATTCTTTCACTGCGTACCATACACAAGACAAGCTACTTATT
>OU015745.1:6583875-6597783 GCA_907169655.1 Acomys percivali | reverse complement strand
CTCGGTATGTGCATTTACTGAGGCACAGTCCTCCACAGCCAGCTAACTCATCTAGTCTAATTAGCTTGCCCTGGAGCCCCTTCTCTGCCTCCCCAGTGCTGGGTTGACAGGTGGCCCTCACACCTCGGGCTCTAGGATCCAAACTTGGCTCCTCAGACCTGTGTGGTGGCACTTTATCTATTGACCCATCTCCTCAGCCTCAGGATTTTCTGAACATGAATATTCAACATGAATGGAGAAAGAAGCAAGCACCAAGAGTTTACTAGACAAAAATTTAAAGCTGGATGGTGCCCAGGGATCTTTCCCAATTCAACAAACGCGATCTGCTCTGGTTTCTCTCTCTTCCTTCTCATAGGGATTTTCTGCCAACAGCAGTGGGGTGTGGGGAGCTCTAAAATCAAGAAGTAGGTAAGAAGTGGAAATGGAGGGGGCATGGCTTTCTTCTTTCTGCATGAAGGCTTCCAGTCCTCTTAGAGGCTTCCAGAAAAGCTGCCTAACTAACTTCTGCCCAATGGCACGGCTCCCTTTCACCCTGTTCCTTGTATGTGTGTTCGGAGAACTTGGTGAATCTCCACTCAGAGCAGACATCACTGTTCATTTCCTGGACACTGTAATGTATAGGGTTGGGAAGGGCTGAGTGGACAGTGCAGATGAGATCAATGCAGGCGTTTTGAGCCAAATAAAGGCTTTCCTTACTTTTTATCCACCCTCAGAGGATTCACAAGACAGAGCGTGTCTAGATGTGGGGCTGAGAACGACTTATACACCTCATCTCCATTGTTCTGTTTTCAGGGTTCATTTTTTTTTCCTGACAGAAAACCCAGTCACGTGAGGCTGAAGCTGTGGACACAGTGGTGAGGACCCATCCACAGACGCCCACAGTAGTGAGGCCAAGTGGAGCAGAGACTAGTTCCCTCTAGAGTTCCTCTGCTTGATTTGTTCAGCAACCTACTGTAGCATATGCTCCTGAACGACAGCATCTGGCTTTAAGTAAACTTGCTTGCCTATGCATGGGTATGTCTGGGTACCACATGAATGTCTGGTGCCTGAGGAGGCCAGAGGAGCTCATCGAACTCCCTAGAACCAGACTTGCAGATACTTACAAGCAGACATGTGGGCGCTGGGGATTGAACCCATGTCCACTAGAAGAGCAGCCAGTGTTCTCAACAGCTGCATCATCTCTCCTGCCTCCGAATTAGTGATTTGAGGGGTGATTCTGCTCATGAAAGTGGGTTAGTGAATTGCTGAAGCCAGATGATATACAAAACACAAAGAGGAGATAAAGCAACAAATGTATTCCATCCAATGTCCAACCAGTGGTCCAGAAGTTGCGGAAGGAAGGGCACACTCTGCCCTTCCCACTAACAATGTAACTCTTCTTTAGCTTAGGTAAAGTGAAGTCTTTTATGCCCAGGTAGATTTTATTGTGAGGGTTAAATTTGGGGTAAAATGGAGCCACTCTGAGCTTGGCTGCTTATTTCTAGCTCTCCCTGCCCTCCTCTTTCTTGGCAGTCTCAGGCACTAATATCTTGTTTTGGCTCTAAGAACTGAACATATGGTTTACATGAAGATTCTTGTCTGTGAACCTGTCCCTGGGAAGTGCTATGGGCAGAAGTCAGAGTCAGGCATCTCAAGACCAAGGCAAATGGACTTACCCCTAGATGTCACGCCTGATCTCCAAGTTAAGAAAAAACTCATGGGCGACTGCTGTCATCCACTGCTTCCTTGCAATTCTGAAAATTAGTTTTATTATCTAGAGATGATATTTCCCCTTAGAGAAAAAATGGGATCTTTAAGAGAAGAAAACAAGTAGAAGCTTAAAGTAAAGACTAGTGTTCTAGATAGAGTCTGGTAATAACGCCCAGTTTTGTTACAGACTTTATGCAGCAACCTACTGAACTTTCACTTGTCTATAATTCCTACATAACTCTGTCTTTGTTTTTCTAACTCTCATAACTACCTGAAAGATGGCCTATTTGTTCTTTTCATCAACAAATGCTTCTTTCAAATTTTTTGCATAAATAACTGTATCCTATTAGCCAATGATCTTTCTCTCTCTGTTCACTAACGCTGGTGAAGAGTCTTTGTCAACGAGTGAGAAATCACAGTAACTGAAAGATACAGGATGTCTTAAGACTGTGTCAATCCATATTAATCTATTTTAAAAACCAGTCTTGAACTTGGGAGCCTTTGTTTTGACTCCATCAAATTTTCTTTATCATTTCTGCCTTCTGGTTGTTATCTTTAAAAAAAAATAATATGTCTCTGTTTGGGGAAGCAAGTCATCCACAGAAGGCACGTAGCTTACCTGCCAGTTTGGCACTACCCAGAATCACCCGGGGAGAGGGTCACAATAAGGGATTGTCTACACTGGGTAGTCCCATGGGCATGCCAATGAGAAACTGATGTGGCAAGTCCTATGCCACTGTGGGCAGCACCAGTCCTTAGGCAGGTGTCCTGAAATGTGTAGGAGTAGAGGAAGTAAACTGTACACAAGAGAGTGAGCCTCTCTCTACGAGTGTACTTCTCTCTGCTCTCGACAGTGAGTGTAATGTGACTAGTTGTTTAAAGTTCCTGCCTCAACGTCCCACCCTGAAAAATGATAACCTGTAATTGTAAGCTGAAACAAGCCTCTTTCTTTCCCAAGTTGCCTTTCGACAGGATTTTTTTTTTTTTTTTTTTTTGTCACAGCAACAAATCAAGCTGGAATAGCAAACTAGGGTGATTATGTTGTTCTCGTTGTTGTTTTAGTGACACATCCATCAGGTACATGTTTTTATTCCTATTTTATAAATGAAGAGCAATCTGGAATTGAAAGAAATTAACCTGGTACATGAAGTCTGTACAGTGCCAAAGTCTGTACTTACTCCTGCGTGCCACACAGGGTAGGAAACGGCAACAGATGACTTAATTAGTCGTTGACGTTTTGTGCTGACATAACCCTCCATTGGCTTGATACAAAGGAAGTCACCATCCCTTGCAGGCTTGTCTGGCTCACTGAGGGACATGAGTGTATGTGGTTACTTTTCAAAATCTCTTTAAAAAATAATGGTATATAAATATTTACCCTCCCATTAGCTTAGGTAGTTGAGAGAATTCAACGAGCACAGAATGAGTTTTGCTTCAGGGGCTGTTTTTCTTGCGATTAGCTAGAACAGTGCAATAAATTTCAACTGGAAGATAAACAAGCCCGGTCTATTTTAAAGTGCAGACAATGGAGGCCTGGGGCTGACTCTCAGCAGAAGGCCGGTTCTACCAAATGTCTGCCTCTCCATGGCAGGCCTCTCCCTGTTTGGTTTCCATTTCGAAATCACATAATGAACGTACCGTCCTGACCTCCAGCCATCTGTTGGCGGCCGAGAGAAACAAGTAGGCAATGTTGTTTGTGTCTGTCAGCTCTAGCATGCGTTGCTTGAATCTGGTTTCATGCCTGCAGAAGGCAGAAAAAAAAAAAAAAACAACACTATGATGTCCGTCCTCTGACAGGAGAGTCAGTAAATCCAGTCGTGCTTAACTCCTGCACAATTTTATCAACAGACTGACCCATGGATGAGATGAGTGACCGGCGAGTGGACTCTGGAGCCACTCTGCTGCAGTCTGGAGAGAGGTCAAGAGGTCAAGTGCTTGCTCTCTTTTCATGCCACAACTAGAAAAAGAAGTCATTGCCATGGTGAATCTTTATTAAAGGTACTTTTATATTCCACAAAAGTGGAGGAGTCATGAACACAAGACTTGACCTGTGCCATAAGGGCTACAGAAATCACAGCACATTCTACCTCCTTTGAGACATTTATTTTTATTTTTCCAAATGATATTGAGTTGGGCTAGATGACAACCAATGAAGACAGAAAACCATACATTTATAACAGATAAGTATATTCCTTCAAAATTCTTTTTATTTGGCTTTTTGTTTTAAACCAAAGAAATTAAGTAGGGTGCCAAGAAGCCGAAGGCTTAGGGCCTTGCAGATGGCTGACACATCACAGAGTCTGCTCCCAATGACCCTAAGAAAATGAAGCAGATCTACTTGGGGGATGGGGGTTCTGAAGAGAGAAGTGGGAGGAGAGAGGGGAAGGCAAACCAGGCTACCCAGAGCATGAGGAAGATCAGCTGGGAGTATCTTGGATTTCTCTGTGAGCAAGGCTTTGCACCCCGAGTGACAGGAGAGAAGGTCCTCCATCTTCCAGAACTATGACCTAATGGTCATGGTGATGGAGAGACTGACCCATAGGAAAATTAAGCACATCCTTAGTGTTCAACACAATCAAACGCAAGGCTGTGTGGCTTGTTTTACTAGTAGAACTAGGAATAAGCTTTATGCGAGCATAGATTGTATCAAGCATGTCTCACCCTGTACCCCCAAACCCCTTGCACTACCATGTACAATGAATACATGCAATGGAAAGTTGCTTAAAAATTAAGAAGAGCCTCATGTACTTGAACGTCGGAGGTAGGGTTTCACAGGCACGCATGCTGAAAACTATCTCTTCTACATAACAAAAAAAATAACCTTACTTCATAGTTATTTTCCTTGAATAACAGACACAGCAGAGATGGAAAGCAACTGGTTTGAAAGTTGGTTACGTGCCCAGTTTAGTTTGCTTCTTCGCTCTCTGTGACCACGGCTGCTCCGACATAACCCATCTATGGGTCATTTTTGTAAGGAATTGCCAACCTGCTAAGTGAGTCCCATTCGCCAAAAGAATCCCCGACTCCTGAAAAACCTTCCAGTAATATTTCAAAACTTTTAAATAACTCACCATTTGCATCAAAGAACAGAGAAGAGTCCTGGGTGGGGTGCGTTTGGCCCGCCATCAGAGCCTATACAGGCCAATATAGAGCAGATACTTGGTATCACTCCAATCCATCTGATCATTGCAGTATGCCAAGCCAGATAGATAATTTGGTCGGACAGCAGTGTCTGATCTACAGTGATCAGAGAACTTAACGAGAGCCAAAGCATGATTTCACTTTGAGCTATGTATCCTTGAACTAAATGCCACGTCCAGGGGGACCTGTGCCGAAGAATGGCAGCACTATGGCTTGGGACTGAGCAGTCCAAGAAACGTGCCTGCCTTCCAGATGACCTTGTGAGGAGGTGACTATAGTGAGCAAGTAAAAGGTACAAGAGTTTATGCGCTTGTAGGATTTACCACTGTAGTGGGAGGGAAAAGTGAAGGTTTTTTGTAAGGTTCTCGCCAGGGACATGCCAGGTAGACTTGCTTGCTAGAGGAATGTCAGCTATATTTGCAAATTTATTCAGATGCCTTTTGTCAGCATCCATGCTAAGAAGACAACGTGCTAGATTCTGGAGATATACGATGAACAAGATATGTCTTTTTCAGGATGGGAGAAACTGTCCTAGCTAGTGAGTCTGATGTAGCCCAGGACCTTCCTTTAATGATGCTAAGAACACAAAAGGGAATTTTACATCGGAGGATCCGAATAGAGGACCAGGTACGGGGTGGGAAGGGGGAAAGGGCTAGCCCAGGCTTCCCCAGCACAGGGAAGCTGGTGTGGGTGTAGTTTTAGGGGATGGATCTGGGTTCCTTGGGTGAACAAGGCATCATAAGTACCCCACGTGACATGAGAGAAAACAGGAGTGAGGTCCAGTGCTTTCCTGGACTAGGCAGGTTTCTCGCCCACTGGGCAAATGCGCCCAGTAGGATCAGAGCTTGTGGACATCTAAACCTTGGTCCCGACAACGTGCTCTGTCTGGGACCTTCTTCCCACTGTGGTTGTGGAGTTCCTTCTCTATCCCTCCACATTTGTAGGGAACTGGCAACCGCCTGAAGCAGCAGGGAGGGGGAGGTGAAAGCGCAGTGAGCATTCTTTCTATTTGGCAAGAAACCTCCTGTTTTCCTAATGGAAACTTTGACACACTCAGCCTGTATCTTTTCATCCACATCCAGTCCATCTTCTGAACATTCTTAGACCTTTATTCTGTCAGACAGAAAAAAAAAAACCCAAAGCAATGGTAAAGGTCACTGACAACTTAGTCTGACTTAGTTGTGATGCTTTTCTTATAAATGACTAGAGGTTTCCTGCAGCCCATGAGTGCACCCCCATCCCTGGGTGCAGAGGGAACACAAAGCCTAATTTGTAAAGGAGGGGTTTCTGAGGGAGCTGGCCCATGGGACACTGGGTGTTCACAAGAAAGGCGCAGATATGGGAAATCGTGTGCTTAACTCTTTTCAAGTATTTGCTATAATTTATTTCATTTTAACTATGTGCATGTATATATGTAAGTGAGCTTGAGTGTAGGTGCCTGTGGATAACAGAAGAAAGTATTAGGCTGTGGCGAGCCACCTGACAGAGGTGCTGGAAACCGACCCTCTGCGAGAGAGCAGAGCACCATCACGACCACTGCGCATCTCTCCAGCCCAAGAGCATGCTTCATTCTAGATTACGAACACCAACCTAACAATCCCAGAAACCTACCCACAGCAGCTAGGCCAGCACCATTTTAAAAAGATACTTACTATAACTGAAAAGTGCTGTTGCTTGTATTATTTAAAAGGCAAGATACTTCTGGGTGAAAGTTAGGGCATCATTTCTCACAACTGTTATTGAGTCTCTGAAGATAAACTTAATATTCTGCCTTCCTTACAGCTCTCCAGAGTACAATTCACTGAATTCAACCCATGCATCTGGTGAAGAAGGGACACTAGAAAGTCGGGGCTGGACCCGCGGTCTGCTTCCTCCCTTTCTAAAATGCTTCACCACAGTCTCCCCGATTCCCGTCCTTAGCAGCATCAGACGAATTCTCAGGTGACTAGACATGAACTGCTCCCACTGCCCTGAGCTTCTGCCTCCTTATGTGGTTTCCCAACCGTCTGAGTTCCTCTCCCTTGGCAGGAAGATAAGATTTTCCCCGAGGAGTGCATTTGGCCTTGTCACTCCCCTGAGGTCTTAGGGAGAGGAGGACCAGTCTGAATAATGGTCCTTTATAAGATGCTGACTGAAATGCCGTGGCTCAAACACAGCCTCCTGACATCTTCTTACCTTTAGCCTCAGCCATCCTGAATACTCCTTTGAGTCAGTTGTTGTAAATAACACAACTCTGACGGTGCCAGTTCCTGTTGAGATTCTTCAGTGACTCCATAATAATAAAATTCAAGCTCCACAGGCAACTCATCCGTTCTCCGTTAGCACCAGCCTCCATTTGTTCAAGCTTTAGTGTGATGGCCTCCATCTTGTCATTATTTAATACTGGGTGTGACTTACACACAGAACAGAAACCTTCATGCTTTTCCTCTGAACACTCTGCCCCCTTCGCCTTCCAGCTCATGCTCTTCATTCAAAGGTCCACTGTCCAACAAGTGTCTCCATCTCCTTTTGAAATTAGGGACCACCCAACCCTCAGACACAGCTCTGCATGGTACACCTCCATAGATGTCACTACACTGTCATCTTTCTCCCAGGGCCTACACTAGCTCATTAGCCAAACGTCACAAGCATTTCCTAAGTCATGGTAAACTACCAATGAAAACGAAGCCCTGTTCTCTCAGAACTTGTATTCTAGTTGGAAGAGATCCAGTAATTATCACGCAAATATTTTTAATAAAACAGATAATGAAAATATACTCATATAAATATCATAAGGGCAATAAAATCAAATCATAGGCTGTCTAAAGTAAAGAACCTGTAACTGGGATGGAAATAAATGACCATGTGTATTCAATCTTGTCTACAACAAGAATAGTACTTGGTTATGTTAACTATCCTAATAAATATTTCTTATATAAACTAATTATAAAATATTTCCTTGGTGGCAACAATAATCTTCAATGTGCTATATTTATTAGCGGTCCCTGCTGAGTACTATTAAGACTATAAATTCGTGCCAATATCTATATGTTCAATACCAATAATTAATGTTGAAATTCTCAGTAAGAGCTCTTACATTCCATGTTGAGAAAAACAAAACAGGGTGTGAAGTATGGGTGGAGTAAATGAAACTCACATAGATTTAAGTAGAAATCCTCTTATACATGATGTTATTGAAAGTTATCTGTTAATGTTCTACTCTACCAATTTGTATATTCTCTATGACCCATTCTGTATTAAAATAAACTTCTTAGGTTGGAGAAATCTCTGATTGAAGTCCATACATGTTTGTAATAGGGTTGAAAGAAGATACAATGCTTAAAAATATCAGTTTTCCAGATTGAAAAAAATAGTCAATAATGCCACTTTTATGATCTATCTTAAACACTAACTAGATCTAGGCCCAAGGCAACTTAGGTGGTTAGTGTTTACAAACATGAAAGAAGACGGGTTGTTTTTCTTGTTTGTTTTGTTGTATCTTAGAGATAGGGTCTCACAGAACCCAGAGCAAGTTCTACAGCCTAGGCTGTCCTTGAATTCTTAATCCTCCTGTACACCCCATCATCGCTATCACCAAGTGCTAGGATTGCAGGTATGCACCTCCATGACTGGATGGATTACTTTCTAAAATAACTTTGGTGTGATGGTTTTCTTTGTGTTAGTATATTTATTACTATCATTATTTATAGATTTACTTGAAGCTGTTTATTGGGAGCTTCTGCAGTCACTGTGGTTTATTTCTTACATGTATTTATTATATCAGCTAGCCTAGTGGCTGCAATAAATAAAGCTCTTTCCCATTTTTCAGATGAGGACACAGAGGCTTAGGAATTAGCAAACCTTATGAAGCCACCAAGCTCATTCCTTTCCATGAGGTGAATTCATTATTTATCCTTAAAAATTCAGATGAGAAACTCCAGTCAACCAAATTCACTCTTATTTGCACTTCGTAGTTCACTGTGAGAGACAGTATGCCTCCCAAAGGGGCAGCAGTTAGCTGATGTTCAGTGTTAGACACAGTGGAAAGATTTGCCCGTCTCCGGCCACCTGAAGATGTGTTACTCACCTGAAGGCCCGGATAGTGGTGAGCCCTTCAGCTGTTTCTGAGAAGTGACAAAGCAGAGGGAGTTGGGTGCTGTCATCAAGTTCCTGGAGATCCCTAGAAGAAAGGCAATGGAGTGTGTCACCTGCCTCCAGGTGTTGAGGCCACCATTGAACTTGCAAGGTTCTCAGGCCCCCGGTGCTTGCTCTTGTCATTTCTGTATCTATTTCCCCCTAAGCTCTCAGGCTTAAAGACTATTGAGATGTTCTGCATGCAAGGAAGATTTTATTTGCTCATTCTGTGTCCCTATAGCAGTGTATGTGACATGTGACAAAAGACTTGCAGTTTTGTAGACACCTTAAATGAAGATGTGTATTCATGAACTTTTAAAAGATATTTAGTTAGTTTATTGATTGGTTGGTTGGTTGGTTGGTTGTCAGGATCTCACTGTGTATCCCAGGATGGCCTCAAAATTTCAGTGACTCCTCCTGCTGCAGGCTCCAAACTGCTATAAAGACAGGCATTCACAGCCAAACTCAGGCCACCAACCTTTCTTTAAGCCATGTAAGCATCTCTATCAGACAAGACTGAGCCAAACCAATTGTTTGAAAGCATTTCTCTCTTTTTGTGCCCTTTCTGCCCTTCTTTGGGTCATGGAGGTCGGGAGAATAAGAGAGGCAGCCCTTCCAATCCCCCGTGAGCATCTAAGCAAGCTGATAAATGCTGTTACGTAGCACCAACCACTGAGGCCGTTCTTGGTTGGCTGTGTCATCCCACAGACCAGTGCAAGTCTTCGCTCTGAGTTTCTGAGGTGCGCTTGGCTCACAAACGGCAGATGTGGAGAGGAGAAGACAGGGGAAGATAGTAAGTGCAGCGGAGGAATGTGAGGACTTTGCTCTTTTTAAACATAAGCAGGTGGCTATTGGCACAGCAGACACCAGCAACAGATGGCCACTACACTGAGGTCAAGGCTGAAGAAAAACGTCAGGAGGAAGCCTCTTTGTTTACAGAACTGTCCGCTGGGAACGCAGAAGGTGACGGTACAGCCCCATCTGTGTTCTTGCAAGAAGGAAGCACACAGCTTCCCATTAGACCTGTGACTTAGACATTCAAAAGGTCACCCTAGCCTGCCATGATCTCCCCATTTCAGTTCTTCTTGGGCTATGAAAAACAGTCTGCTCAGCTGCGTGAGCAAGATATTCTTGTGCCTGTAAGACTTCACATCCTTGGGTTGTTCCCCGACCCCCCAACTTTCAGATGAGAATGGGTGAACTGGAATGGCTTCTAAATCTCTTCTCAACTCTAATTCCTTAAATACAAAAATGGTTGTTATGTCACAGTGGCTCTTTAAAAGTTCTATTCTAGGGAAACTTCTTCACCAGTATTAAAAATAAAAATTCTATCTATAACATGTTTAAAAGACCGTGCTCTCTACTATAGTCACCACATGCGTGGACAGGTGAATCACACTGTGTTTCAGGAGCAAAGCTCACACAGTTCACATGTGTAGTGGGTTAGAAATCTTTGCCTAGTCCTCGCCACAGCGTTTAATCTCAGCAATGGCCAATGTAGGTTCAAATGAGCTTGTGGTTGAAACAATATACAATAGTTTGGTATAAAGTGTTGAGAGGAGAGGGCTGATTATAAATGATCCAGCAGCCATCGACCGAGTCAGAACCTCTATGCCCTGTAGGACAGAGTGTTGGCACAAACACCAGAGGAATGAAAGAAAATCTGATTGGTGCCTTCTTCCTTCTGGTCTGAATTTGCTAAAAATAAAAAATAAAAATAAAAAAAGAAGGGAGAGAGGGAAGCGGGAGGGGAGGGAGGGGAGGGAGGGAGGACCAATTCTGAGGAAGAAAAACCACTCGAATATAACACACATCTCTCCAGGATGTGAAGGATCTCTAACTCACAGCCCAGGGGGAGAAATAACATGAAACAAGGTGAAGTTCTGTGTGCCCAGGGAACCCACTAGAACCCTTCCCCTTTCTTCTGTCTTCCCCTGTGTAACTTCATCTTCTCTGAACTCCTGTCACATGACGCATGCTCAGCGTTCTAAATAACACATTTGCCTCTTGGTCTAGTGTTAAGATTACTTAACACTAGATATGTGGCCTTATCTTAACAAGAGATGGGTTTCATTGAGAATGGGCTTTTATCATCCTCCATAGAGTTTAACACCATTATCCATTATGGATGTGTTGAGTGCGGAAAGAAATAGTCCCTGCAATAATAAAGCTCTTTGTATTCGTCAGGAAAACACCAATGTAAACTTTCAAATTTACAAATGGTAACATTGTATTGATAGTCAATCATTCAAATTCTCAGGGAACAAGTCCTATATTGACAGAAATTCTAAAATTAATGATGATCCTTTATTTATTTGATGTGGAAAATTCTGTCTAATAGTGATGGTGTGACTCTCGGACATTGGAGACTCTCCGACTGCACATTCATGGATGGTTTATCTCATCATCTGTCATCTTCCACTATTTCATTTCATGTGTTTGAAGGGTTTTGTGATTTTAACCTTTTTCCTGCTCTGGGATATTCTGGCTCTAGATGGCTCACTCTCCAGGGCTATGTCTGCTTTTGTGAGTTTCCTGCCAAAGTTACATTCAGAAAAAGAACCAAGGAACAAAAGAGCTGGCACATCTATGGACTCACAACTCAACAGACCAATTGTTGACAAACCGAAAGGCATGTTGATGCGCGTCAAGGGTGAGGAAGTACCGATTAATTATAGAAAGTATGACATTAGAACTCACATTGAAGCACAGGGTGTTAGCAAAGCTGGTCACAGTCTCCACTAAATTCTCCACCTTAGTTTGAAAAACACACTAGAACAAAAACAGTTCGCACTAAGTCAAATATACAGGCTTTTGAGAAGGAGGAGGGTAGTTTTACTTACTTGGAGGCAACTCGGAAGTATTTCTGGATGAAATAAAAGGCGACACCCAGGGGCACGAGCGCAACAAGGAACACAGGCGTGGCGTAGGAGATCATCCCGATGGCAGACAAGCAGAGCAGAGTGGAGCGGGTCAGCGACTCCAAGGTGGGAGGGATGTGCTATGGAGAGCAGTGTGCTCCGCTTAGCGCACCGGCCAAGGCAACGTAATAAAAACACCCGCTTTCATGTTAATGCTGAGTGATATGGGCAAAGCAGTCTACAGGCGTGTTCGCTGTAGACAATCGCACATGCTTCCACAGTGCAGTACCATTGACATGTCCTCCTCCTACTTATTTGAATACTTTAGGTAAACGGTTACACTACAAGTCATTTTCATCCCTGAATTCTGCTTTACTATGATGGACTATAGGTATTCCCATGTTAGTATTTTCAAACATTCCTTTTTTATGTGTGTACACCATTTCAAACTCATTTATTCCTCCACTGTAAGGCATGCAGACTATATTTTTCAGTAGTTGTGTCCTTCCAGTTTCTTTGATTGGATTTTTTGCCTTTTCCTTATTGACTTTACATGCTCTTTGTTTATTATGCTGCTTATCTTCTTTCTTTTACAATTTAAAATTGCCTTTGGTGCTTTCAGCTCAATCAAGGTTTAAATTTTTATATAGTTATTTCTGTTTGTCTTTTTCTTAATTTTTCTAAGTTCTGTCTTACTTCAAAGACCTCTTGTAGTTCATGATTCCAAAACTACCCAGCTATATTTTATTTCACCGTGTGAAGGCTTTTTATGGCCATCTTTATTCTATAGACATTTGTTTCATATTTTATGGATAGCTGTCTCAAAATCTTTTATTTTAAAATTAATGATTCTCATAGTTTCAAGATTTCACATTTATCTTGTGTTAAATTCTATCATGTACTAATTTGTGTGTGTGTGTGTGTGTGTGTGTGTGTGTTGTGCACATATGCATGAATTGGTATGAGTGAACATGTGGAAGCCAGACGCTAACACTGGGCATCTTCTATACTGATTATTCACTTTATTCTTTGAGTCAGAGTCACTAATTGAATATGGAGATGGATTTTTTTTTCCACAGTGGCTAACTAGCAAGCCCCTGGCATCTACTGTCTCCCCTCCTCTCCCAGCAAGGGTCTCATATGTACAAACTCATGCACACAATTGAAAAAATAAAAATAATAAGACCTGAAAATTAGATAGAGAGCAATAGAAGACTGTGTCTAATGTCCATTTTGGGCTAACACACACACACACACACACACACACACACACACACACACTCATGCATGTGCAAGGGTGCTTATATTTCCAAGTGTATATGTTCATACAACACACAGAAACACATAGAGAGTTTATCCTAGAAATCATTTCTTTTTCATTTTGATATCAGTGCAAATGGGCCCTACTTTAAATTTTAGTAATTCTCTACCATTAAGCGCCATCTGGCTTTGTTTGAAATGCTGTTTGGTTTATACTAGGGAATTTGTGTTAGAACTCAGATACTTACCTGGTCGATGATATTGGTATCAGCAGAAAACCGATTGAGAATCAGTCCCAGAGGTGTCGTATCAAAGAACCTAAGTAGGGAGCAGACCAAAGAGAGTGATAATGTGCACTGCCTGGACCAAAGGAATCGCTGAGTGACATCAGAGTTTTGAAAATGAGATTTTCTATATTGTTCTGATCAATGACTAAATTTTTTCTTTAAGCTTTCATATTTCATTTCAATTTTAAAACACATGTTTTAATTACTACATGAATAGGGGCAAAAACATTTTTTTTTACCTTATTGGCCCAAGAATTATCTTATTAAGGAGATTGTGGTGGAGGTTCTTGGCGGCTGTGAGACCCATCCATTCTACAGTGAGGGAGGTGACGAGGCAAAGGAAAATGCCAGCTCCACAGAGGATGCTAAACCCAGCCACATAGAAAGTCTAGGAAAAGCCAGCACAGGAAGTGACATGAAACAATCATCTGAGCTTTTCCTAACTGTAAAACAAAATACTGACATTAGACGTGTTGTTGACATCCCTACCTTGCTTGCATTTGGAGTGCTGAAATGTGGCAGATGCTCGGGGCAGCAGCACCATCAGGTCAGCCCCA
>OU015745.1:6555430-6570008 GCA_907169655.1 Acomys percivali | reverse complement strand
CCTCCTCTCTGCCCCCTCCCCTCCCCCTCTCTGCCCCCTCCTCTCTGTCCCCTCCCCTACCCCTCTCTGTCCCCTCCTCTCTGTCTCCATCCCTTCCTTCCTCATGACTCTGTCCCTCTCTTCTGTTTGGGGCTTAGTTTCTCAATAAGCGAATTGGACTAAACTCATGGATTGCAAGCCGTCATATCGGGTGCAAAAGCTGTACACGTAAAGTCACCTCTGTCTGTTGAAAGGACTTCCGAAGGTGATATTTTCCTCGACTGTAGCGTTTAGGAGCCAGGGCTTCTGGGCAGCATAAGCCACAGAATACCTGCTTCTGCTGTGAAGAGGCCAAACAACACAGATTACACGAAGTGCTGTGTGCGGGGCATGAGAGCTGAGAGAGCACGTCAGACACAGAGGCAGACAACTAAGAGAAGGCAAAGGCACTTACTAAATAAATTACAGGGATCTGGATTGAATTAAACTGTGATGAGTAAAATTTGATTCTCCTGTGCTGACGAAGTGTTTAATATTACAAACTGCTAAGAGAAATTTTCTTTTTTAAATTGAGATTAAAGAGTTGTTAATAATTCATTCTCTTTAGTAGCCACAGATGCTTCAGCTTGTGTTAAACTCACTTTATGAAACAGTGGGTTTTTTTTTTTTTTACAGTGACATATAAGAAACATGACTTGAAACTAGAATGCGAGAGCATCCATTTGTGGCTCAATCACACACGCAGATTTTAAATCCGTAGGCAATGCATGCATATTTCAGAGTGACAAATGGTACCTAGAGGAACGCACTTCAGTGTTGAAATCACACATTGGAGGTCCGCGTTTCAAACATATAAAATGTTTTTTAAGGAGAGGAGTTGGGGAGAGATGAATAGGATCGTAATACATTGTATGGCATTCTCAAAGAACTAATTTAAAAAATTTTAAGAGAAAGGCAAAAATAAATAAATAAAAACTGATGAACTCCTCCTCTCTTCTCTATTTCTTTAGCTCGCTAATTCTATCGTATGCTTATACATTAAATGACTCAGCCATTTAATGCGCTGAAGAAGCAGAAGATGATGGCACCAGGCTGGGGAAGGGAAGGGATGAGCTTTGAAGTCAGATTTCCATGGTTAGTTCATGATCTGTCGGTTATAACGATGGGATTACAGTTAACGGAGAAGGGCGGTTAAGAAGAATTGAAAAAAGCTAACTGGTCATTGGGAAGCAGGGCGTCTTAGGCTTTGGAGAACATTAAAGTCTAGTGTGACAGTCATCTTTTAAATAAGTACGTATGCAGGAAGGCAGTGGTCCCCAAGTCCTGCATGTCTGCCTGCCCCTTCCCCCTTAGTCGGGGGAAGCATCTTTGGATGCTGGGGATCAAACCCAAAGCTTCTTTGAGTTTTTGTTTTGTTTGTATGGAGGAGCTAACCACTGGGCTCTCCATCTCAGCACCATTCTGAGATATCGTTTGATGCACAGTCAACGGACGTATTAATTCTTAGAGTTTTTATTTGGTGAGCCCTCAAGCTCCTTTACTTAAGACAGCTTGATTTTCAGCCAAACTTGAAAGACGGCAGAGTGGCTTAGAGATCAAGCCTGACCTCCTGCCTCAGCGCTTACAGTACTGAGACCCCCGGGCGTCAGCTTGACCGACCAATCCTTTTGTGAGCCACCGCCGTTGGAAATACGATAGGCGTTCTCAAAATGACTGCACACTATCGGAATGGAGAGGGCAACTGGGGCAAGAGGTTAAAGACTGAAAGGGGGAAGTTATTCTTATTAAACTCGGGTGAAAATAGAAATAATACCTTCGGGTTGCTTCAAAAGAAGGCTCAGATTCATTTACACTGTAAGTACGGCAAACAGCGCTCATTAATGACCAAAGGACATGTGTGCAAACCAGGCATGAGATAGGCAACATCAGAGATATTCTTTCAACTTATGTCAAAGACATAAGCAGATAAATTGTTTTCGTCTTCTTTTCTGTCTTCCCCTAGCAGGGAACATTTCATCACCAGCTTCCAGACGACACAGACCCAGCTACCTCCCACACAAGCATCGCCTCGTACAGTAGCTTATATCCTATGTCCAGTTTTGCTCTGGAAACTTGAGTAATTTCCCTAAGACACAGTTGTCTACAGTTTTGCATTTCCTACTACTCCATATCATTAAAATTTGGTTTTAATCTACTTATAGTCTTCATTTACTACCCTGTGACAGGATCAGAAGAAATACCTTGAGACAATGCCCTATTCAGGGGAGGAGGAGAATGCATCTAATGACATTGCCTAGTAATAAATTTGTCTTAGAACTGTTAACAGTTAATCCTACCATTATGAATTGCTGATGACACTTTAGGATGTCTAATGGAAGCAAAGATCCATAATACCACTAAATACCAGGCTAATAAAATACCAAGTCAAAAAGTAATAATCCCTTGATTTAAGTAATTCATAAAAAAAAAAAAGTGCGAAAATACTCTACTTCCCAATTTAAGATACCAAGGCATTTGAACTTAATGTTTCGGTAGTAACATTATTTAAGGCATTTGAACTTAATGTTTCAGTAGTAACATTATTTAAGGCATGTGTGGAAGGAAAGGCAGATGTGTTGGAAGTTGGTAGGCTCCTCTGTGTGAAGCTCATCCACACAAAAGTGCTCACCACACAGCTGTATGTGTCAACCCAGGCTGGAGACCTTGGAAACCATCAACTTATCCAAATAATGACTGGTTAATTCCCCACCATGTTAAATAGCAACTAAAATACTTATTGGAGTTGGGAGATGAATAGCAGGTAAAGTCCTGACAGCCAAGCTCGACAGACCTGAGTTCAAGCCCTGAGACCCATGCAGCAGAAGGAGAGCCTCCCTGGAGTTGTCCTCTGACCTCCACACCCCTGCTGAGGCATGTGCACTTCCCATGCAAAACAAACAAAGAGAGATCATTAAACTTAAGGTGTATTTCTGGTCACATCCTGGAACTGACTTTCCTAGAGACAACGTGAAGACGACGGTTCTATCCCACACTGCACCTGCTTCGCTGCTGTCAGAGCACAACAAGCAGAAAGTACCAAGGTGAGCAGAGAGTCTCCATGGAAACACACTCCTGGGGATGTCTGTGGAAGTGTTCTCAGGGAGTTTTAACTGAGAGGGAAGATCCACTCTGAACGTGGCAGACAGCATCCCATCGGCTGGGGCCCTGGGCTGAGAAAAGAGAGACAGAACCTGTGTCTCTCTGCCTCCTGAGTGCAAACGCAAAGTGGCCAGCTGCTTCCTGCTCCAGCCCTCCCTACCACTCATGATGGACTGAGCTCTTAAACTTTGAGCTTAAAAAAAACCAACCAACCAAAACAAACAAACAAACAAACAAAACAAAACAAAAACAAAAACAAAAACAAAACAAACCCCACAACTCCTTTACTCAATAACTTTGCTTTGTCAGGTGTTTCTTCAGAGGTACAAACAAAGTAACTAATTAACAGAATTAGCAATGGAGCTGATGCCACTAAGAAAATGCCAGGAGAACTTGAGGCTAGAGAAAGGGCCTAGAAGATGTCCACAAGTTACACTGCCCAGACAAAGAACAGGATAAGTCCCATCTGGCTAAAGCATCGCATAAGCACCAGGCACAAGACCCACAAAGAAAAGTAGATACAAATTTAAATGGCACAGCAGATGCCATCAGGGACCATATCACGGGGCCCAACAAACCCCACTGTGAACTTTGCTTTGTTTTGTTTTCCGAGACAGGGTTTTTCTATGTAGCCCTGGCTGTGCTGGATCCGCCTGCCTCTGCCTCCCTCTTGGGTGCTGGGATTAAAGGTGTGTACCACCATTGAGAGAGAGAGAGAGAGAGAGAGAGAGAGAGAGAGAGAGAGAGAGAGAGAGAGAGAGAGAGAGAGACAGAGACAGAGACAGAGACAGAGACAGAGAGACAGAGAGAGAGACAGAGAGAGAGAGACAGAGAGAGAGAGAGACGACAGACAGACAGACAGAGAGACAGAGGAGACAGAAACAGACAGAGACAGACAGAGACAGAGACAGACAGAGACAGAGAGAGACAGAGAAAGAGATTAAGCTGAGAAGCTGCACTGCACTCCGGTGGAACACAGGAACCGGAAGGAACAGGAAGCAACCTTGGGAGCTGTCAGAACAGTGAAGGCAGTGTCCTTGGGAGAGCAGTGACAGCTAAGGAGAGAAGCACCCTGCTCCCTGAGCTTGCAGGGTCGGTGAGAGGGGAAGATGGAGGGTCGGGAGACCATGAGCACGGGAGGGAGGGAAGTGCCTACGATGGAGGACAACAGAGATTTTAGGATGAGAAGCGTTCAGTTTGGGGTGCCTGGGGAATTCCAAATGAGCTTGGCCACAAAGCAAACTTTTAAGCTCAAGGGGAAATCCAGGAAGCAGATAAGAACTTTGGAACGATTTCCTGTCTTGACACATGTGTTAGATAACAGAGTTCCAGTTTCCACTCCCCTTATTACTTAAAAAAAAAAAAAAAAATCAGTAAATGGCTCCAACAATTCTAATCTGTTTACAAGAGAACAAAAGACCAGGAGCAGAGAGTGGAAGCCGAAGTCTTGGGAGGATGTGTGATGGTCCGGTAAATACAGAAGCAGAAGAGAGAGAAAAGCAGGACCCTGGAAAATACCACGCTGAGCAAACTGACTAAGGAAAAGAAATCCATGGGATGAAAAAAGGAATGGCTTGTTTATCGGGTGGTTTGGGCTGCTTTATAAAGATGAGGTCTCCTTATATAGCCCAGGCTAGCCTCAAAGTCTTGATCCTCCTTCCTCATTGTCCTGGGACCTGGAGTTATGGATATGTGCCAATGTGCCTTATTACATTCTTAAAAGAAGAACCAAACTGTAAAGTTTTAATGGAAGCTAAGCAAGGAGGTCATCTGAATATGAAAAATATTAGTGCAGTATCAAGTGACTAGGAGGTAGAGTGAGGTAATGCCTAAAGTGTGTCCAGTGCACTTAAGGATGTCATGTCTTAAAATTATTTATTTATTTTTGCGTGGACACATGCATGTCATGGTCTAAAATACGTAAAAATATATCCAAGGGCTATTGTCCAAACTTTAATTTCATTCTTGGCTTCTTTTTCCAGCCATATGCATTTTTTTTTTTTTTTTTTTTTTTTTTACAGAATAAGATGGAAAATACATAGTCTACATGCTTTGGAATGCAAATAAACTCCTTAAGAGTGCAAATGTAGCTCCACAGTGCCATGTTGTTTGTGTATTAAACAAATGATAATAATCATGAATGGTAATGCCCAAAGTCAGATTGACTCAACTGGAGCGCAGGCCCAGAGGACTGAACATCAGAGGAGCAGATCTGAGCTCCCTCAAGTGTGAAAGGGGGACCTCAGATAAGCCCTCACTATCTAAGCTACGTGAAATGAAAACCAAGCAACTTGGTTTTGGTGATGGCGACTGTCACATCGCATAATGTAACCCCGGGAGACCTGCTTCTTCACCCAGAACAAGGAGTGACAGTGGGAGGACAAACACTGCTTAGTGTCTGAGTGCAGTGACCAACACCAAACTGAGGAACGATCGTTTCCTGAGCTCTGCAGAATGTGAGCAAACAGTTTCATGGCTACTGCCATCTAGATTGACCCAACAATGCAGATAAAACAGACACCCAACTTTTCTCAGCTTCTTTCTTTTGCCAATGATACTGCAAACAAGAGTGCTAGGTCAAATCTCACAGCCAAACATTTCTCTCTCCTGATGCGTGTTTCAAGTACGATGTTTTCTAAAGGGCCCAGAAATAATCTTTTTTTTTCCCCTCAGAGAAACGTGTGTACAAGAACAGCTGGCTCCGCTACATGGAACTTGTCCAAATCTGGGCCTTTTACAGGAAGGCTTCTCAATTTTGGTGCAAGTGACACATGTGCCAGGATGACGCTGGTTTGTGAGGGTTTCAGTCTCAGGTTGCTTAGCAGGTATCTCTAATCTCCAGCAACAAGAGCGACAGCAGCGTAGTTCCCAAGCATGTCGCCTGACTGACACTGCAATGCTCACAAGGGAAGAAGCACTGTACCTGGATACGAACTCCTAGACAGTACTCTGGTTCATTCGTTCATTCGTTCTTTCTTCATTTCTTTCTTTGACAGAAGTTATGACTAGACCCTTCCCACGTGGCCTATGAGGAATTAACTAAGTCGGCCAAACTAAATAAACTAAGTTTGCTCTTCAGTCCTCAGTTCTATACTGGTATAGTCCTATATAACTCCATCACCTCAACATGCTTTGAAGACCCCCCCCCCCCGCCCCTACATCCCTTCCCTGGGCTAGTGACCTCTCTTGATGTCAACGGAGGTGTTTGCTCTTTGCAAGTCCTTCTTTCAGTGTCTCAGCACTTCAAGGAATGCCAGGCGAGGCCCCTTCCTCTTCACATCTTTTAAGCTGCACAGCACACTAGGCTGTCCTACCCACACGTTCTTCAGTACCTTCAGTCTGGTTTACACTCAACGTGGAGAGAAATTGCTGCTTTTCAGTCTTTTACGAAGACGTCATAAAAGACCGTTTGATATTTGTTCCCTGAGCATTGAACCCTTGATAACCTGTTTGCATTTAAGCTTTATAAATAGTGTAAGCTTTTCATAATTTATCTTGTTACAGGATGAATTTTGAATGTTCGCTATTGACACTTAAAAATCTGTCTTCGCCACCCCAACCTTTCATCTTAGCACACACCTGTTTAATACTGTCATAAACGGTCACAGTGAGTTATTTTATAATTTAAGGTTGCCACGAGTTTCTGTTATTTTTGAGATTTTTATTTTTATGGCTTTTTCATATTCCACCGATTCTATGGCCCAGGGCATGGAGAACTGTTCTTCTAGTCTTCACTTGGAAATTTAGCAGTGTGGCAGAACACAAACCAGTTAAAACCATCTTAAAGCACTGTCCTAGATAGTGCTGTCAGCTTGACACAGCCCAGTCACTCCTCTTGGTTAAGGGATTATCTAGCTTATAATGATCTAAGGGCAAGTCTGTGGAGGGTTGTCTTCACTGTTGACCCAGCTCACCGTGGGTGGCATCATCCCCTGAGCTGATAATTTTGGGCTGGAAAGGAGAGGAGCTAAGCTGAGCCAGGTGAACCTGCAAGCAGAGTTCCTCTGTTGGTTGTTTTCTGCTCCAAGTTCCTCCGTGATCTCCTAGCCGGACTTTCTTGAGCGATGGACAGTGATTTGGACATGGAAGCCAAGCAAACCCTTCCCTCCCCAAGTTGCTTTGGTTTGAGTATTTATCACGACAAGAGAGGAAAGTAGAACAGACATACTTACTTGCTCCAGTAAACCTTCCCTTCCAGGGTCTGCATCTCACCAAGGATGGCAAGAAGAAGAGATGATTTCCCACATCCCACCTGGCCCACAATCATGGTTAACTGGCCTAGATAAATGAAACAGAAGACAGGAGGATGAGAAAGACGTCACTTAGCTGCATGAAACTAAAACCTGGCCACGGTGGTAGGCTGAGCTTCTCAGCAGTAGGAATACAGACAGCTGGAAAGATGACTGGTGTGTGTGTGTTCAAGGCCAGCCTGGCCTACATTGCACATCTTAGGCCAGGGAGAACAACACAGTGAGAGACCCTGTCTCAAAAAAAACCTAAAAGCAAAAGCAAAAAATTTCAGCAAAATAAATAACAAAATGAGTTAAAAGTATATAACAAGATGAAATCCCAAAAATATTTAGACAGGTCTAATGTTTTGATCCCTAGTCCAGTTTGATCTTAAGCAGGGAAACAAACAGTTCCTGCCCCTGTGTTTTTATAAAACAGAAGAAAAAGTAAGACATATGCTCTTGACTTATTAATTTTTCTTGAAAGATCTCATGTGGCCTAGGCTGTCCTCAAAGTTACTGAAGATTTCTGACCTTCTGCCCTTGCCAACTGAGCCACATTGCAGATCCATGCTTTATTATTATTTTTTAAATGGAAAATAGCTGATATGACTAACGAATAAAAGAAATAACTTCTTAAGCCATCAGTATTAGTTTTAACCTCCACCATTAAATTCACACAGTAAAAGGTCAATTATTACAACAATTGCTAGTTGGGATGAAAGTGAGTTGGGCTGTTACTAGGACTCCCTAATTTCTCACTTTGACCTCAAGGTATGCTAGAAAATGCCGAAGCTACTGACCGCTACACACAAGTTGAGCATGTATTTCTATTCAGTTATTCAAACATTTTAAACAAATTTATTGTGATCATCTTTATATATCTTGTTCTTTTTGGTGCTACTATAAATGTTATTATTTTCTCAATTTCTTTCTTGGGTAATTTGCTGTTAGCACATCAGAATATACAGAAATAAAACTTAACCAAAGAAGAAGAGCTTCAGACTAAAAACTACAAAACAGTGATGAAATGCATGCTGGAAAATGGAGGTAAATGGAAGCACATCCAAGTTTATGCGATTGACAAACTAACATTATTAAGATGCCTGTGCTTCCATCTACAGCTTGAATGGAACCATCTGCCACACCCATGGAAGAAATATACTGCAAATGATGCATTATAAAGCCTCCTCAATCTGTATGGTCACACACATTGGGAGGTGGGCTGTAATAGAGCCCAGGACTAACGCCACATGTATATAGCCACCTAATCTACCATAAAAGTGTCACGATCACACAGTGGGGAAGGAACCAGTGGGATGGGCAAACTGCATGTCCACTTGCAGAAGAATGAGACTCAACTATTACATGTAGCACACTGAAGTCATTTCACAATGACACAAAGACCTAGCACGTGGGAAGCTTCAAACCCCTCAAAGAAAGCACAGGGGAAGAAGTTCTTCATAGTAATCTTAGCAGTGAATTTCTGGATTTTAAATGAAAACAAAAAATAGAATCAATTCCACAAAACCGCAAAATAGCAATACCTCAAAATATAAACAGCACAGCCAAGAAAATGATGAGCAGAGGGAAAAAAATGACAGAAAACACTCTGTCTGATATTTATTATATGGTAAGCTATTAATACTCAAAATATACGAGGATTCCCTACAAATCAATAGCAGAAAAATAGAAAGTGAGCAATTTAGTGAGAAAAAGAGTAGGAAGGTGATTCAAACACTCAAAACAGAACTACCATATGGTCTGTTGAAATCACCTCTGAGTGTCTGCACAAAATAATTAAAATTCAGATAGTAAAAGATGTCTATGTTCCCACATTCACTGAAGCATTTTCCCAACATCAAAGCAGATACAAACAACCCAATGTCCATGGACAGTTAAGAAAACATGCTACATGCGTGCAATGAAATGCTAGCCTATAAAAGAAGAAAGCCCTGCTGTTTTCAACAATACCAATGAACCTTGGGGTATTATGTAAAATAAAGTCGATAGGCAAGGAAAAGAAGATGATCCATGAGTTCACAGACGTGACTCTCAGTAGCAAAAACACCGAAGGTGGTTGCCAGCCGACAGAGGAAGGGAGCTGTGGGGGAACTGCTGCTTAGTGGGCGTGCGGTTTCCAAGATGCTTCAATGCCTGCTCAGTGTAATATCTAATCACTTAAATATGTGGCAGGATATCTCATGGTATCTTCTTCCCATGAAAGTTTATAAACTAAAAGAAGAAGAAAAAGTCATGGTTCTATATCAAGTTTGACGCTATGACGGCATCCAAGGCCTATGCTAGACCCAAACTCTTGAAGGAGACAGAAAGACTGTAAGAGCCACAGGTGCTGGATGGCTTCAAGGAATAGCAGCAGGGCAGTGGGACCTATGGACCCACAGAGGTTATGACAACATGCCCAAGACGTGTACAAAAACAAGCCAGACAAAAATCCAAGCATGGGGTGGGGAGGTTGGCATGGAATCCCACCACGGACTGAGGAGCTGTTGGCATTTGATAGCAGAGGCGGCCAGTTTTATTTACTGGGGTGACCCCTGATAGCGAAGCCATACTCCAGGGAAGGCGCTGCTCCCAAGAGTAGGTGAACAACAGAAAGGTTGTTTGATGATTTTAAAACTGAAAACAAAAACTCAAAGCTAGGGGAGTAAGAACGTGAAGGTGAGGGGTTTGGAAGATGGAGGTGAAAATGATCAAAACACAAGGCAAAGCTTTCTGAAAATATTAATTGATATTTAATTAATAAAAATGATTTATAAAACATCATTTTATTAACAAAAGAGCTAATTAAATATTGCTTTAAAGAGACTCAAAATGAAATACTAACTAGATAGAGCTATTGTAGTCTAGTTGCATCTCAGTAACCTTAAAGGCAAGCAAATTAATAGACAAGTGAAATGATCAGATGGGGTGATCCTGAAGTATTCGTAAGTGCCATCAGTATTTTCTAGGGCCTTGGATGTTTCCTCACGTAGCCTTTCTTTGAAGTTAGTTGCTCTCAAACACAATGAAAAACCAACAACCCCAATTCCTTAAGTACCACAAATCACTGAGTGAACAGTAAATAACTTGTCCAATGACAGATTTTAATGACACTCCAGTTTTATAATTTCTAGATCACAGAAGACACAGTTGCCCCATGAGGAACTTGGTACATATAAGTAAAAGAAATTTATGGTCATGTCTTTAAAAACTCCTTAATTGGGACAGGAGAGATGGAAGATATGTCAATGGTTAAGATTATGGGGACCTGGACTCAGAACACCATAGCCCCAGTAAGCACCAGATGGGCTTGTTACTCCAGCTCTAGTTCCAATGCCCTGGAAGATGGAGACAGGGCATTCCCAGAGTAAGCTGACAAGCCAGACCAGCCATGTCACTAAGCTCTAAGCTCATCTAAGAGACCCCACTTCACTGAATAATGTGGACAACTTGTTTATGAAGATTCCAGACCCCAGCTTCAGGCCTCCACATGCATGAACTCTCTCTCTCTCTCTCACACACACACACACACACACACACACACACATACAACATACATGCAAAGATACATGCACATAGTCGCTCACACACATACACACACAGAGACACACACACAAGAAATGGAAACTAAATAAACATAAATAAAGCTTTTATCACGTTTTGTTGTGCTTAATTATCTTGTTATAATACAAAAAAAATTCTTAAGCAATGAACCTTACCTGTTGGAATTCGAATGTCGATATTGGATAATGTGGCTAAACCACTGCCCCATGAAAAGTATCCATTTGTCACCTAGAAAATAAGAAATAGGAATTAAGTTAGACGTGTGTCCCCAGTGAACAACTCGAGGACAGCTCCTTTCTGGAGTTTCAAACTGCGACATATGAAATAGCACAGTGGCAGAATCAAATCTAAGTGTTTAGTGGCATAAATGAGAAACAAGTGTGAGGCTGGCTCAGTGGCTCAGAGCCTTGGCTGCTCTCTGCTCCTGTAGCTCCTGTGTTCAGTTCCCAGCACCCACATCACGTGGCTCACAACCAGCTCTGACTCCAGCTCCAGGGGATCCAATACCCTTTTCTTGCTTCTGCTAACACACACACACACTACACATAAACTAACACAGGCACATACATATACACATAAAAACAACAAATAAATACTTACGTCTTTTTTTTTAACACAAAGTAAAAATTACATTCATTTGGCATGTACTAGGAAAGGAAATCAGGGCTGATGTCACCACTGAAAGTGAAGACATGAGTAAGAGGTCTCTAGTGACATCTATAAAAAATTGATTGAAGATGCTACAGTTCCATCCGAGTGTGAGAGGGAAAAAATGGCCTGAAACTTCTGGTAAGAGGCTGGAATGTATACATTCACCCATAACCAAGTAGCCGCATGCTTCTCACGGGCCAGATGTTGAACCCACCACCTTGGACCAGCCTGAGAAGTGGACGGCATCTGGAGGAGGGGACTTCCAGAGGGGCAATGGCCGTTAGCCTCTTCCTGGGGTTTTCTCCCAGCCTTCAGTCCCACCCAGCTGTGCTCTGGAAGTTGTAATTTCTACTTGAGTTCTACCTATGCCCATGAGGCTACGGAAGGTAAAAAGGCAAAGTCTGAAATCCTATCAAAGGCAGCAGGAGAAGGTGAATGAAGCCATGTGGTCCAATGTACACACGTTGGTACCGATTTCCTCCCAGTCAAAACATTGCATCCTCCTGGGAAGCTTGTCAAGACTCAGGAATTTCACACTGGAGACTCCTTAAGATTTAGGTAATAAACAACTCACAAGTATCGAGAAGTATCTGAAACTTACAAGATTCACAGTGCTTATCCATCCCTAATATTACATAACCGGTAAAGACTGAGAAAGAGACTCTGAGCTGTCAATCTCCCTAGAATTTGTGCAGAGAGATCCTGGTCCCAGCTTTCCTGAGTTATCACCCAATCTGGGATGGATGTAGTTGCTTTGAGTTATCCACGCTCCTATAGGCAACCCTCTCCCATATCCCTGTAAGTAGCTCCAATAGACTCATTGGTTCACCAAGTTGGACTTTAGTGGTATTGTTAGATTAGTTTCCTAACTGTGGTGAGTGAACATGTGCTCATATCTCCCTAGTGTCATGGAACAATTAGCTTTTCCTTTTAAAACATGTATTTATAAAACTGGTGTTTTCTATGAATCACTTTGAAATGGGTTGAATATTAGTTTCTAGTAGATTTGAAGGAAACGCTATCTTCAGGGTACCAAATATAAGATTGAAACAAAACTTGCGGTCAAGAAGTGAAGAAAAGAATGATAGACTCAGCCAGGCAGTGGTGGCGCACGCCTTTAATCCCAGCAGTCAGGAGGCAGAGGCAGGCATATCTCTATGAGTTCGAGACCATCCTGGTCTACAGACTATTTCCAGGACAGCCAAAGCTACACAGAGGAACCCTATTTCAAACAAACAAACAAACAAACAAACAGGGTGATAAACTCATGGAAGCACACTTTAAAAACTATCAGGGCTATCTATGATCACAGTAAAGAATCTCTAAAGACACATTTGAGAGACTTTCGCAGGCTTCAGCCCAAAAAGCAACATAAATGCTTCTACTTGTGTAAGATGTTAAGAGACAGACTAACCTTTATGGCAATATCTTCCGTGTCTGCAGGCCGAAGACGCCGTGCTTGCTCGTAGCTGTCCAGGTGGTACCTCCCAGGCTGTTTCCTGTTTATCGGTTTTGATTGCTGCACCCCAAAAAGAGAAGGACAAAAATTGAAGCATGATAAAAACACTGACATTTTACCAACATTCACTCATGTTGCTATTTCACTTCAATTCCAAGAAAAAATTAGGAAAGTGAATGTCAAATTTTAGTCTTTTCTATTGATTCTCCACAAGAACAACTAGTGAAAAAGGACTGAGCTAAAAATTTAAAGCTGATTGAACTCTTGGGGAAGCAAAAAGATGAAGACGTAGTTCCTGTAAATGATGGTGGGAAGGGTGCTGCTCTTTGGGCTTGCTGGCTTCAGCCTCGCCCAGAGAACCAGAGCCCATGGTTCAGTGATAGACCCTGCCTCAAAGCATAAGCAGAGAGTGAGAGAGGACACACACGCCCTCGCCAAGCCCCTCTGTATGCACAGGCTTGTGCACCCACCTCCCCACCCACACATACACACTCCCACCTACTCAAGCGCATACACGGACACAGACTACTAAATAAATATTTAAAACCCCATGTATTATAAGCAGGCTGATTAGATTAACTTCGAGCAAATTGTAATCCATCTGGGAGAGCCATCAGACTTACAAACAAACACTCCAGGAGGATGTGACTGGTCATCTTTGGGAGTCATGAGGAGTCTGAATATGATAAATGCACATAAGCCAGACTGAGTTAGAATGCACCCAACAAGCTAGTGTGGGCTGTCAGAAGAAAAAGATGTAGGATATTTTTTTTTCTACACAGAGATGGAGAGTGTTTCACCAGGAGATGCATAAGTCTTAGAGTGATCTGGTCTCCTTCAAATGTTGTAGTGCATTCCTTTGCCAGCAGACTGACCTATCCACTGCAAGGAAGCCAGCAGCTCTAAGTGGGGACAGGGGTGGCCTTTATCTTTAAAATGCTTCCAAACAAGTATGGGGACCTCAGCCCTCGCAGATAATCCTGGAAACAGTCCAGGGAGCATTCTCTAATTACAACTCTTTAGGGTGGCTGTACCTTGCACGAGAAGATCTGTACCTATGCTCTAACGTCATGGTCTTCTGTGGTCCTGACTGCTGTAGTAGTATTGCCTCTGAGGCTCCAAAGGATGACTTCACACTCTTCATGAACCCAAGGCGAGGTTGGGAAGAAGAGTGTTGACAGACACTTGAGTCTCAGCTCCATAGATGTAACTTGAAGACGCTTTGGCTCTAGAACATCAATTCTCTGTGACGCTTCTACAGCCAAAACCACTCAACCCTAGGCTCTCACGGGATATATAGCATCTCAAGTGCTCTCAAGGAGGAGTTTCTACTGGTGCTATTTTCAAACACACAGCATTTTTGAAAGCTTGTCCTTTGTGGTTTGGGCCATCCACAGTGATGAATGACCCTGGAAGGCACCAGAAGTCCAAGCTGGATTCAATAACTGAAGATATTGGACACTACTGAAGGATATTCTTTTTCCTTCCAAAAATCTTTTTGCAGCGTAATTTTATTCTTCTGCTTCATCTCATACAGAGAATAATTCTTCAGATA
>OU015745.1:6514313-6550810 GCA_907169655.1 Acomys percivali | reverse complement strand
TCTCTCTCTCTCTCTCTCTCTCTCTCTCTCTCTCTCTCTCTCTCTCTGCCCCTCCCTCCCTCCCATTAGACTGTGAACACCTTTAAAAGCAAAGCTCTCCTGGGTCTATGTCAATGTGCATGCTATACTTCCTCAGTGATGTTGGTGAGAGAATAAGTGTCTAATAAATAGCAAAAGTGTCTCCTGCTCATGTGAAGTCTTTTCAGGAACCACCGAGGTAATAACTATGGAAAACACACAGACCCTTTACCTAAGGTGAAGTAACTTCAGCCACACTACCAGGCTTCTCCTCTACATGGCAAACCTACTGATGTAAGAAGCCTTCTCTTGGATATCAAGGGGCACGGCACCCCTTTGCCTTTCAACGTCTCCCCCTGATGATTCTTGCATCAGAAGCATCTCTCCATCCACACAAAACCACCTTTGGTTCCCCCAAATACACTAAGACTTGTAGGATACTTACGCCTCCCTTCTACAGTTGGCTACCTCTGGTTGACTTCATTTTCCCTCTTTCTTCCCACAAGTCAAGAGACACTTAGCCTTTTAGAGTTAGCAAGCATGGTCACACCCCTCAGACCATCATACACCAGACAGTCTCCCCTTCCTTTTAAATAAAATGATGGACATCTACACGCCACACTATTCTGTGTATAAGGATTCATTTTGCTCCCTGGCCTCTTGGAATCCACACCGGACTCCCTGATCATGTCTGTCTATCTCTTTACTTTGCAGTTACTAAGGGAATCTATCTTCTTGAAGTGGTCATCAGAGAATGTAGACCCATAGAACGTGCTTGGGCATTAGGTATTAAAATGATGGTAAATGAGTAAAGTTGAGATTTGTAAAAAAAAAAAAAAAAAAAAAAAAAAAAAAAAAATTTAAACGGGGGAGGAAGTGTTCCAGGCCATTTTTATGCATTGTCTTGTTTTATCAGCCTTCAGAAGCAGGTGTTATTATGGTATTCATTTGACAAAGAAGAAAACTGAGCCTCAGATGCAACCATACAGCACACTTGAAGTTGAGAAATAAGTACTTTATGGCTAGACTTTGAAAGCAGGCATGTTTGATGCCAGTAAGTTTGCTAACCTGTCTTCACCACGGTTAAGTTCAGTACTTTGCTAATGTCTAATCTGTTTAGGGAATTGCCAGATGTGCTTACAGGTTTATGTATACACATTTACCTGCTCACTTCTCAAATACTACTTTGGTTCCTTATTATTATTTTTTTATTATGCATCTATTATGGGTGTGTGCATGTGAGTGCAGGTACCAGGGAAGGCCAGAAGAGGGCATCGTATCCCCTATAGCTGGCATGAGTAGAGGTGGTGAGCTGTCCAGCATAGGTGATGGAAACCTAATTTGGGTCCTCTAGAAGAATAGTATGTGATCCTAACTGCTGAACCATCACTCCAACCCTTCAAATAACAGTTTTGATGTTTAGAAACAACTTGAAAATGTTGGGCAGGTGTTACCTTAATGCAGAATAGCTAATTTTGTGATTGATGTTTTTTTGATAAACATTATGAAGTCTTGTCAGTTGGAATACAGAGACCTGGCCAAGGTGTAAGCCTGATAATAAATACCAGGAACTGTTTATCTTACAGATGGTAATGCCAAGCAGAAACATATCCGAGGGACACACAAGAGGAAAGACAAACTTGCCCCTGGAAATGAGAGATTTCTTCAATAACATTCTTTTCCTCTGGCAAATAACATTTTTGGACATAGTTACTACATTACATATCAAATAACAAATACCTATAAGGAGTTCTACATATTCTACTCCAAAAGGGAAAACACATAAATTCTAAGGAATTGAAGAGGTTAGTTTAGTATCATGAAAAAAAAATCACTCTTATTCGAGTACATTTTTGTTTTTGAGGCAGGATCTCAGGTAGCCCAAGGTGGCCTTAAACTCAGTATGTAGCAGAGGGTAGCCCTTAGCCACTGATCTTTCTGCCCCTATCTCCCAAGTCCTGGGATTATGAGCCTGTGCCGCCATGCCTGTTGCTTTTTATATTTTAAAAGAACTTTATTTATTTTAATTTTATGTGTCTGGGTGTTTTGCCTGCATTTACTTCTGTGCACCAAGTGCATGCCTGGTGCTTTCAGAGGCTAGAAGAGTATATTGAATTCTCTGGGACTGGGGTCAAATTTTAAATAACAAATGACTTTTCTTTAGTCTGTTTTGTAACACTTTACCTTAAAACTCGAACAGTGTGGGAGGTTTGAGGCTGTGCCAAGGCAGTCTGATCATATTTGTGTCTTTGTTCTGTTCTGTCATAAACATAATAACAGGTATATTGCACGTGTGCATGTGCCCAGGCCCCACTCAATGAGTGTCTCGGGGGTTCCTGGGTATTTGGGATTCCACATGGCATTGCATCTTTCTGTGAAGAATTTCAAGGTTCCTCACATGCTCACAGAGAAGAAGCGTATGAGCTTGCTTCAGCCCATTCCAAACCAGCAAGGTTTTGAATATACTTAAGAGTCCAGTAAAGAACTTTTGATTTCTAGAGTCCCAAGGAGGTGATTTCAAAATCGGCTGACAAAGGCTCCAATTATAAACAGGCGGCTGAGCTAACTGCAGGCCAACTGGCATTTGAGATTGGTCACGGGTTCCCAGCACTAAAACAAATGCAGAGGCAGTCAACACTGGGAAAATGCTTGTTTGGGTTCCCAGAACTAGTACCCAGTGGGAAAAAAAAATCTGGCCACTTCTGTTGACCCACCACCTCTGTAGGACCTGCAGATCAGCCCAGCACGTCATTTTGGAGAAGTGAGCTTTTAGGAGCACATTCTGTTTGGCCTGTGGGAAGCTGGCCTGGGGCCCTGACAGTATGCTGGGCTTTATCAAACTGGCAAGTGCCTTTTCACCAAGAGGGATAAAGGTGGAAGGCTATGAGAAATTCACAGAGGTTATTATCCACTTCCACCTCAGCAGGATTTACTCACAGCATTGTACAGTGTGGGTTTTGAGGGAGAACCCTCTTATCTTTCTTAAATCAACTCTCAAAGTCCTTTTAATGTTTGACAAGCTTCTTATTTCAGAGGCGTGATGTGTTGTGAGTTATCGACTGCTTTTCATTTCGACTCCTAGTGCAAAGTCAAGTTTCAATTAATTAAGACCGCAACCATGGAAGATATAGCCATTAAATGGAAAAGAAAAAAGAAAAGAAGGACCAAAAATAGCAGACTCTGGCCATTTATCAATTTTATTGTTTGAAGTGGCTGCTCTTCCAGAGTCCTGCCTAATTTGGAAGCACAGCCTCGGAACTGCAGTCAGTGATCTATGTAAGTCATCCCGAAGGCAGAACAATGAGAGAAAAGAGAATGAGAGTAGGTGAGGTCAGAGGGTCTGAGCTCTAAAGTCCAACAGCTTATGGGACAATTACTGACAGCCTGGTCCAGGAGGAGGACTGAAGTCCCGTTAGGGTCCCATCCCCCTACCTGGACCTTTTCCAGACAGCTCACCTGCATTGTAATGCTGTCAGGCATTTAGTCCTTGGCCAGGCAATATAAACTGTTGCCTCCAACTAATATATTGAACTCTAGGTTTCTCAGTAACGCATGGGCCTTGTGGAAATTATTTCATTTTGAAATGTTCTACATTGCTGTTGATGATAGAATGTACCTTTAAGGACACCCCTCCAATGTTCAAGCTTTCTTCGGTGTTAGAGCATATAGACATTTCTTTCAAAGCTCATATACAAATGTGCCTAAAGCTGTCTGCGGGACACCCTGAGATGCTATAAGATGTATCAGGATTGCAAAAATGAGAATAAAATACAACTTCAAGACTGCCTTGCTCATAAGATGGTGACACAGACAGCAGATGGTGACTAAGACAGTGTGGTGTACTTGTCAACATATTTGGGTCTATGGTACAGATGGAAGAAGTGGGACATGGGCATCATCCAGTTATACCCGCTTCTGAAGCCAACCGTCATGGCAGATTATAACCAAGGCAAAGTTACTCTAGCTGTAAGTGTATTTAAGAGAAAATTAACTCTTTTCAAGTCTTTATATTTTCAAAGAATATGAGCTGAGGGCTTGTTTGTTTGTTTGTAGGTTTGTTTTTTTTTTGGTAGATTAATTGCAACCAAAGCAGCATATTCTGTTGGTTTGAGTACACATATAGACATCCGGTGCATCTTCGTGGGAAGTATGTGGCCACATTCATAGATATATTAAGTATACATGCAAGGTTTGACCTATCTCACTGCAGTGGAAAGCTTCACTGCCAATTCACCAAGAACCTTTAAGGTACCACCATAACTATCACCACCACGTATAGAAATATGACCTACGCCAACGATCAGAGAACACTACAGAGGTAAGTGGAGGTGGTTGCCTCAATGTTAAGCATGTGTGTGTGTGTGTGTGTGTGTGTGTGTGTGTGTGTGTGGAGGGGAATAAAAACATTCTAAATGGCCAGTAAAAAGGCAATTATTCAATAAATTAAACTCTTTTTCTAAAGAATCGACTGGGGAATGGCCAGTGGGAAGCTTCCTCCTGCAGCAGGTGGGAACAAATATAACAACCCATAGCCAGATATTATGCAGAGAATGAGGGACTTTGGACCACAGCCCTAAATGGAATGTCTCCATCAGATTCCTCCCCTCGGAGCTCAAGGAACCCCAGGGAAGAGGAAGCAGAAAGAGTGTAAGAGCCAAAGGGGTCAGAGGGCACCAAGAAAACAAGACCCTCTAACTCAACATAGGAAAGGTTCATTGAACTCAGAGAGTCTGAGGCAACATGCACAGGGTCTGCCCAGATCTGCTCCAGGCCTTCTGCGTATGGACTGTGGCTTCCAGCTTAGTGTTTTTATGGGACTGCTGAGTGCCAACAAATGGGTCTTTGGGTTTTGTGCCTTCTTTTGGCCTCTCTTCCTTATTTTGGTTTGTCTTGTCCAATTTCAATGTGATAGTTCTTGTTATATTTTGTTATATTTTAAAAAAAAGAATGAATGAATGAATGAATGAATGAATGAATGAAAACTAGCCACAATGTGAAGTTAGCAACTGAACTGCCACTTATAACTGCTAGAGAGGCATACTAGCCCAATGGGCATGTCCCACGAAAGCTTTCCCTTACCAGGAAACTGGGACCGAGGGGAGGACATCCTATTGGGACTCTAGATGAGAGAACAATGGGAGAATAGCAATGTAGAAGGATCCAGTGGGTCCTAGAAACCTACAAGTAGAACATTATGATAGGCAGATTTGGGTCATGGGGTCCCGCTCAAACTAAGGCCCTAGCCCATGGACAGGACAGTCTCCACACTTGAGTGGAGAGAGGGATTTGACTTTCTCATGTACTCTGGTGCCTCACATTTGACTATGTCCCCTGGCGGGGGAGACCTAGTGGCACTCAGAGGAAGGACAGCAGGTCACTGAGAAGAGACTTGATACCCTATGAGCATATACAGAGGGAGGTAATCCCTCTGAGGAACAGTCATAGGGGAGGGGAATAAGGGGAAAATGGGAGGGAGGGGAGAATGGGAGGATACAAGGGATGGGATAACCATAGAGATGTAACAAGAATAAATTAATAAAAAATAAATTAAAAAAACAAAAACAAAAAAAACAAAAAAACAAAAAAAAATAACTTCTAGAGAGGGAAATCTGTTCTTTCCAATAGAGTGACACTGTGTACATCAACCGCTGCAGGACAGGCATCCTGTTCAGGTGTAGTTGACCAGCATATAAAATGGACTACACAGTTTTTTTGTGTGTGATTTTATTTGGTTAAAGTTTGGTGCTTTTGGGGAGGGATGATTTATTTTTTTTCTCAGCTTGGGACGAGGGGGGGGGGAGGCTCTGTTGTATTGGATTTTTTGTTTGTTTTTTGAGAAAGAACCTAAAATTGGGTGGGTAGTGGGGGAAAGATCTGGAAGTACTTTTCAAGGATCAAAATATATTTAAATTTAAAATTGTTTTAAAGAATAAAAACATAAAATAAAAAGAAAAAATAAAGAGCCCAAATATATGACGATTTTATAAAAAATAGAGCACTTCATGTGGCCACTCAGTTTCTAACAGTGGTAGACATTTGGGCATCCTTTTGATGGCTACTTTTGTGCTTTTGCAAATTTACCAGCAGAGGTACATACTATTCAATATGCATCGATAAGCAGAGAAGGCAGGATGGTTCAGTGCATACCTGATAATGGCTTTGACTGCAAATCTGACCACTGTGGACAGCAGGAAGAGTGGTGTGACAAGGATGTGGAAGAGAGACAGTGAGGCGAAGGCTTCAGCAGGTTTCAGGTTGTTTCCACTGGCATACGCATGTGTCACAAATGTCTACACATACAAAAAAAAAAAAAAGGTTTATTTAGAAAGTACTGGAGAAAGTGACACATGTGCTGACATTCAACTTGGTTAACTTAGCATACCCTACCATGCTGGCATGTCCATTGAAACCATGTAAAGGGAATCACTTTACTACAAATTCAACAAATACTAAATACTAAATACTAGCCATTCGCAAAGGCATAATGGTTTGCGCATGATCCTAGCAGTAAACATGAGAGACAGCCAAGACAGTTTATTTATAGAATAGGAAAGTGACTTCTCTCAAATTACTAGTAGGGAGAAATAAACTGGACAGAGAACTCAGAGTCCCCTATGCCCAGCCAGATACTTTCCAAGCAACCCAGACTGACTATTCTAAGCAAAAAGGGTGGTCTAGCATTTAAAAGTCTCTACTGTGCAACTGTATTAACTGCTGACACTGTATACCAATGAAGACCTATTCACATTTGCAAAAACTACGTGGCTGTGTTTGGCATGTTAGTGAGAAATAGAATCACTTAACACTTCCTGGTTGCTAATATGAACTATTTTGCTATAAGAATGTCTGAGAACCAGGTCACCATGATTAAGAAGGATACTTCTCAACTGCTATTAGTTTTAATCCCAGAGGAACATGTGTCCACATCTGGGGATAGTTTTTATTTTCATAGCAAGAAGAGGTAATGATATCAAGTAGGGTAGGCTCCAGGGACACCACTATTTATACTAAAACTAAGGATATCCCCTTACAGCAAAGAATTGTCCAAACCAAAGTAACCATGGCACCAGAGCCGAACAATCCTGGACTAGAGCCATTGGATTAGAAACCACAGAGAAGGAAGTGGCGTGGGAAGTAGCAGCCATGGCCACCCACACACTCTCTGTCAGAAGGCATTCGTGAACACTCATCTGCTTCTGTTTCTAAAAGCAAGAAAAAGCATCTTACTGCAAGAACAGCCGCGATGGGAATTGCTGCGTTCATGAAGACTGCGGGGAGAAAGGAAATGTGTTATTCCACTGAGCTGTGAAACCATTTTCCCCCTTTCAATTAATCACCCGCTACTACTTTAACTCTTCGTGAAGACAAGAATGGCAGGGCGCATCGGCAGCTTCTGTCTGGACTCCCCCCGGTGCTCTCTCCTTGCCTGTGGTCATACGAGCTCCCACATACACACTTTAGCCAGGAAGTACTTTTCTTCATTATAGAATTATGATTTTTTTCAACTAAATGTTCCAAGAAGCAGAATTCAGATAAAACAATCTTTTGATGATGCAAATTAGTAGAATATTAAATTGTGCATTTTGAGAGCATTTACAGATTATGCTTTCTTTGGTCTACTGAACTAATCTAACTTATGAGACCTTGGTTATTATGCAGATGAAAAATGAAGAAGTTGACATTATTTCATATTCTGAATGCAACAGGGTTAATTAGCTTTTATTTTTAGACTTTACAGTTAATAAATAATTTTATATCTTCACCCCTACTTAAACCACAAATACAGAGCCAACACAGTGACAACCCAGAATTTTAGGCTAAAATCCTAGAGGGTTTAGCATAGTATGACTTTTCTTTTGTTTGTTGTTTTTCTTGTTGTTTTGTTTTAAAGACTAACTTATTTTTAATTCATATGTGTATGTGTGTATGTATGCATGTGCATTATATGCATGCAGCTGCCAGAAGAGGCCGGAAGAGGGCATCAGATCATCTGGAGCTGCAGTTACAGATCATTGTGAGCCACCTGGTGTGGGTGCTGGGAACTGAACCCAGGTCCTCTGCAAAAGCAGCAAGTGCTTTTAGCTGCAGAGCCATCTCTCCAGACCCTTTTTGATTTTTGCTTTTGTTTCAGAGACATTGTTTCACTTTGTAGCTAAGACTGTAGTGGAATCCACTATGTAGCCCAGACTGGCTTCAACCTCAATGTAGCCCCCAGTGCCTTAGGCTCCCAAGGGCCGGGGCTATATTCCAACACCACCAAAGATAATAGCATTTGAGTCATAGTAAAACCAGATGGATGGGTGACATTTGACTAAGCATGTATGAATTATACTAACACAAGCCCATTGTTCTAGAAAACACTGAGTTTGTACTTGGAGTACGTAATGATTGAGAATATACTGGGAACATAGTTCTGTGCCAATAAAATTTGATGTCTTTAACTTGAAGATCTTTTTCCTCCTTAATATAATCTTCAGGAAAGTCTATCAGCAGTCCCTTCCAAAACAGACGAGAAAACCAAGAGTGAGTACTTTTAAAAAGTTTAGAGACAGAATGGGCATTAACAAGCTAGTCAAGTCTGTTTAAAGAAATGGTTCCCGTTTTACTGAGAACTAGCTTGCTCTCCCTGTTGTAAGTGATGAACGTTTCAGCTGTGGCTACCCCACCAGGCATCACTACTGTTTTCATTTACCAGGGAGAGCATCAGCTGTGCAAGACTGGCAACCTGGGTTCAACCCCTGGTGCCCACATAAAGGTAAAAGGTGAAAAATACCACAAAGTTGTCCTCTGCCCTCCATACATATGCCACGAATATGCATGTCCACACACATCATCAAAATATAGTTTTAAAATGTTATAAAAAGTAGCAGAGGATGTCAGTATGTAATGTATCACAGCCCAAACCAACTGGCAAAGCATCAGATTCAGGTCTCCCAGACTCCAGCCTCCCCCCTAGGCTAGTCTCTGTCTTTAGAGCATCATGGGGCTAGTGGAGACTGGGCAAAATATGCATGGACAATAACAGGCTTTCTCTGAGGACCAGAGCATTTCATTGGTCATAAGCCAAACTTAACCCTGTGCACACTGGTCACTCAGAGTGACGATGTTGATGACTCACTGGAGAGTGATGTGTAGAGCGCAAAGGTTTTGAGGCTGGAGAGCTCCTTCATTCTAGTCTCTTCCACGCTTTTACAGAAAATGTGCTCCCAGGCATACAGCTTAAGGAGCTTGATGCCTTTCAGTATCTCGTTTGTCTTCTTCAGCCTCTCGGTGGAATAATCCTATTAGACAAAGGAAGAAACTGTAACACAAGATGTCGACAATTGCCTTGAAGAGGAAGGACCCAGAGGGGCTCAGGCCTTCTGGAAGCCTCGGCTCTGACTAGCTCTGCCGTGAATCACATGAGAAAATGCCCAGGTGTAGCTCAGCTCACTGGAACTCAATCTCAACTTCATTCATGTTGATGTTTTAGGTCAGCGTCCAAGGCAATGGGTTCCATCTTGGCCTCGTCATACGTGTGTGCCGTTATACTGTGTTCATGTTTGTCCCCTCCTGACGGTCCTCCCCCACGTCCTTTCTCTCATCTTGCTGGATGCTGTTCCTCTCCCAGGCGATCCCACTTTCTGCCTTCTTACACCCTGTGTCCTGCTGCCCTCCCTATGCTCTCTCCTTTAAGACACCTTCCTCTCCTGAGATAATTCCCTTTCTAGTACTGTGACACCACACACACACACACATACACACACACACATGGATGCGCATATACACACACTCATGTGTACACAAACACACACACACATGCACACAGATACATTACACACATACATACACCTGCATAAGCACATACATATACACATATAAACATTCACATATATACACACACCACTCACACATGCCCATGGGCACATACACATACATGGACATACATGTGCACACACAAATGCACACAGAACATGGAATACATCTTCATCTTGTGTCATCCACACCCAGGGACGACACACACAGTCTCTGAATCATCCCAGCTTTAGTATTGTCGTGTTGCCAAAGTATGTCTGTTGCCAAAGCAAGAATTCTTCTTGGCTTTAAAAATTAAGATGTGATGAAGGAGGCCTATCTAGAAGCACGCATGCCTCTATTTCTTCAGCTTCGCATTATTTTCTTGAGCAGCAGCTGCAGGTGGGGTAAGTATGGGCGCTCGCTCACATACGAGGTTTGTGACGGCCCCTTTTGACTTCCGTCTTCCCCCCCCCCCCACGCTGCCACAGAAGAACAAGTATGAAGCGAAGGGCTGTGCTTTGCTTCTTCTTTGGGGCTCTGAGGGTCCCAGTGTGGGATGACGTCACACTTTCCCTCATCCGTCTAGTAGCTGAGCCCAAGCCTACCTTCAGCATGTTTCTACGTTCTTCTTTGTACGTTCTTGTTTTAGGCTAAAAATCAGGGTGACTTCAGAGAAATTTGTATGGACTCAGGGTTCCCAACTTAATCATCTGTTTAGCTGCCTCCACCACTCACTAGTATGCTAGAACAGACAGTAAGGTGCAAGAGACCCCACTGCCATCAAAACGGAGGGCAGAGTAGCTGAAAGGCAGACACAAGAAAGCAAGGTGGCCATCCAGCTGTGGTGATTTTTTTTTTAAATCATTTTTATCTCTGTAGGACCTTGAATACCCATCAAAAGATTACTCATGAGCAACCAAATGAAAGACAGATGTTTGAGCGTGCCCGTCTCCGTTTCTGTTGCCTTCCATGTCTTTCTGCACTTGAATGCTACGGTAAAAAAACGGAGATGGCTCAGAGCGCAGTGAGGGTAAACACAGACAAGGAGCCATCTCTCCTGGCAGCAGACAAACGAGTGGGGAAAAAACACTGCCTGCCACTTGCATAACATACAACTTCCTTGTCATAGTAGAAATGCCAACTCAAGGAGAAATACTGTGGGTGGGAGCACCCCAACACATGTCTGACTTACACACAGCCTCTCTCACGTTTAACCAAGCTTCATTTCTAAACGTACTGTCAACAATTTTACTATTTGCAAAAGGCTCTTTGCAAGAAGCCAGTGCTTGCTCAAATACAGTTATTTCATGGTAAATTGAAGCCAGGAAGGGTTAACGCTTGGACTGTCTGCCCCTTCCTTGCCACAGTGAGCATGAACGCACTCAGTGGACTTCACTGTCACCTATAGGCTTTAAGCAAAGGCTCACACCACTGGAGGAAATTTAACTTCAGATGGGTCAGACTTGACCCGTGACTCCTGCCTGGATTAATTTCTTCCTCGTCATAACTTACACCCAATGCTTAAGAGTAACTTTTGACAAGTTTCTTTTTCTTTTAAAAGACCCAGCCAGATGCGGTGGTGTACACCACTGATCTCAGCATTGGAGAGGCTGAGGCAGGCCAACCTCTGTGAGTTCGAGGCCAGCTTGGTCTATATAGTGAGTTCCAGAGTAACCAGAGATACGTAGTAAAACCTGTCTCAAAACAGAACAAAAGGGGGGAGAAGAGCCAAGCTTTACCACCTGTGAGTCCCACAGTGGGGGACGAAGACAGACAGGTCTCTAGTTTCCATTCTGCCTATAGAGTTGTTCTTATACAACCATTTTGAAATAAGTACGGAAATCCTTCAGAAAGACTAAAGCTATATCTACCATATGACCCAGCTCCGCCACCCCTGAGCACTTACCCAAATGGAGCCACGTGAACACACCGCAGAGACACCTGCACACCAATATCAATACAGCAAAAGTCACAGTAACTGAGTTTGGAACCAAGCAAGACGTCCTCCCACAACAGGAGAGTGGATGAGGAAAGTGTGTGCATACACACAGTGGATTTTATTCCATTGTGAAGAGCAAAATTATGCTTTTTGCAAGACAATTGGTACAATTGGAGATTATCATATTAAGTAAATTAGGTCAGATTCAAAATAAAAATATCATGCCTTCTCTCATCTGTGAGTCCTATATTTTATATAGATACATAAATTCATCTATGTGTATATGCCATGAAATTAAATGTGAAACAAATGGGTTTAATGGGTGAGAAAGAAGGGGATGTGAGTGATAAAGATAGAATATATTCAACATAAGCTAAATACTTGAATGAAATTTACTATGTAGAATGAATAGGCACTAATTTAAAAATATTTTTTCAGTAATAAAAGTACACATTCATTGCCCAAGAATATAAATAAAGCCAGGAAGGTACCATTTTGATCCCAGAACTCAGGAGGCAGAGGCAGGCAGAGCTGTGTCAGTTCAGGCCAGCCTGGTCTGCAAAGCCAATTTCAGGCCAGCCCAGGCTTAAGGGTTACAGGTTTTAAGACCCCGTCTTCTGGGGGGGAGAGCGGGGGTGAAGTGAAACGGAATGAAATACAATGACTTTGAGCTTATGTAGATGGAGGTGGATTGACTTCTTACTTTATGAAGGTATGAACATCAGCAAGCGGTGCTGCTGCTCAGTTCCCTAGTGAAGCTTGCGGGGATGGGACTTACCAGAGTGCTCTTCTGAGCCTCCGCCAGCTTCGTGGCAATGAAGTACTGGATCGGTGCGAGAAGTACGATGACAGCAGCGCCCACCAGCGCACTGGACCCAAGTAAATTATACAGCAGGATCACCCCCATTATGATCTAGGGGGACACAAGGATAGGGGGGTGAGCAGGCCGCTGCCGCCAGCCGTGTGGGAAGATGCTCTTAGTGAGGATGAGCCGTCTCTTAATTACCACACTCAGTTTACTTGGGGTCAACTCAGCTCTGACAGCTGGGTTTTGCTATGATTTCTTTGGGACAGGCAAGCACTAGGAATTTATTTTTAGTATGTCAATCTGTACAACTGGTGTCAGACCAGCCTATCGCATGAGGTTGCAGAGCAGCCTCCGAGTGTTTCTGGTCTTAAGATGCAGCTTTAAACTTAAAATAAATAAATAAATAAAAATAATAAAGACTTTAAAAGGTTGAAAGGGCTGCCAACCACCATAAACTTAATGTTCTAGGTTCTCTTGGAATTGTACTAACTTTTCGAAGTTGCAGAAATAGATGTATTGTCAGCATTGCACGTGAGCCTGGAAGGGCTGCTGGGGATCAAAGCTCCCTATTGCTGACTCCCAAAGCCAAGTAAGATGAGAAAAATAGGCGAGTCAGACCTGTGAAGAAAGCTGGGTGTGGTGATACACACCTGTAATCCCAACACTTTGGAGGTGTTGGCAGAAGGATGGCTGTGAGTTCAAGACCAGGTAAGACCGAATAGTCAAACAAGCAAACTTAAACAAATACTGAACCTCCTGAGTATAAAACACTCCCAGGCTACTTTATCATCTGATTTTTTTCTTTCTATCAAGTTTTTAATTTTTGCTTCTGTGACAGGCTTCAAACATGCTACCTAGCCAAGTAGCCCAGGCTTGCCCCAGGCTTGCTGTCCATTATAATCAAACACTTGTATTTTATGAATTTGAACTTCTACTATAAACAAACTATAAGAAATACTTTCGAGAACTTGCATATTGTTTATGTACTTTAAATAAATTTAGTATACAGTGTAAATTTCATTATAAAGATGAAAAAAATTGAGATAATGAAAAATACCCAACATGGCAACCCAAAAAAATAACTGAAAGTGTTTCTTTGGCCTTTTTTTTACCCCTTTGGGATGAAAACCACATTTAAAAATCACACTTAACATTCTACTTCATGCAATATACAGCTAAAGAGAACTGCAACTTGTCACGTTCTGACCACCTTAAAACGCCTGATGTTCTGCTAGCCGTTGGAACCATGGGATGGTTTGAAGTGACCACTATAGATCAGAAATGCTGTGGATGTTGATCAGAATAAAAGAGTCCAAGCCTGGCTGTGGATTTGGACAGCAATGCTAACAACTGGTAGGTTACTAAGTGCCATGAAATGCAAGACCCTGTTTCCAAATTCTTTGGACCCAGTGACTTATTTAAACTTGACTACTTCCACAGCTATAGCCAGAAAAAAAAATGTGTGCTGCTCCCACTGTGCAGCTAAAGAAGTAACACTTGGAGGGGTCCAACTGCAGCGCACCCAAGGGGCACCATGGCCATTGGAGCTATAAGCCCATAGCCATTGGAGCTATAAGCCCATACCATTGGACCTATAAGCCCATAGCCATTGGAGCTATAAGCCCATAGCCTGCTTTTGAACCTTCTAACACTCCTTAGTCTCATATTTTTTGTGTACAAAAAAAAAAAAAGGAGGCCTAAGGACACTGAAATATTCAAGCAGTCTACCCTTCCCTGAGCACTGTATCCAGAGCTCTGCGTGTTTTATTCCCCCTGCTAATGAGCATCTCGTGTATATTGATCTACCTGAACAGGCATGGCCCACAGATTGGGACACAGGAACAGGAACCACATAAGCTGATTGGTTTCTATGGCAACCAAGTTGTTGATCTGTCCCAGGGTCATCTCGCCCATGGATAGGTTAGACGTGGATAGCCGAAGAATTTTATTGTATATCATGGCCTGGAAGGAAAGGGGAAGGTGAATGCCAGCCCCACACTTGCAAACACTAATTATTTACTTCCACTGAAAAGGTAATTATTATTTTTTTTTGAAAATTTACAAGTTTCTCTACTTTCTTAAACTAACCATGATCTTAAATATGAACCTGAGTTTGCTAGAGTGACAATCAAATCTTACACTCAACTTTAAGCATCATGCTCAAAAATAAACAGTCGTAGGAACTGTAGATGCGAGAATTTTAAAGTATCTTTCTTAATGTGTTGTTTTGAAAGTCCCCATCTTTCTCTCATTATGTAGAAGCTACAGACAAAAAAAAAAAAGGCAAAAGGAAAAGAAAAGAAAGGGACTGTGATAAGGGGGTCGGTCCAAAGGTGGGGGTAGAAAGGTGATTAAATGTATGTGACCCAAAAACAGGAGGGAGGACTATTTGCAGGGAGGAAGGAGAGAGAGAGAGAGAAAGAGAGAGAGAGAGAGAGAGAGAGAGAGAGAGAGAGAGAGAGAGGAGTATAATGAAATGTATGTATGAAACTTTCGCAAAAATTCTGTTATTTTATATGATAAATTTTTAAAAACCAGATCCTAGAAACATATTGTTATAATATTAAAGTGAACACACCGAGAGTGGGGAGTCTCTGAGTGGATAGTGTTCTAACTAGTACACGCTGTGTGGCATTTACAAGATGCAAGGTTTCCCATGTTCTACATACCAGCAGGGCCCCACGGAGGTTGATGCCAGTCTCTATGGTCACATAGTAGGAAGCCTGTAAAAACGTCCTCTGAAGGACAAGGGCCAGGAAGAGCAGGACAGCCAGCACATAGGCGTTTTCCAGAAATTCCTTCGATGAGAGTTTCTCTGAATTCTTATCCCAAAGGGGAAAGATGAAGTAAATTAAAACCAGTCTTTCTATCTAGCAGATGTATAGTTTATGTTTACTAAAGGATATGTGATTTTCAATTTAAAACTCAATTTTCTTAAAATGCAGACATCTATGTCCCTTGAGTTGGGGGTCTGGCAGTGGCCAGGAGCTCAGCAGTCAGCTGGACTGGCTGGTGGGTAAGCCCCAGGGCCCCTCCTGTCTTCACTTCCCCAGTGCCGAGGACAGTCATAAAACACCCTGGTTTTCCTGCTAGTCAGTCAAGAATTTTACCGACTGATATACTTTTTTCCAGTTTCCATGTATCTTAATTCATACTAGGGAAACAATTTTTAAATTTATTTGTTTCACCCTGTGTCACTTCCAGGGAGAAAATATGACTCGTGAAAAATTGTCTTAGTAGGAAAATGACTGAGTCCATAGGGATGGGAAATATTGGTTCGGCTTTGTGCACAGCAGTAGCAAGTGGTGACAGTCAGTGAAGCACATGGCAGTATTAAAACGGTTTTCATTTTTCTACTGAAATTTAGTGTTGTGAAGGTGTATATAAAGCAAACTTTTTTTTTTACTTTGTCATAGTTTCCTCCTCCATTTTCTTCTTCTCTTCTTCTTCTTTTGTGGTGGATAAGTGAATAAAAGTGTATTTGATGGTGAAATGTAAGACCTCAGCAGCTTTTTGTGGCCTCAGAATGGCCACTCTGACCTGGTTCAGGTGCAGGCTGCTGGCCTGACTCTTTCACACAGTGCTGAAGGTGCAAACTTGGCTCCTCATGGTTGGGTGGAAAGCCCTTTGCAGGCAGGAGAATGAAGACAGAAGATCCCTGGGGCTCACTGGCCCTCTAGTTCAGCCAAATTTTACTCCAAACTCAGTAAGAAGTTTGTCTCAAAAATATTGTGGCAGAAGAGTGATCGAGGAACACACCCACTGACATACACACATTCACATACAACACACACACACACACACACACACAAACACACACACATACACACATACACAATAAAACAGAAAAGAGAAACACGTAATATTAAAAACCACATCGCCCATATTATTGACATAGGCCTTTTAAGCAGTGACTTACTACCTGCTCATCCTATTTAAAGATGAATATAAAAATCAAGTAAAATATAACATAAATAAATAAAATATGAAAAAATCAATAATTAATTATTGCACAAACTTCCTCACACACAAAATGTGCTTATGAAACATTTATAAACTCCAAATCTTAGGAACGACTTTGTTGAACAGATAAATTCTCTCTCTCTCTCTCTCTCTCTCTCTCTCTCTCTCTCTCTCTCTCTCTCTCTCTCTCTCTCTCTCGTGTGTGTGTGTAATTTCTTCTATATAAAATTGGTTATTGGTTTTACTTTTAAAACATTAAATTTCTCTGTTGATAATCCCGATTTTAATTACCCATACTACTGCATTAACAAAAAGTGACAAGTACAAGGTAACCTTCCAGTATTGTGACCAGGGCATGCAAGATGCTTCAGAGAGTAAAGGGCTTGTCACCAAGCCTGAGGACCTACTCTCCTGCCACAAGCTGTCCTCAGCTCTGCACGTGTTAGCCTTGGCATTCTTGTGTCCACAAATGTCCACACTGCAGAAATGTGAATGAGAATGTTGCCCGTAGGCTCATCTGTTTGGCCTCAGTTGGTGGAACTGCTCAGAAAGGATTAGGAGGTGTGTCCTTTGGTGTTGGAGGAGCTCAGAGAAAGAGCACACTTGTAGGTTTCAAGAGCCCATCCCATGCTAAGTTAGCTCTCTCTCTGCCTCGTGCTTATGGATCAAGATGTAAGCTCTCAGCTACTGCTCCAGTGCCTGCCTGTCTGCTGCCATGATCCTCACCATGAGGTCATGGACTCACCCTCTGAAATGTCATACTCCAATAAACCCTTTCTTCTGTAAGCTCCCTTGGTCATGGTGTCTTCGCAGCAATACAAAAATAACTAATACAAACACAAACTAAGTAATAAAGTTAAAAGTGATGTACTTACTCCCGTCATGTTACTCATGCTATTCTGGGTTTCGTTCACACGCTGGACTATTCCCGAAATGCAGAGAGGACCAGCGAACCCCAGCAAGTCAGCCAAGTACCGGAATGTGCTGCTCAGCAGGATCGGTCTCCCAAAGGCTCTGTACATGGCCAGCCATATGGACGGGGTCCGATTTGGACGGTCGGCGACCTTTTTCTGAAACAAACAATAGGCTGTAGTAAAGCCTGGGAGCAGCAGCTGACCTCAGCAGCTGTGATGTGCTCTCTGAAGCCCCAAAGGTATGTTAGAGATGCAAACACAACTGCGGAGACATCAGTGCAACATGGAAAACTCTGCAAATGGTAGCTACTGTACCCATCACAATGAAACAGACACAATGTGGTGTGTAAGCTAGTCTACATCTCTGTTTTTATCCATTGTGAAGGGAGGACACGGGATCCTTTTTTTTTTTTTTTTTTTTTTTTGGTTTTTCGAGACAAGGTTTCTCTGTGTAGCCTTGGCTTTCCTGGACTTGCTTTGTAGACCAGGCTGGCCTCGAACTCACAGAGATCCACCTGCCTCTGCCTCCTGAGTGCTGGGTTTAAAGGCATGCGCCACCACGCGGGATTCTTAAGGACAAATTTATACCTAGTTCTCCTCATCTTGGGACGCGTGTATTCCTCATGAATATAACCAAAGAAAAATTATATGAAAAACAAGACGCTGAGGAACAAGGTATGATGTTGTGAGGTTCCAATCGCATATGTCCTTTCAAAAGCACTGTGAATAGAACAGGCAGGATGGCTCAGCGAGTAAAGGTGCTTGTCACCAAGCCTCATGACCTGAGATCAGTCCCCAGGGTCCATGTGGTAGAAAGAGGGAATCCATCCCTACAAGTTGTCCTCTGATCTCCATATATGAGCCGTGGCATGCATATGTCCACACACATACAGACTGCGGTGATTTGAACAAAATGGTCCCATAGGTTCATATGTTAGAATATTTCATATTTATAAGAGGTTCCCAATCACACTACTATAAGCCAAAATAGGTTATCACACATGACTTATCTTTCACATTTTCTCAGATTCACAGAGTGGTCAGTTCATATTTTAAAATTGTGTTTGAAAAAGGAAAAAAAACTGGATACACACATAAGGTAACCACTGACTCACAGATCAGCCATTGTTTGTAAAGGCTTTATGACCTGAACATCTATGGTGGCAAAGAAGCCAACTTAGTGGAGTAGAAGGCGGGAGGGATGACTTAGTTGGTAAACTGCTAGCCTTACAAGCATGAAGACATGAGTTCAACCCTCAAAAACAAAAATGAAAAAAGCCAACCATGGTGACTCAGATTCTTAATAATAGGAAGACATCTCTGGGGCTCGCTAGCCAGCCAGCCTCCCTCACAGGGGGTTCTCAGTGGGTGTTCCCTTCTGAGACACCCTGCATCAAAAAAAAGTGGCTGTCTCCTAGGGCAACCTATGGCTATCATCTGTTGTCCACGATCATGCAAACACACGCACCTACACACACACAGACATATAGACACACACAATGGGATAGAGTTCAGCTTTATACTCAGTTGCCCATTAAAGTCAATTACATCTTCATTTTCTCAGGTTTACTCACATGACATGAGCATGGCAAGTTCTAACTGTTTGTTGAAAGCACACAGGAAACCTGAGGTAAGTTTACTCTATATTTTACATATTTGAAATCTTTACTTTGGCAGAGAAGTTTAAAGATTTTGATGTAATAATTTCCTCAATGAAAACCAGAAAAATGGCTGAGGCCCACTGGTAGCAAGCTTTCCCTGCAATAGCAATTTCAAAACACAAGAGTCTGATCCACAAGGGCATTTTCGACATTTCCCATAAGCACTAGATGACTTCCACTGGGGTCTGCCAAAGCACTCTTTGACTGACTCAGCACGCATGGCTCAGCTCCATCACTGTGAACACCAACATTTTAAAGATGGTTTCAACAAAACCACATCCAGGGCCATCCGAGAATGGTAACAGGGAAAATCTCAAGTATCCAAAGATGGGAGTAAGGGGTAAATTGGGTTGAGAACATCACATACATGTATGAACTTGTCAAGAAAAAAAAAAAGGAAAGGTGTTTTTTAAATGACATATCCCAAAATTCACTTTAACCTTTTAAAGCAATTATTAAACATGCAAAACAGTGCTAGAAGCAGCCAGCTTTTGAAGATATCTATAATAATATATGAAGTAGGAGTTGACACTCCTTTCATTTCTATAGGTTCTAAGTTTGAAGTATAGAACCCAATGTTTGCTGATAATTAATCTGATTTCTTAAAAGTGGTTATTAATGAACATATGCTATTTTTGCCATCTTAGAAAAGTCATTCACAAGCTACTTGATTAGGATTAAATTTTGCTAGCTGCTAATATTCTTTAATAACAGGTTAGTTAGATGGGACCACTCAACTTATTATGTTTTGTGTGCATGAGTGTTCGGCCTTCTGTATGTATGTGCACCATGTGTGTGCAGTGCCCTGCTAAGCTAGAAGGAGGCATTGAATCTCATGGGAATGGAGTTGACAGATGGTCGTGAGCCACCCTGTGGGTGCTTAGAATCAAACCCAGGACCTCTGGAAGAGCAGCAGGTACTTTTAACCACTGAGCCATCTCTCTGGCACCTGAGCTCACTGTCATTCCTTATGTGATGAGGGACAGTAATCACAGCATCGCTTTACTTCATTAGACCTTCCTCCTTTACTCAGTGCTGTAGTTAACATGAAGCCTAACCACTGCGTGAGAAAGACAGAGAAAAGCTACTTTCCCTTGGCCACAGATATTATCTGAGCTTTGCGCTTTTCATATTTAAAAAGTCTGTTCTCCGTGGCTACAGATGTGGAAGACAGATGCTGTTACCTTTTGCTCTTCATAGGCATCCTTCAGGCAAACGTAATTTGTCACAGCCCGCATCGCTATTGGCAACTTTCCAATCGCCTTCAGATCAATAGGTTTCCTGTGAGCAGATATGATAAGCGTGTTCATCCACCAGTAGGTAGCTTTGGAAAGTAAGTTCACGAATGGCTGGAGGAACCTCACACCCAGGTCTTGAAGGTCTTCCGGAGGTTTCACCTTCTGAGGATTCATGAAGAAGACGTATCTCTGCGGTAGGGAGAATTCCACAGTGTGGCCATTAGCCTACTTCTCTCTCCACAGCTTAAAAATAAAACCACAACTCTTTCTGCATTTTCACTTAAGGCAGCCAAAACTCATGTTTTAATTTATGGTTCTTTCCACTGCATTCTGAAATACCCTTTGCAATGTTTCTCCCTTGTTTTTCTTAGATTAACCAGCTGGTTGCCAGAATTCCGCACTGAAACCGCTTGGGGACAATGCTGAAAATGTATTTGTCTTTATCCTATGGCAGGGTTAAGTTAATAAAGATTGTGATATCATTGAGATTTTAGCACCATAGTTGAGTCACGTGGTTTGGATGACATTACCTGTCCATTGTCCACTTTGATTGTAGTGTATACCTTTCTACTCCTAAGTTATTTGATAGAAAATGAATATTGAAAAACCTGCCAGTAGTGTCTCGTACAATGTAACAGATGCATAGAACAGAAAGTACAAAAGAATGGACAGTGTAGGCTTCAAGCCTTAATTATAGTCCTAACTATGGTATTTTGAACATGTACCCAAAGTTAACACTATAGAAACCTCATCAGGGAAATGAGCAGAGTAGATAAAATTCTCTTCTCTACAATGGCCAACTTCAAGATTCGTATCTTGATAAACCCAGATGTGCCTTTAGCTAATCACAGATGAAGAAATCCATGGAGGAAGAAATCAATCACTACTTGTGAGAGCATAAACAGAGTCTAGGTTCACACAGACTCTGAGACACACATAAGTGGTATGGTGATTTGAAAGAGAAACACACACACACACACACACACACACACACACACACACACACAGGCTCATAGGGTTGAGTTCTTGGTCCCCAGGTGACAGGACTACTTTGGAAGGATTAGGAAATGTGGCCTTGTTGGAGGTAGTACATCGCTGAGAGTGCGCTGTGAGATTTCAAAAGACTGGTGCCATTCCAAATCTGCCTGTCTGTCTGTCTATCATCTGTATGTCTGTCTATCTGTCTGTCTGTCTGTCTGTCTGTCTGTCTGTCTATCTATCTATCTATCATCTATCTATCTCAGTCTCAATCTATCCCTATCCTTATCCCTATCCCTACCCCTACCTCTGCCTCTACCTCGACCTCTATCTCCATCTCTAACTGTCTCATGCTTGTATATCAAGATGTGAGTTCTCAGCTGCTGATGCAGGGCCATGCCTGCCTGCCTGCTCCCATGCTCCCACCATGATGGTCATGGACTCGAACCCTCTGAAGCTGTTATTAACCCTAACAAACCTTTTTTTTCCCTTTAAGTTGCCTTGGTCACAGTGTTTTATCAGAGCAATAGAAAAGCAACTAAGACAAATGCCCTGCAATACAATGGCTGTTTTTTAAAAAAGATTTTTATGTATATGAGTGCTTTATCTGCATATACACCTGTATACCAGAGGAGGGCATCATAGATGCCCAACATAGATGGTTGTGAGCCACCATGTGGTTGCTGGGAATATGAACTCAGGACCCCTGGAAGAACAACCAGCGCTCTTAAATGCTGAGCCATCACTCCAGCCCCACCTCAATGGCTATTTTAATTCTATGTTTACACACAGAGGCCACATATCCTTTTTCATCCCTCTTATTACATGCTACTTGTTCCTAACTGGCTATAATCTCTAATGCTGAGGTCTTGAGTAGCGGTCATTACACAAATGCGATCGGTACTCACTCTGACACGGATGACATTGATTTCCACAGCCATCAGCAGCCCATTCAGGATGACCATCACTCCTGTGATGCAGAAGCGCAGATCTGACACTCCCCACCCCATCTGCCAATATTTCACCAACTTTATGGTCTTTGTAATAAAGGCCATTACCCAGTACAGGAACAAAGCTGGAGGAAGAGAAGGGGAACACGAACAGTCACTAACATTTTAACACAAACATATTTAAGTATCTTATTTGCAAGAAACTTCTTAAGTAAGAAACAGCATATATGTTTAAGTGTGTGTCATGGGTTTTAAATTGGAAGTGTGATATAGGATGAGAAATCTGGGTCAAGCTTCAGTCTCCTGCATGTGGACATCCAGCTTCCCTCAGCTCCTGTGGCTGAAGGGCCGCCTTCCTTTCAGTGTACGTTTCTGTGCCATTGTGCAGAGTCGTTTGCCTCTAAGAGAACGGTGTTACTTCTGTCCTTGACATCCTCTTTCAGTGATCTGTCTTTTCTGATACCAATGCCATACTGTTTTGATTACTAGAGCTTTGAGGCATCTTTGGGGAAGTCATGTGATTTCCCCTTGCCTTGTTTTTTTCTCCTCAACACTTATTTCGTTAGTTGATGTCTCTTAGGCGGATCTGAAGACAATGGCATTAGGGATTTGATGCGGGGGGTGGAGGGAGGGGTTTCACTGAATCTATAAATTGTTTTGGAGCATGTCCACAGTTTGATCATATTAGTTCTTCTGGCCCATGGAGGTATGAAAGTACGTTAGAAATATTGAGGGTTTCCGCTCTGATTATGTGCGACTGGTGGGAAGCAAAAGAGACCTAAGTGTGACTCCTCACCTTTGGAGTTGATGTGATTCTGTGGGACTCTTAGGTGCCTACGTTGTGTGAAGAATTAATAAGTAGGTATCTGTGTGATGTATTTCTTAGGTTGGTTCATTGTAGTCCTCAGTGTATTTGGATCACTGTTCGCATGGAATCATCACGGGATTTACACAGCTGTGTAGCTGGGCTTTTGCTGTACAGTTAACATTCTAGAAGGGGCTCTTCTCAAATGAGTAGGTTTAAACAGCTCAGCCCTCTGCACGACACAGAGAAGAACGATGACCCTGCCGGGTGACCTAGTCCTCAACTAGTCACGTAAGGAGGTGAGACTCTTCGTTCCTCCCCACCACAGCTGGAGTGGTACCGAGAATGTGAGTTAGAAGCAAAGAGATCCCTACCCCTCCGTGGACAAGATTGCAGTCCACCCCGTGCTTGGGTCATCACAGATGAATACAGGGTAAGAGCATGGAACAGAACACACCAGACAACCAGTGTGGGCAACATTAGAGCCCAGGTGGGTGAAGGTTTCCTCCCTTCCTCACCGAAGCAAAGACAAGCATCAGCAACAGAACTCAACATATAGGTCAACAAACAAGGTCAAATTCAGGGGAAAATTAACAGACCAAATGGTCCACTGCCTAAAGAGATCTGCCCTAAAAACACAGACTGAAAATAAGTGATGGAGAAGACGTAGCACGAAAGCCAGAGAAGTAAGGTCCTGGAACAGCATGCTAACTTCAAGCCAAGTAGACCTCACGATGGAACGTTAGCTGGAAGGAAACGGTTCTAATAATAACAAAGGGTCTCTTTTTTTTCAACAATTGAATTATGGATGGCCCAATGTAAACTTGAAGAGCTAGACACTATCAAGCATCTCATACTATTTGATGTTTGTAAAAGTATTCGGTATTTGGCATTATCAAAACCACTCATCACCTTCAGATTACACAGTCACATTAGCTGACCATGGAGCTAGTAATTAGGAAACAAGGCACAATAAAGAAAAACACAGGACTGAGATATGACTCCGCAGTCAAGGCAATTATTGCATGAGTAGCCAGTGTGAGGACTGGGGTTCAGATTCCCAGAACCATGTGAGTGCTGAGGGGTCTTGGTGAGCCTTCTGTAATCCCAAGACCTGGAAGGCAGAGATGGGGTACCCCTAGAGCAAGCTGGCTACTCAGAGTGGCTGTATGGGTGACCTCCTGGTTCACATGAAAGACTTTACCTCAGGAAAGAAGCCAGAAGAGCAAAGAGGATGACTCCTAACTTCCACCTGCGGTGACCACACATACGTGCACATGTATATCTGCACCTGTACATACTTGTACCTACATGTATATGACCATGTAAACACACATATATACCATGTAGACATGCACATGAAAAGGGAAGGAAACAAAGAGCAGAAATAATACAGAGTATGACTGTATTCAGATTAAAATGTAATTAAAAATTTTAAATAAAGTTAGGTTTGGTGGTACACACTGTAATCCCAGAACTTGGCAGATTCAGAAAAGAGCAGCAGAAATTTGAGGTCAAGCAGGACTACATGTTGAGACCCTGCCTCAACCACAAAGGGAAAAAGTCAAGAATGAGGCTGGAGAGATGGCTCAGTGGTTAGAGCACTGGCTGCTCTTCTAGAGGACCCAGGTTCAATTCCTAGAGCCCACATAGTAGCTCACCAGCATCTATAGTTCCAGCTCCAGAGGATCTGGTATCCTGTCAGGTACACACATGGTACACACCATGTGACAGCAAAATACCCACGCACATAAAATAAAAGCAATAAAATTAAATTTTAAAACAAAAGTGTCACATTTTTTAAAAAGTAAAGAGCAACATCTGTCACCTCTACATTGCTGCTCAGTGGGTGACAGCGACTTGGTGTCTTAAAACGTGTCCCCACACGTGTCATCTCACGGTTTCCACAGGTCGCCTGGATTCTCTCACCACGCAGAAAGCCGAGCGATGACGAGGGCTGCAAGGTCAGAGGCGGACCAGCTGACTTTGAACTCCTGTCCTTGCCACTCTTTGTTGGACCCTCCTTGACCTCAGGAGAATATGACAGACTAGGAACACTGAGCGCAGAGACGGCACAGTCACCTCTGGGATCCTCTGCTCAGTCGGCCACCTAGATGTCCCCAAATGCTTAGAAATTAAGCCAAGGGTTGTCCAATAACCCATGGGAAAGAAGAGTCCCTATACACACTAGAAAATATTTCAAATGAATTATAACAAAAAATTCTACTACTTTAGGTAAAAAGTAAGAAAACTAAATTTAGAAAAAAGATTATAGTTTTCGATGTTTCATTTTGGGAAGGTCCCAAAGCAACATTCCTCCCTTAAAAGTAAGAATGAGAGAGAAAGAGAGACAGACAGACAGACAGACAGACAGAGAACAACGTCTAAAGAAGGGAAACAGTGGAGTGAGTGTGGGAAAGGATAGGACTCAAAATGAACATCTGATGTACTGAGTGCACCCGGGGCCGTGAGGAAGATGAGGCTCTGAAAGGATAATAGTGGAACGGTGGCTCTCTAGCCAGCATAGTGAACGGGGAGAATTAAACAAGCTGCGCTGAGAATGGAGGCAGCTATGTCTCCCCACCTGTGAGGAGGCTAACCAGGGGCAACTCCATATGATGTCCTACCCAAAACTTAGATCCAAGGGAGTTGCTTGAACCCATAGTCGTGTGTCTGAAATAAAAAGGACCTTGCACTCTGATCGCATCTTATACACAGTTGATTTTAATGAATCGTGCGTGGTTCTTTAAACAAAAATTGAAACTATAAATGTATCATATAAAGCACAAGACAGTAAAGGTTTCTTAAGACACAGAAAGCAATAATAATATAAAATTGTTAGATAAATTATACCACATCAAAGTTAAAATTTGATGCGCAGCAAGAGACCCAGTTAAAGAAATGAGTTTGAACGCTCCAAACTTGAATCTTGCAGAATACCTCTACAGCTCAAAGATAAAATACAACTTGCTGAAACTAGAACAAAACACATCCACAGCTGCTTTTAAAAGATAACAAGGACACCAACTGGGGACCTGAAAAAGATACCAGGCAATAAACTCATCAAATAGCACTCTGCACCAGGAGCCAACAGGAAGGTGTACACTCAAGCCACGGCTAGTTCCTGGTGGACACTCACCAGCAGGGCTTCATTAGGTGGACCAAGCTCCCCACAGCTGTGCCCATGTGAAGCTGAAGGTGTCAGCTACTTTGAGGCAACATCTGTTAGTTTCTTTCTGATATAAACATATATCTCTGCCTGTCCTCTGACCCGGCAATTTCTCTCTGAGGAGTTTACCCTAAAGCAATAAACTCAAGTAGTCACAAAATTTGTCAGTTAAAACAGCCTTTTACTTTCCTGATACCCCGACTCTAGACACAGTGTATGTATGCAACAACACAGAGAAAAGATATGTTTTTACAGAAGAATATTATCCAACAGCTGCTTCCAAGAACAAAACACTGATCAAAGAGCATCATCAACAAGCCCCGCAGAATCGTGCTGAGAGAGAGCAGTCTGATTTAAGAGTTTAGACTATTTGACTCAATCCACGTGAACCTGGAGGACAAGTCAGCCTCCACACAGTGGGGGAAACCAGGATCGATGCTTTCTCTGTGCAGATGGAAGGGAAGTCTGAGAGGAACAGAGATTAAGTGCACGGCTGATGGCCACGCTGTGGTGGGATGACCTGCACACATGTAACAACTCAAGACCTCTTGACTTCAGTATGCAAATTTTTGTTCACAAGAAGAACGGTAGACAAAGAGTTAACTCTAATTAGAGACATATATTTTTCTATTTTATTTTTATCTTCATTTTCTATTATATATAGTATTATATATATATATATATGAATATATAGAGGGGACATCCATTAAAAACTCACCTTGAATATCAACATCCTCTTGGCAATGAAACTCTACTCTGTTTTATTTCTTCTTTATATTTTTCTATTCTTCATCCATATATATACATATATACATATATATGGATGAAGAATAGAAAAATAAATATTTGTGCTAAAGCAAACAGAATAAACCCTAAACTGAAGAATTTTAGGTAGCGGGTAAATGAGTGTTTCTATAATTCCTTCAATTTTCTACAAGTTTGGAAGTTTTCATCACAAATTTGTAATTGGAACAAAATCACAAGATCATGATTTTATTTTTTCTGGGATCAAGTCTTTCTCTTAAAGCAATAAGGAAGTAACCCTATCTTTCAATTCTGTCAGTCTTTCATCTTAGAAATAAAGTAATGCCCTGCCTTGTACCTACATAGCAACTGTGCTCCAATTCTTACTTTGTGTCCTTAACTTTATTGCTTAATCTTACATTTTCTTCCCATTTTCATCCTGTAACTTGATTATACACTTTCAGTTTTTTCTTCTTTGTTGCCAATTAGAAATTTCATTCTCTCTAATACATTCATTTTTCCTATGATTATGACTGGTCACCCTTTTTACTAGGAAGCCTTTGCGCTAATCCAGGTTTTTTGTTTTGTTTTGTTTTGTTTTTTGTTATTTAAAACTACTTATTTAAAAGCAGATTTGTGTCTGCCAGACGGAGGGAGGAGGTGTATGTAGAATGATTTTTAATGAGCATGGGGTTTCTTTATGAGCTAATCCAGGTTTTAACATGTACTTTATGTTGATTAGATTGCCTTTCCCGCAGCCATGCGTAAGACAACACAGAATTTAAGTAATCAGTTGTTTCATGCACCCATCCTGGGCGTCAACATCCTCGGGACAGTAAAACACTACCCTGTTTTATTTCTTCTTATAATTTCTGGTCAGCAGTCAATGGCATTTTCCCACATCGATCACATGACATCCATGGGCCTTGAGCAAGTCTAAGCTTTCATTCCTACTAGCACATGATTGTAGTTATAACATTAGCAAGGTCACAGGAACCTGAAGTTTCCCAGGGGCCCATGATCCATGCCTTCACCTCAGCTGTGTCTTCATGGCAATGTATGCATGAAGTAGAACCCTGAGCCAAAGTTCTGAACACAGCCCCACTGGAAAGAGTCCCACCATGTCAGCATAAGACATCAATAAAGCTAAGAGTGTTTAACGTCTAGTTTCTAGTGGTCAAAGGAGTCAAAAGGCTAACTAGACAGCCTTAGCCCCAGTGCACGTGGGAGGAGCCGAGCATGGAGAAGCCGTTCCTCCAGACTGCATACTCTTCAGCACACTGCAACGCTCACTCTGCTGCAAGACTTCAGAGGGCTCACCAGAAGCTCTACAGCAGTGGCAGCCTATGGCTCCAGCAGAGGGTGCAAGGGGCGTTTGGAAGTGGTCTCAAAACTCCAAGACAAAGGGAGACCTGAGCTACGTCAGACAACATGTTCACAGGGCCACCATGTACCAGAGCTCTGCTGTCCCCAAGGCCAGCACATCCCTCCACAGCTTAGAGCACCTTAATGTATCTCTGACCCCACATTGACTGGGAGGCTACTAAGAATTAAGTTTTTTCCCATGCTTCCCACTCTCAACCTTTTCAGTGTATATTTATTTATTATGTGGGATTAAAACCAAATGGTTCTTTTGGGGAGTATGGTCAGAGAACCTATGAGAATATTTACCTAAAAGTAATTTAGGGAAGTTTGACGTTTCAATGTTATGGTAGTACACGATGGACGTTGTAGTGGCAACAAATCCCATCACGGCCGGCATGAAAAGGTGCAGGTGTCTGGACGCTCGCCTCCTAGAGAGAGCAAAACAGTGTTGGTGTCTGAAGCAATGGCCTCCAAAGAGCTCTTCATTGTGCCTGCAATCTTCTCATGAGAACTTCCTCAACTGTGTTTAGACACCAGACTGCAGTAGTAGCTGCTTAGAGAACTTGTGAGCAAACGCATCGTACCTGTGTGACATAATTGTGCTGGACACACTTATCATAACATAAAGCATGGAGTAAACACAAAGAAACAATACCTTCAAGTGCGCAAAACAAAACAAGCATATACCCACCATTGTGTGTGTGTGTGTGTGTGTGTGTGTGTGTGTGTGTGTGTGTAAACATATAAATTATGCATCAAGGCAGAGCTGGCTGAAATGATTGAATGATCAAAGCCAAATGATGAGCTGAAGGAGTGAATAATTCGAGAATGGGGGAAAGGACATATTTGAGGAAGTAATTTCAGAAGTGTGATTGACAGTGGAGACTATTACATGAAAATGCAGCTGGACACCATGCCAAGCAAAATAAGAGCCAGGAAGACAAATACGCTTTCTCCCATTGGTGACCCTCCTATTCTTTATAGACAGATAACACCATCACTCGTGTGTATTTGTATGTCCTGGAAGCAGCAGGAGGTTAGGGGGAGGGGGAGAGGAGCAGAGGGAGAAGACACAGGGAGACTACAGGGCAGGCAGGGACCAAACAAGGAGGACACAGTGCATGCCGCAGTGTCTGTATGAAAGCCAATACCGGGGGCAAAGAATATATGCCAATAAAAAGAAAATAAAATCACTGTCCCGGTCTATAAAATGGTAGTCAGGGCACAGCGTGTGGAGATATTCAGAAGTCCGAAGCCACATAGCACATGTAAAATCCTTGTCAGAAAGCGTTATATCCCAAAAGGCTTTTCACACCATGCAAAGGGATTACAGTGGTCCCATTTGTCTATTTTTAAGACAAACTCCTGATACTATCACTGCTATAAACAAGTGTCCCCTATTACCATGGGATGCTCACAGTCCATCCAGCCCATTTTCTGTCTCATTCCCACATCAGGCCTGAAGTGGGACGAGAAGAGCTGCCCTTGCTCGCACATCAAGGCTCTAAGCGATATTAGGCTGGTCTCTTTTAATGCTTGCACATAGGAACACACAACATCAAACTTCATGGTATAGAAGCAAAAGAAATTATTAAGGCTGGTACTGGCTGTGCCATTATAGATAAGATAATGACAAAGCGAACCTCCAATTGCTTTACGTAGGGACATGTATTAAAATCTCTGATTTCTCTCCCTTTTTATTTTTATCAGATATTCATACAAGCTCACGTTGGCAAGGAGCCATTATGAAGCATTACGGAAGAGCTAGCACTGTGACAGAAGCATCAGAACTCGCTAATCGCAACAGAAAAACATGGATGTTGTCAAAGAAGGCCCCATGAAATAAGAGGGAAATATTTTTTGGGTTTTCTTTAAAAACAAACTTCAAAGGCATCTACCATTGATTATTTTTTAGACAGAGTCTGGCTGTATAGCTCCACCTATTCTGGAGCTCATTATGTAGATCGGGCCAGCTTCAGACAGAGAGCCACACGCTGCTGTTTCCCTAGTGCTGGGTCTAATGGCATATGCCACCACATGTGGCTCCAAATCAGTGTTTTAATGAAAGGTATACTATGGCCTAAGCACATAATTGATATTTTCCTATTGCTTGAGTTTATTCTGTTATTATGTGATATAAGCATTTTACAGACTATATTTACATATATAAATAAAATTCATTGTATTTACATTTCTAGTATAAAGTTCTTTTTAGGAAGAACAAAATTACATTAGAAATATGACTTCACACAAATTCTGATATTAAATTTCTCTCATCCTTTACTTCAGTCTTTTTGTTCAGTATTTCTCATGCTCCCTAATGCCAGCCTCATATATCTCTGTTTCTTTATAAAATAAATGAGAATATCTGAGAGCTGAGTACTATATTAGGCTATATAAATAGATAGCTATTAGATCTATATATTCAATTAATATCATGACATAGAGAGATCAATATTATTAATATCAATATAGATTATATATACACATATTTTAAAAGATAAGTACATCTCAAAATATTTCAAAGGATAGAACTTTCTGGATTAGAAAACAAAGAATATGAAAGCCTATGACTGAGTAAAAATATCTGAAATTGTCCATCAGAGAAACTATGTAACAAGACAACAGAAGGACTGAGGAGAAGGTACAGCAGGTAAAGTGTTTACTGTGCAGGTGTCAGGACCTGAGTTCAAATCCTCAGAGCCCATGTAAGAACCCAGACAAAGCAGGGGAGCACGCATCTGCAATCCAGTGCTCGTAAGGGGTGATGTAAATCAGTGACAGCCCATGGGTCAGTTAGCCTGGCATATGTAAAGGTAGTGGGACCACATGCCAAACAATGTGGAAAGTGATGACCAGCACCAGAGCTCGCCCTCTGTCCTCCCTATGCACACCTCATTCACACACATGAACATATATCATACATACGCTCACACAACAAAGCCCACATGGTTACCCTGTATGGCGAGGGATAGTCGTGATAAGTCATGATCTGACACCCCTCTCCCCAATTAAGCTGGGAGATTTGCTCTTAGCCACTATCTGTCTATGTGCCTGCTGCCATACTATAAGCAATTGGAAAAGGTGGGTCACTCACGAGTCTGAAACAATGCCTTCTGCTATTTCACAGACGTGCACAAACAGGAGGGCAAACGTCAGGATCCATCTCAAGTTATGTCCAGGAAAATGAAGCCACGTGTTGTGATGAATTTGTACTTTTGAACTTTGGCTCCCCCATCCTGAGAGACAAAGGGGGCAAAAGCGTGATTAACAAAAGGGTCCTTATAACCACAACTATACGTTACATTGCTGCGTGCTGCTGCAAGCTTTGGAAAATTCCTGAACCCTAGTGCCTCACAGCAAAGGAGACTCTGGTCTGTTTTCATTGTGTTAAAAATAACTATTTATGTTAGATTTACAGCACCGTGGAGACTCACACATTAATGCATGCTACATCGTTCAGAAATGACTCTCCACCTCCGAGCACAGCATGATCTTAACTGATGCTCTTACAACTTCTGACTCACCAGACAAGACAAGTGACTAATTACAGTACCAAAAAAAAAAAAAAAAAATCGGCATCCATCATCTTTTAAAACATGAGACTTACAGGGTACTAACGAAAGACGTATTTGGTGATACAATATGGTGTCCATTTGTTGAGTCAGTTCTGAGTCACGTGTATATTTTTTGTGTACATGTGTGTTCTTGCATGTGCTCACACGTGTGTGAGTGTGAGCACATGTGTGTCATGAGGTACATACGGTAGTCCTCCTCTTGAACTTTGTTTGAGACGAGGTCTCTTCTTGGTCACTGTTGACTGTGAGCATCTGGGGATTTCCCTGTCTCCCCTTATCTCACTGTATGAATGCTGGGATTATAGAAGTGTGCATCTCCTTTATGTGGGTTCTGGGACTCAAACTCAGATCCTTGTGCTTGCACAGAAAGTTATGGTGCACTGATCAGCCTCCGTAGTCCTGAATCACACACCCATCATATAAGAAAAACGATCACCTCTGGCTGGGCCAGCCCTGTTCAATAAACACACTATGCTTTTCTCAAACAAAGCTGATTATCAATCAGCCGGTAGAGATGACTCAGCAGGTGAGAGTGCGTACTTACATCGCAGAGGACCAGAATTTGGTTCCCAGCACCACAGACAGGCAACACAGCTGCCTAGAAATCTAGCTCCAGAAGATCTTCTGGCCAGCATGGGCATCCCATAGACGTACAAACACACACACACACACACACACACACACACACACACACACACACTTTAAAATGAAACAAAAATAAATAAATAATTCAGTCATCCATACACGCCTTGGGAAGGACTGAGAACAGTACTCGTTAGCCCTAAGCTCACAAGAGAACATAAAATGATGATAATTACTTCATGGCCACATTTTAGGGTTTTCCTCCCCAATCTGTAAGTAGAGAGGGTATCACAGCTCATTTGTGGCTCACTAGGAGAGAATCCCACCTCCACGTTGTGCTCTCCTCTCTCTTTCTTGATTTCATTATATACAATGTACTTCAAAAACGAGTGGGTATTTGTTCTAGAAGCATTGAAAGAAAGGAACTCTGTGTACAAAAGGGAAGGGCAGCCGGCTCACACCCTAGCGCTTCCAAACGTAACTCACAACTGGAAGGTACGTCTTCCGAACACGTTTTGTCGCTCAGGCTCTTACCTCTAGCAGGCAAGTTCTGGTCTCTCCTGCGATGTCATAATTCCCCCAGTATGTGGTACTTCTTTGCTACTGAGCAGGTAAGGAGCCAATGTGATAAATGAACATTCCGTTATGTTCCCTCACCAATTATTAACCATATACCGGCATTTATAATAGCAATGCTTTTACATACTCCTACATTAAACACTGAGTGGCATTTCTAGTCTCTGGATCTGAAATATTCAGTGCTATACATTTATTTAAGATAAATAGCAATATGCCAAGTGTTGTGCTGGTCTCTTTGTATACTATATAACAGAAATTCTTTGATCACGGTTGTAGTGTTAACATGTGGTACCTGTGTAGGCTTGCTTCTCTGTTGCTATGGTAAACACAATGACCAAAAGCAACTCAAAAAGGAGAGCATCCGGCTCACCTCACACTTTGCAATCCATCATCAAGGGAAGCCAAGACAGGAACTCAAGGTGGAAGCATGAGGAAGAAGCTTTGGAGGGATGTCACTCACTGGCTTGGTTCCCTGACTTGCCCAGCTACCTTTCTAATACAGCCTAGGCCCAGCTGTCTAGGAGCAGCTCTGACCGCCTGGACTTCCACACAAGAATGAATTCTAACCTGAAATTGTTAGCCAAATAAGATCAATCTCTCTTGCTTTTGTCAAGGTATTTAAATTCCCATCAATCTTAATCATTTTACATATAAAAATAGTGTCTAATGTTTTACAAGTTAACAGGTCTGCTTCTTCCTGATGTGGTTGTGATGCCTGTAACCCCCTCATCACTCAGGAGACTAAGCCAAGAGGACAGCAAGCAAGGGCGTAGTGGGCTGGATATCAACACCCAGATGCTGCAGGTGTATAACAGAAACTCACCTCCAAGAAAATTAAAACAAAAAATAAAATTCCATAGTGTAAATGTACCACATTTTCTTTATCCATTCTTCTACTGAGGGACTCTTAGGGTGTTTCCATGTTCTGACTATTATGAATAAGGCCGCTATGAACATGGTTGAGCAAATATCGTTCTTGTGTGGTGGAGCATCTTCTGGGTATATTCCAAGGAGTGGAATAGCTGGGTCTTGAGGAAGCCTTATTCCTAGTTTTCTGAGATAGCGCCAGATAGATTTCCAAAGTGGCTGCATTCCCACCATCAATGAAGGAGTGTTCCTCTTTCTGCGTATCCTTGACAGCATACGGTATTGCTTGAATTTTTGATCTTAGCCATTCTAATGGGTGTAAGATGGAATCTTAAGAGTTGTTTTGATTTGCACTTCCCTGATGGCTAAGGACATTGAGCATTTCTTTAAGTGTTTCTCAGCCATTCAATATTCCTCTGTTGAGAATTCTCTGTTTAGTTCTGAGCCTCATTTCTCAATTGGGTTATGGTTTGGCGGTGTTTAATTTCTTGAGTTCTTTATATATTTTGGATATTAGACCTTTGTCAGCTGTAGGGTTGGTGGAGATCTTTTCCCAGTCTGTAGGCTGTGCCTCAGTTGAAGAATGGATAAAGAAATTATGGTACATTTACACTATGGAATACTACTCAGCTATTAAAAACAAGTAATTCCTGAAATTTGTGGACAAATGGATGGAACTAGAAATGATCATAATGAGTGAGTTAACCCAGAAGCAGAAAAAGTCAAATGGTATATACTCACTTATATCTGGACACTAGCCCAAGAGGCATGTTCAATGAAAGTCTTCACTTACCAGGAAAGTGGGACAGAGGGGAGGACATCCTATTGGGACTCTAGGTGAGAGAAGCATGGGAGAATGGGGAAATAGAAGGATCCAGAGGGTCTTAGAAACCTACAAGAAGAACATTATGACGGGCGGATCTGGGCCCAGGGGTCCTGCTCAAACTATGGCACCAGCCAAGGACAATATGTGCAGTAAACTTTGAACCCCTATCCAGATCTAACCAATGGATAGGACATTCTCCACAGTTGAGTGGAGAGTGGGGACTGACTTTCACATGAACTCTGGTGCCCCATATTTGACCACATCCCCTGGATGTGGACACCTGGTGGCACTTAGAGGAAGGACAGCAGGCTACCAAGAAGAGACTTGATACCCTATGAGCATATATAGGGGGAGGAGGTCCCCCTCAGTCACAGTTATAGGGGATGGGAGTAGGGGGAAAGCAGGAGGGAGGCAGGAATAGGAGGATACAAGGGATGGGATAACAATTGAGATGTAATATGAATAGATTAATAAAATATATATTTTTTAAATTAGTAAAATTATCTATTTTGCTTATTTGTAGGAAGTTTCACAAAGTATATATAATTGCCCTAACTGAATTGTGTGCATGTATAAATGGTTAAATATATATTTACAAGCTTTTCTGCTTGTTTCCTGAGTTGGTATCACTATATGGCCCATGCCAATCTAGAACTCATGGCAATCCTTCAGCCTTACCCTTAGTATCCCAGGTGCTGGAATTACTGCTGTTATCCACCACACCCAGCTAACTTTCCAAATGGTTTTCACAAGAATTCTTCCTCTCTAAGACACAATCCGCCTCCTTCCTTCTTTCAAGGCCTGGATGCATGTGTCACTCTTCAGCCTTTCCCTCCTGCCCCCCAAAGCCAGCCACTCTGGCAGGTGAATGCTCAGGGTGACTTGCTCTTGATTTTGCAAAGGGCCTGAGAAGATGGGGTTTTGAATCCCATCTGCTCCTGTGGTCTGCACTGCAGGTGAGCGCTCTGTCTCTCCCAGCCTCTCTTCTGTCTCATAGCATAATGCAAATGCTCCCCAAATGCTTTAGCCCTGTCTCACAGAATTCTTCCCTTGCTCCTTCTTAAAGAGCTGGTGCAGCACAGCTGGTATGTACACTCGCTGCTTGGCCTGTGGAATATTCTAAGGCAGGCATATACAATCGAAACTCGCAGCGCTACACTGTCCTCACACACTTCCACACCAGCTTAATGCAGCAGCATCCAGACGCTCCGCCACCAGTGAGACAGAAACCTGAGGTGCTTAAACGCGCCACATCGATGACTCACCAATGAACAGTATTGGGAAGGTGATAAACAGCAGAAATACATGAGGGACCAGGTTGAGTGCGTCCACAAAGCAGGAGTTTTGGAGAACACCGTCATAGATGTCATATGAGGAGATGTTGTTCCCACAAAAAGAAAGACTCATTTCTTCTTATTTGCTTAGCCTGGAAAATGGAGAAAAGACCATCTTAGCATTAAACTTTCTTTCCTGAAGTGATGACTTTAACTAGGGGGTTTCATGGCCTAAATTTAACCCCCCCTTTCTTCTGTGGCTGGGGAAACAGAAATCTTGCCAAGTAACTTCAGGTTTTCCATTGCGTTCTATTAGGCCTCCTTCTGTGGTTTTTTTTTTTCTCAAAAATATGCGTGCAAAGTGGTACCTCAAGCAAGCATGTATGTGACTAAGATAAAGTCAGAAGAACATAAATGGTGATGTGGCAAGGAAAAGGGGGAAAGGAACAAGACTGGTGAAAA
>OU015745.1:6480443-6503959 GCA_907169655.1 Acomys percivali | reverse complement strand
GGGGGGGGGGGGGGGGGGGGGGGAGAGGGCCTCTGTGATAGATGGACTGGCCAGTACATGGTTAGGAGCTGGAGCAGCATGAGTGCCAAGAAGAGCTAAGTGAGAGAAATCAAAGCAAGCAAAGCCTCAGCTCTCAGAGCAGTAGGAGGGCAGCCAGCTAGCTGCAGGAGATGGTGAGTCTGTCTTTTTAAGAGAGTGGGCCCTGCAAAGTCAACCCTGCTCTGGTGGAAGTCTGCACATCTCAGAGCAGGTGCAATACAGATAAGACTTGGTGTGTTTAAAAAAAAAAAAACAAAAGACACAAAGTTAGCAAGGTAGGAAATGGATGGGGAGGGGTCTTGGAAGAGTAGGGTGAATACAATCAAAACACAATATGAGAAATTCCCACAGAATTGATCAAAGTAAGGGGGGGATGAATGTCAGTATCAAAATGCTGCATAGGACTTAAATCACTATGCTAGTGGTGGGAATGGGGAATCCAAGTAAGGACGGGACAGAGTGAACAAAAGCCAGAGGTGATTCCTAATGCTTACTCTCAGGAGTGGCACATATGTTGGTTGCAACTAGGCACACCCCTTTCTAGAAGTTACTATATCATTACCCAGCTGTGTGACTATTTACACAAAGTACCTGCTACCGTCAGTCATCAAAACCGCCTCACATGCTGTTTTTGCCTTCTCTGTGTCTTGCTAGGGTTTTTTCAAACACCTTTCTGTGCTTGGGCTTGGCATCTAGATCTGTTTGTTCAATTTTACAATATTAATTAATAAATAAATATGTGCTCAAAATGTTGTGAAAGGGGCTAGAAATATGTTTCTGCAGTTCAGAAGACTTGCTGCTCTTCCTGAGGACCTGACTTCGGTTCCCAGCACCCACATAAGGCAGCTCATACCACCTGGAACTCCAGCTCCAGGAGATCTGACACCCTCTTCTGGGCCTCTCAGCATCTGCTCACAAGTGGCACACATTCACACACACAAATAATAGTAATAATAATAATAATAATAATAATAATAATAATAATAATAATATGTCACAGGATAGTTTCATGATATGTGAAACTACCAATTTAACTCCAGGGTTGACTATTGGAGTATGATCCATCCATTTTAATGGAGGACTAACTCTCTTGCATACACTTACCTATGCAAGCAGTGTCTGTCTGTCTGTCTGTCTGTCTGTCTCTCTCTCTCTCTCTCTCTCTCTCTCTCTCTCTCTCTCCCTCTGTGTGTGTGTGTGTCTGTATGTGTGTGTGTCTGTGTGTGTGTGTGTGTGTGTGTGTGTATGGTGGGAGGGGTTCTCCAGAAACATCTCTAGTAGTCCATCAAAATAAGAAGTCTGACTCAGGCCCACAGATACCAGATATCAGCGTGAAGCCGAAAAACAAGGTCCACAAAACCGTATGGATAACTCTTTAAGTCCTGTGGACTCTGGAACAAAAGACGGTTGGAAAAAAAATTGCTGAAAGAGACTTGGGAAGAAGAGCCTTTAAATAGAATTGTCCCCAAGGAAAGGGGCTGGAGAAACTCCCTTTAACTGTGTGCCGTGAGAAGGGGGTTTAGAAGGTGATCTTGCGAGGCTGGTGCATGTCAACTGCAACTTGGGGGACACAGTTTACAAATACCGAATCATCCTCGATAAGTCTGAAGGATGAGGGGTTAGGTTAAGAGGTGAGCTTTCACGCAAACTCTGGTGTCCCATTTTTGACCACATCCCCTTGATGAGGAGACCTGGTGGCCCTCAGTGAAGGATAGCAGGCTAACAAGGAGAGACTTGATACCCTATGAGCATATACAGGGGGAGGAAGTCCCCCTCAGTCACAGTCATAGGGGAGGGGAGTAAGGGGAAAATGGGAGGGAGGGAAGAATGGGAGGATACAAGGGATGGGATAACAATTGAGATGTAATATGAATAAATTAATAAAATATTTTTTAAAGGAGGTGAAATTGGAGACATTCCATAAATTCACTCCCACCCCAGGTGAGCTGTACTGTAGCTCTCAAGCCTCCCTCTCACCCAGATAGTAAGGAAGACAGTTCCTGGGTGCCTGTGGCCTTTAGACTCTACTGTCCCAGCATGCCATGGCACACACACCACAGTCCTCTTCATTGGTGACATAAAATGTACACAATGAAGAAGCTAAGCAATTCAGCCTTGGGAATATTTTCACACGAGGTCAGCATATGATAAAGTGAAAGTCCCTGCCAGATGGCAGTTCTCCACAGAATTGTGAAGTATTGCTTTGTTTGCTGTTCATGAGCTACTTCACAGAAACAACCCCTTCTGCAAATACTACACAGGATTGTGTGACAATGTTTCAACCAGGTCCCATTTCTCTGGTGTTGGCATCTATTTACTGTCCAGTTAAGACTTCCCAGTTTTAAACTTGGCCAGGAAAAACTAAAGTCTAAAGCAGCTAAGTTCTTGTGGAACATTTTCCATATTGCTCCCCTGGCCCCTGCGCCCACCCACCCACCCCCACCCCCACCCCAATACACGCTAGTTGTTTTGTTTCTTTGGGAAAATGCCAAGAAAAATATTTCAAGTGACTATTTTATAGACAAAGAGAAAGTTATATAAAGCCAAGCATCTTTTTTTTTTTTTTTTTTTTTTTTTTTTTTTGAGAAATAGCTAATAGCACAATGCACAGAGTGAGTCCACGTCTGAAATTAACTGGGTGATTATAAAGATCTGGTGTGCCTCCTCACTCAGAAATAAATGCAACAGCAGCAATAAATTAGTCTAAAAGTACAAAAATACACAGACCTTTATTTCTGCATGTATTAACGGGCTCTTTTTTGGTTTTTTGTTTGTTTGTTTGTTTGTTTTTAAAAACGTGCACTCACCAGTCTTCTTTTGGCTTCTTTTATTGTCGGCTAAAGATGATGATGAGACACGCCTTTAAACGTCTGCTGTTCTGCTCCTGCACTTTCCCTTTAAGTCAAGAGTCTCTCGCTGGGGCTGTCAGGGAGGCTATTTACAAGTATGATGCAAGCGTAGCATACCCTACAGTACTGGGTACTGCGTTTAGTCTCAGGCTTGTGAGACACACGGAGAAGAGTTTGACTTCTGCTGTGACGACGCGTCCTAAGGGATCCAACAAGAAAGCACTTAGCTACTTTACTCTTGTCACACCTCAGCATCTGCAGGAGACAGGCACCAGGCTTGAAGGATTCATGAAGAGAAAGCAGAATATTGGTCCTCTTCTGACCTTGCGTAGGCCCCCACGCTTTCAGAGCCCAGTGATCTGGTTAAAAACAAGGTTATAAAAGGGAAGAAAATCTGTAATCATTTTTAGCCCGTGCTGTTGTTGTTGTTGTTGCTTATAACAGATTACCACAGACTAGGTCATGAATACAGAAATGAAATTTATTTCTCATAGTTTTGGAGGCTGGAGAGTCCTAGATAAAGGGTGTGCACCTTGAAACCTCTGGTGAAGGGCTTCCTACCACTCCTCAGTGTGGTGGAGAGGTCATGTGGTAAGAGGGACCAAGCATCCTAGCCTAAGTCTTTCTTTGCTCTGCTTATCAAGCCACAAAGGCATTGGATTAGGCCTCCTGTAGCCTTAATTACATCTCCTGGAATCTCTCCTGAGCTTAAGTTACTCTCTTAACACCTCACATTGAGAAGTGCATTTCAGTATGAACTTTTGTAGGGACATTCATATTTTAATTATCAAACTACTTATTTCTCAAGAAAATACAATTCCCAGAAGTCCTTTTCAAATAAACACCCAGTGGGGGGGGGCTCACATAAGTCTGTGGTGGTTGGGATGACAAATGTCTCCCACGGGCTCGTATATTTCAACATTCCTAGGTAATGGAACTGTTTGGAGAGGTTATGACGCTTGTAAGACATGAGGCTTGCTGAGGAAGCATACCTTCCCTGCTTCCCGTATGCGGATAAATATGTGATCTCTCAGCTTGCTGATCTTGCCGTCACGCCTGCCCCACCAGTAACATCATCAGGCTGTCTAGAGCATGAAGCCAAAATAAACTCTTCTTCACATGGCTTTTGGTTGTGGTGTTTTCTCGCAGCAATAGAAAAGTGGCTGGTGACTGACACAGAGCAACCTGCCAGTGTTCTTACACTGACAGGTTGGGCGTGACCAAACAGCTACGCTTCTATTCCCACCCCCTTGTGATGAGTTTCTTCTTGGTAAGATAGATTCCTGATGTTCGAACTCTTATGTACTCCTTAAGTCTTCCAGATTTACAAATTATGCCCACTCCCAAAGATGCAAGGTGAAATATGTGGCGTACTTTTTCACTGAATTCTACACATCAAAAATTAACTTCAGAAAAGATAAGTAACATAACTTATGAGTACCTTGTATACATATATGTATATAAAATGAGATGCAAATATTATATACAGTAAAGATAGGGTTGTTTTCAAAAACATTCTTCTCTCACCTTTATAAAGAATTAAAAGACTCTACAGGATAGTGGAGTGCCTGAGTACTATTGTAAGTTGTAAGCCTCCTGCCCATGTTAGATCGGCATCAATGGTCATATCACTGCTCTTGAAGTGGTCTACTTGGTTTTGTTGTGTGACATACGAAGAACAACCTAGAATGTCTATAGTTCAGCTGCTTTTATTTAAGAAGCTCCGAGTCAGTGCTGGAGTGATGGTGTCACAGTTAAGAGGATGCACTGGTCTTCTAGAGGGCTTGGGTTCTGTTCCTAGCACCCACATCCAGCATTTCACAACCATCTGTGACTCTAGCTATAGAAAGCCAGATGCCGTCTTCTGGCATACATGTGGCATACTCACTCAAAGAGACATATACAAAACACTTTTCCTACCGATTTCTCTTCATCCTACTGAAATAGGCGGCCATGCAGCACACAGGCATGCTCACTTGATCTTCCGCTGAGAGCGATGAGGGACTCTTCCTCTTCATCCTTCCTGAGGACATTAGCTTCTCTCCACTTTAGTTCCTGGAACTCTTCCGTCCCTCCCTGTTCCCTGCAGTCTCCCTCCAGCTTTCCTTCCTCACTTAGTTGGGCGCCCCTCAATGTTCACTCTAGACTGCCAGGATCCAAACTAAGACACGGAGGACAAACATCTTCCAATTTTAACTTGAAACTCTTCATCTATGAGAGAGAAAAGACAAGATGCCACACGGGGGCATTATCTGAGCAAAACAGCAAATCTCTGTAAGAGGAAGCCCGTGATCTCTCCCCATGGGCACAATTCTCCAAGATTGTCCAAGAACTCATTATTTTTCTGTCAATGATATTTAACAATCTTTGGTGACAGTGAGTGACTGACTACAAAAATTTAAAAAAAAATTTTTTTAAAGCATACGAACTGTAAGAATGTCAACTGTCACTTACAGGCCAGGCCAAGCTGAGGGGAGGACCGCATGAAAGTCAGGACTTTCACTTAGAGAAATGTCACAAGCAAACCTCACTTCCCACCGTTACAAAGCTGCGTGTCACCAGAACACTTGGCTAATCAAACAACACTCAAAGCAAACAGGCTAACGTGAGCAGACGGTTTCTGGTTGGTTTGTTTGCTAGGTTTTAAAGCTGTAATAGATTTAGAGCAGTGGCAGACTGCATGTGATAGGCGTGCTGGCTGGCTTTGTGTGTCAATTTGACACAAGCTAGAGTCATCAGGGAGGAAGGAGCCTCAGTTGACGAAATGCCTCCCTGAGATCCAGCTGTAGGCAAGCCTGTAGGGCATTTTCTCAATTTGTGATCTATGGGGGAAGGACCAGCCCATGGTGGGTGGGGCCATCGCTGAGCTGGTGGTCCTGGGTTCTATAAGAAAGCCAACTGAGCAAGCCAGTAAGCAGCACCCCTCCATGGCCCCTGCATCAGTTCCTACCTCCGGATTCCAGCCTCACTTGAGTTCCTACCCCGACTTTCTTCAATGATGAACTATGATCTGGAAGTGTAAACCAAATAAACCCTTTTCTCCCCAACTTGCTTTTTGGTCTTGATGTTTCCTTGCAACAATAGAAACCCTCACTAAGACAACAGGAGTTTGGGGAAGAGCTGCGGAGGAGCAGAGACGACACAGGGAAGCAAGAGAGATGCAAATCACGAGCTTCAGTGACAGACTACGGAATTTACTATTTCGTTAGAAATTTGATGAAAAACTGAAAAGAGTGGAAGGCTCATAAAACTGAGGTGGGGGGGTGGTCATCAAAGCTGTGTTTGAGGTGGGTGACACTGACGGGAACCCAAAGGATGGGTGATGGAGAGGAGACGCTCACGTGAGGGTTCTTCCTAGCCCTGAGACTTGCAGGGAGTAGAAGGGCAAGAGATGAGAGACAGAAAAAGGAGACTCCTGGCTGCGGACTCAATACCACGTGAAGTTGGCTGCGAAAGACCACAAAAAATGAGATAAAATGTCTTGTGATTTAAGCCACCATTCTTCAGTAAGGTTGTAACTACAGGAAGGTTCTGGAGCCCAAGAGGATATTTTAAACTAACATAGTAATGACTGAAGCGTGTATGAGACCGTGAAGATATTCAATGCACATAGCAAAGCACCAAAGCATGTATGTTCATGAGAATGGGCTCATTTGGCCTGTACTTCTCATAGGCTAAGATTAAAACAAACAAACAAACAAACAAACAAAAAAAAAAGCATGTGGTGTGAAATAATCCCCAAGCTGTAAACCGAGCATAAATACTGCCCTCATCTGGTCACACTCTCAAATTTGCAGTCCCCTTGAGGACAGGTTGTATCTGAGAACCCAACTCCCATGAGCTCATTGTTTACAGTGTTTTTGAAGGTAAAATTGAAACTCTTTCTTTCCCATCCAATAGCCAGCACTCTTTTTAGGTGAACAGCTCTTAAAAAGCAGCATTCAACACTGACCTCTGGTCTCCACATGCAAGCACACACAAGCACCCCCCCACCCCCCCCCACACACACACATAGAACCAGATAGAAAAGACAGTGTATCTGTAAAGAAACAAGGATTGGAGGGCCAGGAGTTTGGTAGCAATAGCAACAGCAGAGTCCACAAGACGGTGGTAAAATGTTTACAGAGTGGAAGGGAAGGGAACTACTCCCACACGCTATGTTCCACTCCTGGAAGAAAACTATGCTTACAGTATTGTCAGATGGTGGTTGCTATGTTCTTACTAAGGAAAAAAAACTGACTTAAAAAAAAAAAAAGATTTTTGAGATCCAAGAAACAATGTGAACAAAACCAACAAGAGTTGGAGAGCCGAGCTGGAGAAATGGCCCAGTAGCTAAGAACACTTGCTGCTAATCCAGAGGACCCAGGTTTGAGTCCCAGCACCCACATCTTGGCTCTCAACGATCGGTAAGTCTATCTCTTCCAGGAACAAAAGCTAATTCAGTATCAAACCAATAATGAGTGTGGGGTGGGGTGTTCTGGCACCACTTACCCATGCTAAGTCCTGGGACTTCACTGAAGCTTGGCTTTGAACATACAGCTTGTGCATGCTGCCACGTCAGTTAGCACTAATGAGCATTGTTTCATACAGTTGGGCTCAGATCCAAGACTATTTGGTGTTATAAACTGCAGTGTTTTCAATGTGCACACATAGTTTTCTGATCTTATGGAAGGAGATTAATGTTTAATTAATAGCTTAATTACAGGGAAAACGATGTCTAAGTACCGCTCCCTATGCCATGCCTCATGTAAGTATTAAGGCCAAGCTTTATTAAATTGTCTCCTGCCAGAATATTTGATTTGAAATGAATTTTGGCTTGGGATTATGACAGAATGTCCAACAACTTCTGAAATGCCTCGTATTTTTGTCATTTTATAGTACATACTTATGCAAAGCAATGTTCTCAAAATATTGATCAACTCTTAAAAATAGTGAAAATTCCCTATGTTCTATGGTATCAGATATTCAGCCAAGATTTCATTATTTATGTGACAATAAATAAGAACATTTACGTCATTAGTAAATTCACTTTCATCTCTAATAAATGATAAAATTATGTGTATATCACGATAATTTATAAGGAGATAATATGGATATTTTCATTTGTCCCAGTGGCTTCCTATTATGCTTTGAGCCAGAACTTGCCACATCCGACTTTCCTGTCTCTTTTGGCTCCCTGGTTTCTTTCTCTCTCTGGCTCCTCCTCTTTCTGGGACCTTGGCACTTGCTGTATCTTTGCCCACGAAGCACAACCGTTACATTCCAGCCTGCGTTGTGTTTGTACAAAAAGTGTCTGCCGAGTATCAGTTTCTTTCTCTGCCCTTTCTTTAAGCATGGGGAGACAGTGATGGATCAGAACAGAGAAAAAAACACACAAGCCTGCTCTAATGAACTTCGTGTTCTTGTAGCCGGTAGCTGCCATCACTCAGCAAATCTCTTTCTATACCGATAAGATTATCTCTGTTCCTTCTGCCTTGTCCCCTACTATTCTATATCTTCCCACTGTTATACTATTCTGTGTCTGTCTTGTCCAAAGGCAGAGATGCATCAGGTATCTGTACAGCAAATATTTGACAAAAGAGTAAAATTTAAAATGAGTGAATAAGATTTATGAGAAGGGCTCCAGGGCAGAAGGGCTGTAATTATACTTTAGAAACAATGTAAGACGTTCTCTGCAAGAGTGTGTGTGTGTCTGTGTGGGGGGGGGAGGGTGTCTGTCTGTCTGTCTGTCTGTCTCTATGTCTGTCTCTGTGTCTGTGTCTGTGTGTGTGGTGTCCAAGTAGAAAAGACCATACAAGTGTAAGAGAGAAGATGTTGTGGCAGAGGACAGAGTTTTAAGGCCAGGTGGTAACAAGATATAAAAAGCTAGACTGGAGAGCGAACATTGAACCGTACAAACAGAGTTTACCGAGAACAGCTGCTGCAATCCAAGGTGCAAAATCTCAATGTTGTGTTGAGATCTGGTTTATAGAATGGATTTATTTGTCAGAACACAAAAACCTTCTGGTTATAACTACTTAGTATATTTTTAACTCTTAGCATTTGAGTGTTTTTCCTAGCTGTGTGGCTGTGCACTGTGAGTGTGCCCGAGGTGGTCAGAGGAGAGTGTTGGATTCCCCGGTTCTATAGTTTGTTGTGAGGCAGCTACAAGCTTGTCACTAGGAACAGAATCTGGGTCCTTTGCAAGAGTAACAAGTCCTCTTAACTACAGAGTTATCTCTCTGGCCCCTATAATTAGTTATTTTTATAGCATGGTTTTAATGGACATAACATTTTAAAGACTTCATGGTCTGGAGGTTCAGCCCTGTTAGTGTAGAATCTGCAATAGTATGTGTGAAGGCCTGGGTATAATTCTCAGCGCCACATGAACGGGACATGGCACATACCTGTATTCCCAGACCCAGTACAGAGAAACCTGTGTCAGAAATCCTACTTAAGATGCACAGTTGGTAAGGACATTTCATGTGCTACCTAAGCTTGGAGACAGATGCTCACCCACTAAAACTCTTAATCTTAAAATCCAGTTACGCACAAAATAAACGTGTGGTTCCCTGCTGTTGGTATCAAGTTATTTCTAGTGAGTGCACACAGGTCAAGATAGTCAGCTCTTTGTCACATCACTTAGCTGACAGGAACTGAGTGTTCTTCACACTCACGACACTAGTCTAAACTTCAGGACACTTAATTACTCAGAGTCACATTGTTAGGAAGCATGTAGCTAGACCCAAATGTGGTGTTGGGCTCCCAGTCTGTTTGTGTATGTATCTATGATTGTAGACAAACACACACACACACACACACACACACACACACACACACACACACACACAGTATCCTGGTGGTACTCATGGAGGGCAGGAAACGATGTCATATCCCTGGAACGGGAGTTATAATTAGTTGTGAGCTTCCTGACATGGGAGCTGGGAACTGAACTCCAGACCTGTGTAATAACAGCAAGCTGTCTTACCCGCCAAACTGTCTATTAACATTATTAATTCACACTGCCTTTGTTCCTCCTGCCCACGGAGGCACGTCACCGAGGCTGCGTAAGTAAGCACTCTGCCGAGCTTTAAGTCGCCTTCTAGTGACCGCTTCTCATCACATTGGGTTCCTCGGCCACTGACAGCATCCTCTGATCTGGACCGTGAACTTGGAACTCACGACCAGAGACAAGGTTAAAGGTCATCATTGGAGGCGTTCACAGGCATGAGAGAGGCTTACACTCTCCATGAGGTTCGCTCTGCGTCAGTGGTCGGCTTGGTGCGGAAATCCCCAGACGCGATGTGGGAATTTCTTCCGTGCACCCATTCTTTTTTTCCCCCAAGACAGGGTTTCTCTATGTTATCTTGGCCGTCCTGGACTCGCTTTGTAGACCAGGCTGGCCCTGAACTCTCAGCGATCCGCCTGCCTCTGCCTCCTGAGTGCTAGGATTAAAGGCGTGCGCCACCACCGCGCGCCCACTCTTACCTTCTGACGGCTTAGCAACTCATGGCGGATAGCTAGATAGCCGTAAGAGGGACGCACTCTGGTTTGCTGCGCTCTACTTAATGTGTGGGCTCCATGTGTAGATCTTGGGGGGGAAGTATTTGTTCAAAAAGCCTTCAGCTCTCCAAAAGCGTCCCCCACTTTCGCACGGAGGCTGCCTCACCAGCAGGTCCAAGACTCACGCTCGTGGCTGTGGCACACTCCATCTTCCAGCCAGTCTGCTATTGCGTAATGTTCAGCATTTGTTACAACCGGGAAGCTCACATGTTCGTAGCTTTTCCTCCACATGATGCTCCCTCTAGTGCTACGAGACTGGATATTCACGATTGGTTTAGTTTGGGCGACCTACGCTGGTAAGTGTGTAAGAATGGCAGCGTTTGCATATTGAAAGTGCATTAGTTATCCCATTGCTGTGATCAAAATCATGGCGAGAAGAAACTTAGGAGAGAAAGAGGGTTTGGGGGCTCATGATGAGTTTGAAGGTTCTGTCAGCTGTTCTCCACATTTGGGTGGCACAGGAAGCAGAAGAAAGGGGGCGCTAGCGCCAGTTGGCCGGTCAGCCGCTCCCTTTGACTGCCTTCTCACTTCGCTACTCTAGATCACCAGGCGATGCTGCAGTCAGGATTTGTCTTTGCTCCTCAATTAACCAGCTGAGTGATGCCCTCAGCGGACTCAGTCACTGCTGTGTCTCCCTGGGATCCTTGGCATTTCTTAAACCAATCAAGTTGGCAATCAGAATCAACCGTTACGGAAGAGTTTCACACAAACAGCAATCTTCCAGTGAAAGCCTTTCCCCCATTTTTAATCGTTTGAGAGTTTCATAATGTGTATAATGAATATTAGACGTTTTCAGCCCAAGCGCCCTCTCACAACCCACTCCCTCTCCCAGTGGTACCCTTCTTAGCAAGTCCCCTCCTACTTCCTAGAGTTTCTTGCTCAAACAGGAGCAAGGACAGGTTACCAGCGCCCACGCTACCAAAGAAAATGACACCCTTTCCCAGCACACAGGACAAAATAGAATGGGAAAGGAAATTTTTACATGTTCCAAAATTCACAAAATTTCAATGTGTAATTTATGGTTCTGCCCAAAGTTCTATAAACATTTATGCCCCAAATAACATTATCTTACTAGCTATCAAATGAAATAATGCATGCTATTTTTTTTTAACATTTTCCAAAGCATTAGACACACAGAAAGAAGCAAGTTGGCAATTCCTAATTTAGCAGTGGCTCTGATGCTCAGACGTTGTGTCCTCTGGCTCTCTGGAACATTTTCTCATTGTTATAGATGGCACTTCTGGGTCTCCAGCAATCCCATGCTTCCTGCCATTGGTGGGGGCTGTTGGCAAAGCTAACTTTGCCTGGTGAGGTCTTCTAGTTGAGAGCTCGCCTGAATTATCTTCTCAGTGGTCTGACATTGACCCCAGACTTGTCTTTACTGTTCGCCTTTCCTCTGTCTACACCCCACATCCATGCAGCCCCATCCCACAGTGAACCCCACTTTACGCTAGTTGCCTGGTCGCTGGTCACTTCATATCTGGAACAGATATCCTCTCTACAGTAATAATAGGACCAGAAAGAGACCCGGCTGAACATAGACATAAGAAGTCATGTACACTATGTAAGATACTTACATCCTTTAAAAAAGTTATCTATATCTATAGGCGATTCGTTCTTGTTATTGGGGGTGGTATGGAGGTTTGTTTGTTGGTTGGTTGGTTGGTTGGTTGGTTGGTTTGAAGGGGTCTCATTTTTAGCCCTGGCTGACCTAGAACTCACTGTATGTACCTGAATACCCTGGAACTTGTAGAGATCCCCCTGCCTCTGCCTACTGAGTGCAGGGATGAAAGGCATATGAGCCTCACACCCAGAAAATCTTTTGGTTTTATAAAACAATCTACAAAAGGTAACGTTTGACAAAATCATTTTAGCTAGACGGGAAATGCAGACACTCTGTCTTTCACCTGTGCCCTAGAAGGCCTTGTCAAAGTCCCCACAAGTAGGGTGGTCTAGGACTTTTGTGTATGGGTATGGGTTTTCGATAGCTGAGGAATATAGGTCTAATTTTAACATCCCAACGAATTATAGGTGCTTAATATGATCATATTAGTTTCCGTTTTTAAAAAATTTATTATGTATACAGTGCTCTGCCTGCATATACACCTGCAGGCCAGAAGAGGGCATCAGATCACATTATAGATGGCCTTGTGCAAAGGTTCTGAGTTCAATTCTCATCTTGTTAGTTTCTTGAGGGCAACTCGAGGACGGGTTAATTTTGGCTCCTGGTTAGAGGGCAAAGTCCATCGTGATGCGGAAGGCATGGCCACACGAGCTTGGCGGCACGGCTGCACGTACAGCCACACGAGCTGCAGGTACAGCCACACGAGCTACAGGCACAGCCACAGGAGCCGGAGGTACAGCCGCACGAGCTGAAGGCACGGCTGCACGAGTGAGCAGGAGACACCTCCTCATGAGGGGGAAGCACTTGGTCGCACCGCCCTGGCCAGGAGGCAGAGAGAGATGAATGCTTTCTCCTTTCAGTTCAGGCCGGGACCCCGGTTGTGGGATGGGGCCGCCCACATTTAGATGGGCCTTCCTTCTCTCCTTAGTTAGATCTTTCCAGAAGTAGACAGTTGAAGAGGTGTGTTGCCATGTTGATTTTAAAATCAGTCAAAGTAGCAATGAGAGTTAAGCATCAAGTGTGTGCAAGAATGACAGCCTGACGTGCACAGTCCGCTCTCCGAGAAGATTCAGTGTTTTGGCTGTTATTTTATAAACGCTGAGAAGCTGGGACAGTCCCCCCTCTTTGCACGCTTTCCTATTTCTCAGTCGCTCGTTGTATTTGTCCTGCTGATACCATTTCCTTTGAGTCTACAAAGACAAAAAATATCTGTGCAGTAAAGAAGGAATCGTTTATAAAGGGAGAAAAGGTTGGACAGACAGAGCCCATATTTCTTAGATCAGCAAAGGTTTTAAAAATACCTCAGACCAGGCAAGCGTTAGATGGTTTCCAACCATTATGAACACGTGTGGGCACAGGGGTGGAGAAGGAAAAGAGGTTGATTTTACTTGAGCCACTCACCGTATGGTTACACCTGGGGTCCTTGTGTGAGCAGCAGTTGCTGCCCATCACGAGGGGAAGTCAGGCAGGGATTCTGGCTGGAGCAGAGGTTACGGCGAAGGCGGGCGTGCTGGCCTCCTCTCCATTGTCTGTCGGCCTGCCCAAGGATGATACTACCCACAGGAGATTGACCCCTCCCACATCAATGATGACTCACCTACAGGCCAATCTGATGGAGACATTTTACCTTCTCTATTGCGGTTCCCTCTTCTCAAATACCCATAGCTTGGGTTGAATTGATAACAAACAAACAAACACCCTAACTAACCAGCACAGTTGGTTTAGATTTCTGAGGTTCTGTTATCAGTGTGGCCACTGGTGTGAAGAGTATAAAAAAACACAAGGCCAGATTTGTATGCAAGTGCTCTATAAAGAAGAATTAAATGAGAAGATCTATGAGTTAAATAAAAACAGACTTTAAAAAAATATTACCATGAGACACAAAAAAGGATGCTATTCCTAAATGTGTGCACTTCAGAAATGTTTATCATTTTAATGGTTATATTAATTAATTCCAGAGAATTTTCCATTACCACTGCACCGTCTCATATATATTACAAGGCTTTAAACTCAGCACTTTGATCTATGCTCATAATCCCAGCACTTGGGAAGCGGAGAGAGAAAAATCAGAAGTTCAAGGTCATCTTTGGCTATTTAGTGAGTTTGGAGATCAGCCAGGGATATATGAGACTGTTTCTAAGAAAAAAAAAATGAGGAAAGGATGGAAGGAAGAAAGAAGGAAGGAGGGAAGGGGGAAAAGACAGACAGACTAATATATGAGTGCATATACTTCTCAATATGAAAGATAATATCTTAGATGAAGTATGGTCCTATTTGGATGAATAAAACAGTACAATATGTTGAACTTGCCTTTAACAATTCTTTTTTTTTTTAAGTTCACATGAAAAAGAATCTTTCCCCACAGTACATTTAATTCCCTGCCTCAGAAAGAGGCTTGTGCTTAGAATTCTGCTGCCAGCTTCTAATTCCTAAAAAGTGCTTGCCTTTTAAGAGAAGGAAAGAGTGATGATTTATCACTGGGTTCCCTAGTATATAAAAGACACTGAAGTGGATACTAAGTTCATAATACATCAGAGTGTGGCCAAGTGGAGGACTATAGTGAGTAGCACAGACCACAGGGATTCTCTCAACTGCCCTATGCACCTGCTGAAAAACCCATCACCCACATCTGAGTTTCAAGCAGCAGGAAGGATACAGGAGCAGGGTGCACCAGCTGTTTGTCATAGAAATTTCCCAGAACTTACTCATCTCCACTTCCAGTCATTGACGGTGCTGGATGTGATCAAACAGGGAACACAGGGTCAGCAACCAGCAAACTCTGAAGGGCTCTGACTTTTTTAACGGATCAGTCCGTGCATAAATTCATGGTTTAGTGGACTGCAGGTAGGTGGCAGAAACTTTAGGTAGAAGTAGGCTAATGGGCAAAGTCTAGAAGAAGACGATGATGACATACACACACACACACACACACACACACACACACACACACACACACACAAATGTGCCATGAAATCCCCAGGTGAGTCATGGGAAAATGTCATAGAACAGACACAGCAATGATCACCTTTCTTCCTATAGATCACAAACAGTGAGTCCCCTCCCATCAGCCCTAGGACAACATGCAAAGACTGTCTTCTGTCACTCCTGACTTTGTAGCAGCATGGAGCTAGCATCTAGCTCCTCCTTCCAAAGAGCAAAGGGTTTTATTACAATTACAAGGTTTAAAAACTATAACATGAGACATGTTTTCTTCATTCTCCTTTCCTATATTTTTCTTTTATTTTTTTCTTCTCCACCCATTCATTCTTCCAGATGAACTTTAGAATCATCTTATTATTCGAATGAGTTATGGTTTCACAATTGTACTTTTTAACGTCTTAGGATGGATTGGCCACAAACCCTAGCTCAGGATACACCGGGACTGCGGGTTGGTTGGTACATATGGGTTAGTTCATAATTTTAAATAATAAGTGATCAATTGCAAACCTACCAAAGCTAGAGTCTTCACCCGTTCCCTCTGCATGCTTCCCTCACCCGTAATCCCATTCCATCTCAAGCTGCCCTGAAAGAGAGCCCTCAGCATTACAAATATCTCATTTACTTGAGCCTCATTTTTTATATGCCCAGGAACAGATGTTCAATTATTCTATTTGTCGCACAGTCTTAACACCACTTACGGCAGAGGTTGCTCACTTTCCATGCGAATAGCCATTGTTTCTTTCTCTCTTAAAATAGTTCTTGACCTTTTTTTTTCAAAGTCACAAAATGCTCTAGTGACTACAGGCAGTAGAACCTATGTGAGTGTTAGTAGATGACGCTAAGCAGGGCTTGTGCGCCTGCGGTGTGTGTAGCATTTGGATGTACTCATTCCTCCTGGGGGCTGTGCGTGTGATGGCTGACCCTCCAACTGCCGCTGTGCACGCGACGGAAGCCTGACGTGAGAAAAGCCGTTCTGCTAGGATGACAATCAGAAGGTGAGAAGGGACGTGACACTCCGGAACCATCCAGCCCTAGACCGGCTGTCTCTCAACTCTCCATGGAATCTGTGACCTTCTAGCGCTGATTTACGGACTTTTAATTTTCAATCCCTCGTAGATAGCAACTTCCTGACATGGGTGCTGGAAACAGAATTCCTGGGAGAGAAAGAATCACCCTATCTCACTGAGCCATCACACTCCAGCCCTTTGATTTTTTAAATTTAACAATTCGCTGTTTGTATAATCTGCCTTGGAACAGACACATTTACTGAAAAATTTAAATATTATTATTTTAGTGGTTTTGCTTTTTGAATTCTTGGATATTTTATTGGCTTTATTATGTGGAAATATAAACATAATACTTTTTTTTTGGTTGCACCTCAGTTATTCTAAAGTTTTGCTGTTGTTTTCTTTTGATTTTTCTCCATGAGTTTAGGTTTCTGCAAAGCCAACTCTACCTTTTGTCACTCTTGTCCACCATCTGCTGCAGGTTTGAATTCTGCTGTAGACACTCATAGAAACCATCTAGTTTATGTGTGTGAATGGTAGAAAATTCTATTTCAATGTAAGACCATGGTTTCTGGTTTGAAAGTAATAACGCATAATTTAATCACTCAAGAATCTTCTCCACCCATTATTTTTTAACCCTTTCTTAAGGCAAATCAAAAATTTTTTAGAGAACTTGGATGTGGGCCTGCAATCAGAAGAGGGTCTCTGCCTTAGCTACAGGGCTGCTCTCCACAGCCAGGACTTCCACGGCCTTCTGAAGACCACTGCTACTGCCTGTCTGCTGGCCTTGACCACAGGCCACGTTTTCTAAGTCCAGCTCACTCAAGTCTCTTGCTTCTTTAGCTCCTCCAAGTTCCACCATTTGGGGAGTTCAGGGTTCTACAAATGTCTGACATTAGGAGATGGTTGGGAAAAGGAAAAGAGAGAGAAAAGCCAGGGAAAGGAAGGGAATGGAGACTAATCCCAATCTCAGTGGGCACATGCTATCTCAGGCGAGCTTGGAGCACAGAGTGAGGTCCAGGCCAGACACAAAGACTCTATACATATCTATAGCATACACACACACATGCGAGCGCACACATACACATGCATGGGCACACGGGCACAGGCACATGCACACACTCCCCATCATTCTGAAAAGCCATGGCAGTGTGGGGGGCTCTTGGAAAGAGCAGAAGGGCTGCAGAGCTGGCTGAGGTAGGCTCAGAATAACTGAGAAAGGCTGTCACTGATTGGCTCTTCTCTGCAGCTTTCAACAAATGCAGCTGAGAGTGTGCATGCTCCTCCTCACATTCCCACCCACAAGCTCGGCCTTATGCTAAGTGATCAAAGCTCTTTCTTAAGCACCGGTAGTTGGCTTGTAATCTATGTCTTTGTGTTTCCATTGCCTTGTCTGTGTGAAAAAGACATACAAGCTTATAGTGTTGTGAGAATGTCTCATTGCTGAAAAACATTTCTTAATGACAATTTGATTACAAGGAAATGTCAAAAAGTCAGAATGACTGTGGGAAAGTGTGTCAGTACTCCTTGGGGTTAGAAAAATAGAACCGCAGTGCACTGACACACTTGGAGAACTGATGTCAAATGCTTCCTTTGGTTCTTAGTGCGTGTGAAGCTGGCTCGCAAGCCATTTCTGCACTTTGAGAGACATTTTCCTAAAGGGCAAGCTTTTAGAATTGTCTGGGGAGAGGCCAAGTTAATACTTTCCCAAATAACTCACTGTTTCTTCCCGGTCATCCTACGGAAGCTACAGCACAAGGACCAGAGAGTTCCAGACTGGCTCAAGCCTGAGGGTGGATGAGCTGACAGCTAGCAAATTAGCCCAAATGGAACCCAAGAACGGAACTCCAGAGCAAAATTCTGGTTTTCTTCCTGAGATGCCATCAATGGACCTGCATCCCCTGTCTAACTATCCAGTCAGGATGAGGCCACATTGGTGTGTAACTCTCTAGCCCATCTCAACTAGGGGCCACTTGTCTTCCGCAAAGGTCTACACTGGTTTCTGCCCTTGACCTCATGTGACGCATTCACAGACTTTCCTTGGGGGGTCTTCTTCTTCCCTCGTTGGCTTCCGCAAAGGAAGCATGTTAGGAACACTTGCTAAGTTCTCATCCCTTTTGTCCTGGACATCTCTGTACAAAAAGAAGCTTCACTTTCTGTCATTGCAAAGTAAAACTTGTGATAGCCGCAGCCTGGTGACATAGCATGTCCCTTGCTTTGCATGCCTGGTGAGTCTTCAGCTCTGCTCTTCATTAGTGAAGCCTGGCGTGGGGCTGGGGGCTACAAAGGAAAAGGAAATAGAGGGTGTAGGGGTGGGGGCTACACAGGAAGAGGAAGTAGAGGGCCCAGGGGAACCTGAAAGCACCAAATGCTCATCAGGTAGATCATCTTCTTCTAGAAAAGTTGGCACATCACGGTGACTAGTTACGTCTCCAACCTGTTGTTCATCATTAGCTCTTATGTGGGAAAGAGTAACGGCAAGTCTGAGTTCAAGAATATTGCACTCTCTCCTTTATATAATCCCTTGAGTTTTAAGAAATAAAGTTATCCTGATTTTTTAAATATTTTTTTTATTTTAAAGTTATTTTTGTATGTGTGAGAATAGGTTGGTGCATGCCACAGTATACATGTGGAGGGCAGGATCCTGGGCATGGCTCCTCTCTGTCCACTATGGGTTCTTTGTATCTACCTCAGATCATTAGATTTGCAAGGCAAGTGCTTTTACCTGCTGGAAAGTCTCACTAGCCTCATATTTAAATGTAAAAAAATTTATGAATACCCAAAAGTACAAATTGTGTGGGTTAATGAGATACTATCTATTAATTCAAGTCACACTCACATTGTGCCTCTTTAACTGCAGGGCAAAATAGTATATAAAGAATTAAACCTGAGGCTGGAGGAATGGCCCAGCAGTTCAGAGCACTGGATGCTCCTGCAGAGGAATCTAGTTCCCAACATCCATGTGGTGGCTCACAACCACCTTTACCTCTAGTTCAAGAACTCCAGTGCCCTTTTCTAGCCTCTGCAGGCTGCAGACACAGCACGTAGATACACGAAACCAAAATACATTCATAAAGTAAAAAGCAGCCACAGCACATAGATACACAAAATCAAAATACATTCATAAAGTAAAAACAAGTGAATCCCTTAAAGAAGAACTAAATCTAACAATTTATTAAATTAGGATACTAATACATGCTAAAAGTTAACTTTAAAAAAAATAACAGCTCTAAAACTGGGAATTGTAGCTCAGTTTCAGAGTTCTTGTCCACCATGCATGAAGCCCTAGGTTTAATCCCTAACACTGCAGAAAGAAAACTTTTTAAAAAATCTTACAGAGCATCATCATTTTTAAGTTAATAAATGAGGAGAGCTGATCAAAGGGGAAATCAAGTAATTTGTATTTATTTATTTATTGTTCAGACAGTATCCTGCCCTCATATGTGCCTGCGTGCCAGAAGAGGGCACTAGATCTCATTATAGGTGGTTGTGAGCCACCCTGTGGGTGCTGGGAATTCAACTCAGGACATTTCGAAGAGTAGTCAGTGCTCTTAACTCTGAGCTATCTCTCCAGGCCATAATTTGTATTTTTGACCACCTACGTATTTACTAAAGAGAAGGCAGTTAAAGTCTTTTATACCATCTGTCGGTCGCTCGTGATACTCCGATCATCCTTGCAGTGGTTATAGAACCCACTATCTTTTCTCTTCTTAAACGTGCAGAGCAAAAACATGACAAGGCAGCTAAGGACAAGGGCTCTGTTTTGAAGGGATGATTAGACTTGCATATACAATAGCTGGGTTTATACGAAGTGGTCATCTTCAGAGGAAGACTTTTAGAAATAATGATGGAAAATGTTTTCACATGGCCAGTAATGATAAATGTCAACTTTTTTTTCCAAATAGGACACTCTTAGTGAATTTCCCTTTTTAAACATTTTTAAAAATGTTTTATGTGTATGGACGTTTTATTTACATGTATGTATACACATCATGTGCATGCCTGGTGCCCATGGAGACCATAGGAGTACATTGGATCAGCAAAATTGGAGTTACAGACTGTTGTGAGCAGTCATGTGGGGGACAGGAATCAAACTCCAGCACTCTGCATGCGTAACAAGTGCTCGTGACCACTGAGCTGTCTCTGCAGCCCCCTCATGAATGTCTTAATAATTAGAAAGGTGTTTCTTCAGTAGATAAGCACTTTTGTCTCTCAGACATCCCTGCTGCCTCAAACGTTACAAAAGAAGAAAGAACTTCCAAGTACAGTCTAAATAGCTGTCTGTTTCTGCCATACAAGAAAGCCTGAGCAAGCATTCAGACTGTGAAGCCTACATAAGTCCTGTCCCACCAACAATCATTTACAGGTGTTTCATAGAGACACAACCTCTACCTGGATGTGGTTCACCCTAGCAATGGAGAGCTGGTAGCTTCCTACTTCTTGCGGGCTGTAGTAAAGGTTAAGTATCACAGGTGATGTTCTTCAAAGGGGAAACAGTGAAGGAACTGAGCTACAAACCCACTGTCTCCATTATTGTTGAAAGGATAATAATCCATCAGGGGAGGAACTTCAAGGTTTGAGGCCATTGCAAGCTTCCTGAGCCTGTGTGTCAGAAGAAAACAAAAGGTGCTAAGTTAGTTATAAATAGCAAAGAAGATTATTATATGTCTTTGCGTTGTACACATATGGCCTGTAGTAACAGCCACAGTTTCTCAGTGCGCTTTGCTGTGAGTCAAAGTTCACAGCTAAATAGGTAGCCACCAAGACTTCATGTGTTATGGCATGAGTCCTCATAATAGTAAAACAAAAATAATTATAATCAAATCTCTCTGTCTTAGGAAGGCAGGAATAGTGGAGCCCTGTGGGGTTCTGACACCACAGCGATTGAAACACTCAGAAAATAAGCAGAAGGCACCCTGACCTACACCCCATTTGTTTATCTCTTTTTAGAAGAAAATGTCATTTTGGGTTTCATTGGATAGGACAGAATTACATAAGAGGATAAAGAGCCGCCGATGGCAGATAAACTGGGATTCTCCTTCAGTGTATGGGGCCAGCTGTCCATCCGCCTAGGCTTGAACCTGCCTATTTGCTCTGTGCCTATAAGTGGGAGCAGCTGGCAGAGTAGAGTCAGTGAGTGGAAGAGCTCCATTCACGAGTAATGACGGCTCCTCCTCACTTTCAAGGGATGCCTGCTCTTGGCATGTGAGTTAAGTCCACAGCAGACTGCACAGCTCAGGACAAGGAATCTCCAACAACTGCTTTAGCTCCTAAGAGAACAATCTTACTGAGTGGCTGTTGGTGGGAGATGTGCAACCTGGGATCTCACAGCATCTTATCTTTTCTCTTGTGTCCCCAGAATGAGTTTGAGGGTGTCTTGGGCAAGGATGTCATGAGAGTAATTCTAGACCTGGTGCCAAGGAAAATGTTTTTCACCCACTCATGGCCATGGGGGCTTTATGAATCTCTTCCTTCCCTGCCCGGGGAAAAAAGGCAGACAAGATCTTTTGAGGTTGTTTTACGTGACCTTAAAATTGGTTCCTTTGCAGCCTAGGATTGAACTAAATCTCTTCCATGTGGGAAGTATCACTCCCGTGGGACCTGGGGTAGGGAAGTCCAAATTTAAACAATATATCTGGGGAAATGAAAGAATGTGGGAAAAATGAAAAGTTGGTCTTGTATGTTTGTATAATTTCTACTGAGGGGCCAAAAGGAGTCATATGTAATCAATGGTTTCAGATTTTCCAGTACTTGGTCCAGAGCCAAATTGAAAAATGGCTGGTCTCCCTCTGAAGACAATCCCGAGGCTTTGAGTCCCCTTTGTGTTGTGAGAACCATGGCCCTCGATGCTTCCCTTGTTCCGAGAGGGAGAGAGCGGACGTGCAGACCTGAGCGCCTGGGCTAGGCCATTAACACTCTCCAGCTGTTTCAAGACATACAATCCCAAAATAAAAGTGACAGAGACCATCCCTGGGCCTAAGAAGTCACTGGAGGAACACCGGGGCATGAGAGAGGAAGGGCCTTTGTGGGAGTCTAAGCCACTTCCCAAGCACTAAGGGAAGGATTCTTTCCCCAATGGATTTGCTGCAAAGGGACCATGGGGAGGTGAGCAAGGGTAATCTGGGCTGTGTCTGGTCTTCAGCTGTCTCCAGAGAACAAGGTATGGAAGCAAACATGTCCTTTCATCCCCAGACATCACGATCTTCAAGAGCCCTTTGGCCTTGGGCTTTGGCCACAACAGCCTGACTGTGGGACTAGAGGAAAAGTCGTCTTCACACACAAGTCTTTGGTTCTGGGCCAATGATGGGAAAAGGCACTTGCCACTAAGCCAAATCCCAAAGACCTAAGTGACGGAAGGAGAGAGCTGACTCCTGCAAATTGTCCTCTGGCCACCACTTGCAAACGCTGCCATTCCTGTACACACACACAATAAATAAATAAGATTTTAAGAAAGAAGCAATTGGTTATATTATATTTCCCCTTCAAATTTAGGACAGAAAAGTGTTCCTTTTTTTATGGAAAGTCACTCCCCTAAAAAGAAAGAAAGAAAGAAAGAAAGAAAGAAAGAAAGAAAGAAAGAAAGAAAGAAAGAGAGAAAGAAAGAAAAAAGAAAAATTGGACTGGTCCACTTGGTCCACTCCTATTGTGAGAGTGTCATTGTGTGAAAATTGCTCTGTTCTTAGTGTAAGGACCCTGATGGTGTGAAAAGACACATTTTCACATTTCCAGATCTAGGTTATACAGAAGTTCAACGTAAACATTTCTAATCTTTCTTTACTTAAAATGGATAAACTCTGAGTGGGCCAGAATTCCCTAAGAGATGGGCCCAGAAGCTGAGGTACTACTGATCCCTTGAATACAGTGGGTTATCTCATTTTTCATGCAGTTGGTTTGGGTGCAGCAAATAAGTTTTGCTAAACATTTCAATATATATCACATTATGAGTATCATGAGAAGACCATGAACCTTTCAGAGAAAGGGATAGCTCACACAGTGGTCTGGACAGTGGAGTATGCTGCTGTGTTTGATCAAGAGTCATAGAGGCCAGGATGGCTGAAGTGGAGGAGAAAAGAGAAGAGTGGTGAGCTTTAAGAGGTCCCAGTCCCAGTCCCAGCACTGTGTGGCCTTACTGGGAGCTGGAAAACTGTGGCTCTCCCAAGCGATTTGAGAGTGATCAATTGGGCAGGGTGTTGAGTGGAAGGATGGTGTGATCCACTGGGTTCTGAGCAGAAGGGTGGTGTGATCTGTAGAGTGTTGAGCAGAAGGGTGGTGTGATCTGCTAAGTGCTGAACAGAAGGGTGGTGTGATTTGTGGAGTGTTGAGCAGAAGGGGGTGGTGTGATCTGGTAAGTGCTGAGCAGAAGAGTGGTGTGATCTGTGAAGTGTTGAGCAGAAGGGTGGTGTGATCTACCGGGTGTTGAGCAGAAGGGTGGTGTGATCTGTGAAGTGTTGAGCAGAAGGGTGATGAAATCTGCAGGGTGTTGAGCAGGAGGGCGGTGTGATCTGCAGGGTGTTG
>OU015745.1:6453181-6480433 GCA_907169655.1 Acomys percivali | reverse complement strand
AATTCCTGGTATAATTTATCTTATTATAAATTCAGATGAATTGTTTTTTATATAAATTGTGTTTAATTCCATTTAAAACTTTCTCAGAGATTTACTTACTAGTCAACTCTTGTGAGCTGGCTCTAGCCGTCCCTGAGGGGAGGCAGGCCAGAGTGAAGGAGTCTCTCCTCCCTCCAGCTATGTCTTCCTTCAGTAGAGAGGACTTCCCAGCCTTCCAGGGCCACTGTCAAGGAAGGACCCAAAGTACCAGAGATCCTTTCACTCTGCTGAGCCTGCCACTGCTGTTCCCTGACACAGAGGGCCGCGTGGCAGGGACATTCACAGTAACCATGACGATGAAAAGCACAGCCACAGGTGCCACGCTGAGTGCACACTGTCCACTGGCCGCCTGTTGCTTCCACTAAAGCCTTGTGAACTTTGACATCTCAAATTAGTCAGCTAGGAATCACAGAATGGGGCTTGAGTCCAAGTCTGTCTTAGGCACGATTTCTTTCTGCATCCAAAGTGAAAGGCAGTTGAGGATCAGGGCCCTCTCTGTGTCTCCTATGCAGCATCAAGAGTTCTTTTATGTGGGGGCTGGAGAGCTGGCTCAGAAGTTAAGAGCGCTCGCTCGAGGTAGGTGGCTCACAACGGCCTGTAACTCCAGCTCAAAGAACTCGATGTCTTCGGGCCTTTCCAGACACATGAAGGGCATTTGGAGTTGTTTAAACACGGTAGTGCTGTAGCAATATTTTCAGATAGGTTATGTTTTCAAAATGCTTTAAATGCAAAAAGTAAAGTGGGGGAATAGTAGCGCATGCCTTTAATTCCCATGCCAAGAGGCAGAGACAAGCCAGACAGTCTCTGCAGGGACGAGTCTGGCTGGCGAATTCCAGGCCACCGCAACTACATAGTGAGACCCTGTCTCAAAGCCGGAGAAAAGGCGATTCATAAAAATCTCTTAACCAATAAGTCGTGCCCATTCTAAAAGCTGAGCAGAGATTAAATGATTCCAAAAATATGTGGGGCACAGAAGTTAGGTCTCTATCGTTATGGGAGGTAAAAGCTTGGAGGTTCAGGCTTAAAGTGGGCAGGCTTTAATGTCAGCAGCATGCTGGGTGCATGGATTAAGGTGTAGACCAAGCCAGACAGCCAGCTGCCCCCAGCTCACAAATAACAGGTGAAAACCATGCTCATGGGTGTATGCTCTGGGTGTCATCGCCTCCAAACCTAACAACAGATGTTTGAATACTTGGGAAGGATTAGGAGGCGTGGCCTTGTTAGCAGAGCTGTGCCGCTGGGCATGGGCTTTGAGGTTTCAAAAGTCCACACCAGTCCGAGTTAGCTCTCTCTGTGTCTCATGGTTGTTATCTTAAGGGAGCAAGCTCTCAGCCACTGCTCTAGCACTGTGCTTGGTGAAGACACAAGGATTATATAGATCAAGTGATTCAGAAAGGTAACGATAAGACATGTGAGCAGTTATGGAAAGACTGAAATTGTGTGGGTCTTCTATTCTTGTGCTACATATAAGATGTTTTGACTTTATGAGTACGTAGTCAACTATTCCTCATTCTTTTTTTTTTAAAATATTTATTTATATTTATACAGTGTTCTGCCTGCATGTACGCCTGCAGGCCAGAAGAGGGCACCAGATCTCATTATAGATGGTTGTGAGCCACCGTGTGGTTGCTGGGAATTGAACTCAGGACCTCTGGAAGAACAGACAGTGCTCCTACACTCTGAGCCACCTCTCCGTCCCTAACTATCTCTCATTCTGTTTAAGTTACAAGACGTTGGAGGAAGGGTAAACCACTCCAGGGTGCAGCTTCTCATTTATTTGCATATGCAGTGGTCTCAGTGCCTAGACAGACCTGTGGCTTCATTGCTATCTTTGCTTGAGGACCAAGTGTGAGCTGGCAGAAGGTGTGTGGTGCCCAGATGAAAGCAGGTGGGACTGGGACAGTTCACTTTATGAATTCCTTTGGCGGGGCGTAAGAATGCAGAGCCATCTGGAAGTGGTGTTTCTGAAAGGGGTTAGAATGGGAATCAATAAGCTGAGGAAAGATGCCCTCACCATGGTGTGTAGTCATCACCTAAGCAGCTGAAGGCCTGAAAAGGGAAGTGCACACAGGAAGCGGGAACCTGTTCTGTCAGCCAGGATACCATCTTTTCTTCCTTTCAGATCTGAGCTCCCAAGTCTAAGCTCCATGGCTCCTGGTCTCAAGCCTCTCGTGAGACTGAACTGAGGCTTACGCTGTAGGCTCCTGGTTCCCACATGCTCTGGCCCTGGAGATGGCCTCGAAACCACCCAGTCCTCTATCCTGTTGGACAGACAACACTGGGACTTTTCAGCCTCTTCAATTATAGGAAACCAACGAACAAATCCCCAATGTTGGTTTTGTTTTTCTAACACAAAGCGCAGTTCATGAAGACAAACTGACGGCTTCCAGAGTACTTGAGATGATGTCTGTGATAAATTTTCCAAAGACAGTATGAAACTGGAAGCCAATAATATGAAGACTTAAAACTTCACAAATGCATATAAATTAAAGAGAATATTCTGTAATATTTTTCTGAATTCTGTAGGTCAACTCCTAGGTTGAGATTATTAGGCCTTTGCTCCTAGCCCACTAGGGGGTTTCTTATCATGTTACATGCTTTCTTTCTATAAGAATACATGCAACTATTGTCTTTAAAGAGTTCACAGCATCCCCCTGTGTATTACTTTTGCAGTACAAGAGATCGAGCCATGACCTTCTATATATTGAGAAAGTACTATGCCGTTGAACAGTTTTCAGATGTTATCTTTGTGTCATTGAGGTTTCTTTTGTATTAATTATAAGGGCTACCAAAAGTGAACAAAAAACAATATTAACCAACCCACATCATAACAGCAGGATATTATTTAAAGAAACACAGTTACTATGCCTAAATACATTTACGTACATTTATAAATAAAAATAGTTCAAATAAAATTATAGTTTTATTTATTAGTAGATAACATGACATTTTCAATGACTTTGTATCTATTTGTTAATTAGATTCTGAATACCATCTCATCTTTGCATATCTTTTTATGTATATACATATATTACTACTATTATACACATATATTACATTTATTTATTGTTATACACACATATAACATAAATATAACATTTATTTAGTGTTTTCGCATGTGATACATCACTGGAGCTCAGTATTATAGTTGTACCATGCAGGCTCAGAAGACTGAGTTTAGGTCACCAAGTTGGGCAGCAAATACCTTTAGTTCCTAAGCCATCTATCTCTTTATAACACTCTAACACCATATTTTCTTAAATCATTCCATTTCATCATTTAACCACCAAATCACTTTTTAAATTGTTTACATATACATTTATATTATTACACATATATACAACAAACTACCTAAGCAAGAAGGACCATGAAACAATCAGTAATTCTATAAATGTAACATCCGTAATGTTTTGCCTATTTGAATTTGGCAACCTTGAAGGAAACATCTTTCCTATCTTGTTGCGTCTATCGTACAAGCAGAGTCGAAGTGGTTGGCATCTAACAGTAAGCAAACAGGCCTGATGGCTTGTTCTCTCTTCTCTTGCTAATTAGCATGTTCTTTTGATAGCTCTTAGTGCATTTCTCTATATTGGCAGTCTCCCATGGGTATGAATTTTACCCAATTTTATTTTATATCCTGTGAGGTTAGAACAACAAGGACATCATGAGAACTTTATGATTGTGAAGCTCTCACAGAGAAGGGAAGATGGCTATCCAGTCCTAGGCTCTCACAGGGAAGGGAGGAGGATAGACGTGGCTATCCAGTCCTAGGCTCTCACAGGGAAGGGAGGAGGATAAACGTGGCTATCCAGCCCTAGGCTCTCATAGGGAAGGGAGGAGGATAAACGTGGCTATCCAGCCCTAGGCTCTCACAGGGAAGGGAGGAGGATAGACATGGCTATCCAGCCCTAGGCTCTCACAGGGAAGGGAGGATAGACGTGGCTATCCAGCCCTGGTTTTGGGTTTATTCTCATGCTTTATAGTCAACCCTTGTCTGTGCTGTCTTTGGTCTCGTTATTGCTGACTTCCAGCTTCGTGCTACCACAGACAGATAGACGTGGACTTTAGGCTTTCTTCGATTTCTTCAGGCGTCTGGTTTCCTGTCATCTATCTTAATGAATATTCTGTGTCTCCTTGAGATGACTTTGTACCTTCCTCCCAGGGAAAGGAAATGCCCTGTTAGCTAGAACCATTTGGTCCAAAGCATAGCTGGGCTTCAGTGTAACAAATTTTCTCTGTGGATGACAAACGTCCTGTGGAGAAGGGAGAAGGGAGTCCAGCCAGACATGCCAACTGTCTTCTTTTTCTTTCTGTAGTCATCACTTGCTCTGCATTGCTGGGCGTTGTGTCAGGTGGATATTGTATGGAATTGCTAACTCTTCCTCATTCATTAGTGAGCTCCCTGTTCCTTCGACAACATTTGCATCAAACTTTATCCTGTCTGATGTAAGTACCACCCCCTGCTGCCATCTTTGGATACTTGCTTTCCTACACTGGACTCCTGACTCCACCTGCCTCTGCCTCTGCCTCTGCCTCTTTTTTTTTTTAGATTTATTTATTATGTATACAGTGCTCTGCCTGCATGTACACCTGCAGGCCTGAAGAGGGCATCAGATCACATTACAGATGGTTGTGAGCCACCATGTGGTCGCTGGGAATTGAACTCAGGACTTCCAGAGGAGCAGTCAGTTCTCTTAACCTCTGAGCCATCTCTCCAGCCCTCTGCCTCTGCCTCTTAAGTGCTGGGATGAGAGATGTGCACCACCACGCCTGGCTTCATTGTTTGACTTTTGATTGAAGAATCTAATTCATTTACCTTTGACATAATTAATAGCTTAAAAACTTACTCTTGTCATTTCAAATGTTGCTTTCTGATCCTTGGTAGATAAGCAGACCAAAAATACACAATAATTAGGTCCTTATAACCCACACAAAACTCAATTCAAAGCAAAAATCTAGATAAGATTCAAAAATATGGAACCACTCTAAGAAAACGTAGGAAGAAAGCTGCTTTGTTTGTTTGTTTGCTTGTTTGTTTGTTTGTGACAGTCCAGGCTTGCCTTGAACTCTCTCTGTAGTGCAGTCTGGCCTGGACATCCCTGCCCTCACATTTATTTTCCACATGCTGAGCTAATAGTTAGGGTCCACCAGGCCTGGCAGGGGAAAGCTCCTTGACATTAATATTGACAATATTTTTTTGTTTGATACCCAAACACGGACAATTAGAGTTGACAAGCGAAGCTGTATCAAGATAAAAAGGGTCTCCAATAGCAACATAATCGCCAAGAGAATAAAGACGCTAACAGCCCAGGTGGGAAGGTGTGCTCAAAAGACCTCTGGCAAGGAGTTAAAATTCAACACACATAAAACCTCCTATAAATAATAACTCTAAAGTTAAACTAAGAGTAAAAGACTTAAATAGACATTTGATTACAAAACTCGATCATTAAAGACAGCATATTAAGCTCACAATGAGACACTATTTTATTTATTTATTTATTTATTTTTTTGAGACACTATTTTATACCTATTATGTTAAGTATTATAAAAAGAAAAATTAGACAGTAAATGTCAAGGTCACTTGAAATTTAAAGTGGAGCCAGGGTACAGCACGGTGACAGAGAACTTATCTAGTATAAATGAGACCCTGATTTAATCGCTACCACGGCGACAGAGTAAGGCTAGAACTTGCTGTATGATCTTGCAATCCCAATTAGTTGTGTGTGTATAATCAGATGGAAACCAAAATCTCAAAAAAAAAAAAAAAAAAAAAAAAAAAAAAAAAAAAGATCTGTGCCCCTGCAGCTCTTCACTATGATGTTATTCGTAATGACTAAACTTGGAAATAAATTCAATGTCCATCAAGAGATGCAAAGTTGGATAAGGAAATGCAATTTACAGTACAGTAAAAATATTGCACCTTAGAGCAAGACAACCAGAGGGTGGAGAGATGGCATTAATATTAAGAATGCTCTTAATGCTTGCTGCTCTTCCAGAGGATCAGAGTTCAGTTCCCAGCATCTGTGTAGGGTAGCTCACAACCACCCGTAACTCCAGCTCCCAGGGAGGCTGGTGCCCTCTTCTGGCCTCCACAGGCACTGCACTCACATGGCACATACTCTAAAACATACAGACTTATATGTAAACAAAAATGAAATCTTAAAAGAGGAAAATCCTATGACTGGTAACAACATAGGTCAGCATAAGGAGAAACTATGCTGAGTGAAATAAGTCACAAAAGAACAAACTACATGATTCACTGAGGAAAGCTAAAATAACCAAACTGTTTGAAGCAAAGAACAGGAAAGAAATTTTCAGGGCTGGGGCAGGAAAGCAAGGGAAAGCATTGCTCACGAGCAAAGCCTCAGTGATGTAGGTGGGTAGAGTCTAGGGATCTGACATAGGACATAGAAGCTGATTGCTATGGTGCTGTGTGAGAACTCAGGGGAGCTTATGGTAAATGTTCTTACACACATAAGTGCACACACATATGCACAGACACATTCACACATGCACACTTGCACACGCACATGACTCTTGGAGGAGATATATCTATCCAGTACTTTGCTTGTGGTGATGATATCACAGTTGCAAATATCTACTGAAACTCATTGAAATGTATAAATAAATGTGTGCAACTTCTTGTATATTATTTATACTCCAATAAAACACTGATGTGGCTGTGCGGTGGTGGCTCACACCTTTAGTCCTATCACTTGGGAAACAGAGGCAGGCAGACCTCTACATTTGAGGTTAGCCTGGTCTACAAAATGAGTTCCAGGAAAGCCAGGGCTACACAGAGAAACCCTGTCTAAAAAAACAAAAACAAAAACAAACAAACAAACAAAAAACCTTGATGTAATTACTAAATTATATTCATATTTTAAAATGTGACAGCAAAGGGAGAGAGAAAAATTTGTCACTGTGACACTTATTAAAGCTATCAACATTATCATTTATCTGCAGACTCAGCTAAAGAGAATATTTTATTATGATGAATATAAGTATGCCAAGATCAAATAGGCCAAGAAAAATAGACTTTCTTGAGTAACTCAATACCTTCCTACACCCTGTCAGTTTATAGAGTCTTAAAACTTTGGAATGTCTGCTCATTTTTAAAAGGATTTGTGTGTGTGTGTGTGTGTGTGTGTGTGTGTGTGTGTGTGCGCGCATACATGTGTATGCGTGTAAGTATGCACACGCACATTTATATATTTCTGTGCAATGGAATATAATTCTGTCCTTTAAAGCAGAAGACTCTGCTGTAAGCCATAACCCCAGTGAACCTGGATAACACAGCCTTGTGTAAAACACAAACCCCAGCTGGGCGGTGGTGGCACATGCCTTTAATCCCAGCACTAGGGAGGTAGAGGCAGGTGGATCTTGGTGAGTTTAAGGCCAGCCTGGTGTATAAATTGAGTCCAGGACAGCCAAGGCTACACAGAGAAACCCTGGCTTGAAAAACAACAATAATAAAAAACAGAACAACAACAACAACAAAACTACAAACCCCTTGTAACCTCAGGTCTATGGAGAATCAAGTTCTTTTTTCTGGTTCCAACACCAGAAATTAAAAAAAAAAATCTGTCAGATAAGAAGAAAGAAACCTTACACAACTACAACTAGACAGAAAACTTCTCGTTTAGCAATATGTTAGAAAGCTCAAGATACATTTTGAAAATAATAACTTGTCTTTAATGACTGTCCTTCAAACTGACTAGGCTCTTTTCTTAACACTTTATTAATTTATTCATATTACATCTCAGTTGTTATCCCATCCTTTATATCCTCCCATTCCTCCCTCCCTCCCGCTTTCCCCCTACTCCCCTCCCCTATGACTGTGACTGAGGGGGACCTCCTCCTCCTGTATATGCTCATAGGGCATCAAGTCTCTTCTTGGTAGCCTGCTATCCTTCTTCTGAATGCCACCAGGCCTCTCCATCAAGGGGATGTGGTCAAATATGGGACTTTATAAGGGAAAGCAAAGCTGGGTTTGTGTTGAGAAATGACAAAGCAACAGGTTGCTGTGAATGTAAATGTGAGCTTCTACCTTTGGGGGCAAAAACAAAACAAATCAAAAAGCTCTCTTAAATGACAACAAGGAAAATGTTGAATGTCAACACATAATAAAGACTGTAAGCACTATCCCTAGCACACCCAGGCTCTCTCACAGGGCTAGCCCACACAGGTGAGCACACCCTGGCTCTCTCACAGTGCTAACCCACACAGGGGAGCACACCCTGGCTCTCTCACAGTGCTAACCCACACAGGGGAGCACACCCTGGCTCTCTCACAGTGCTAACCCACACAGGGGAGCACACCCTGGCTCTCTCACAGTGCTAACCCACACAGGGGAGCACACCCTGGCTCTCTCACAGTGCTAACCCACACAGGGGAGCACACCCTGGACCCACAAGTGTTAGTTGAGCATATGCAGCAGTTGAGCTAGTTTGGGGCTGGCTGTTGACAGGTGAGGGACTTCCAGAAGACCTTTCCTCTCTCTTAGAAAAAGTAAAGAGTCAGAGAATCTCTCACTACTGGTAGATGCTGTGTTTAAATAACATGTCTGGAATTACGCCCGTAATCCCAAGGAGAGTCAGATGGAGAAGGAGGGCAACATACAGGATGACAAAGGGGAAGTGAGGAAGAGCCTCGGGACTAAAAGCTGCCGTGGAACTGCTTCTGGAGCCGCATATTCAGATGCCTCTGAGGAGGTTTACTCTGCAACTAGATGAAATGGACAGAGAAAAAGCAAAAATAAGTCGCGTGTAAGCAATGGAATTTACAGAGCAACAGAGCAGTCATGACATTTGTAGGAAAATGTATAGAACTGGAAATGGGTACGTGCGGCAAAATATGCCAAACTCAGAAAAACAAATACCACATTTTCTCTCATGTGTAGAAACTCACACACACGCACACATGCACACACACACACACTCTCACACACACTCACACACTCAACATATATTCACACACACTCACATATACTCATACACATTCACATACTCATATTCACACATACACACACTCATGCTCACACACTCACACACTCATATACACTACACACACTCATACACACTCACACACATATACTCACATTCACTTTCACACACATCTATACATATATGTATACTTACATGTGTGTGAAGAGCATGCAACTAGAAGGGTGTCATGAGTGAGGAGGAAGGACTATTGAGAGAGAAAGACAGAAAGGGGAACTGGACTACCTGGGGCATGAGAACAGAGCAGGGACTGCCTAGAAGAACAAAGGGACCAGGGCTGTGGAGAGGGAAGTGGGGAAGGGGATGGACTGTGACAAGGACAATGACACATCTGTATGGAAATGCCATGATGAAATCCATTGCTCACATTCTACTCTAAAAACCATTCAGTTGGGGGGGGGGGTCTGCTCAAACTATTGCACTAACCAAGGACAATACAATAGTAAACATCGAACCCCTACTCTGATCTACTCAATGGACAGGACGTTCTCCACAGTTATGTGGAGAGCGGAGACTGACTTTGACTTGAACTCTGGTGCTCCATATTTGACCACTTCCCTTTGGTGGGGAGGCCTGACGGCACTCAGAGAAAGAATAAGCAGGCTACCAAGATGAGACTTGATAACCTATGACCATATAGTGGGGGAGGAGGTCCCCCTCGGTCATAGACCTAGGGGAGGGGAATAGGGTGAAAGCGAGAGGGAGGGGGGAATGGGAGGATACAAGCCATGGGTTAACAATTGAGTTGTAATCTGAATAAATTAATAAAATTTAAAAATTAATTTACAAAAACCATTCAGTTTGTAGAGTTCAGAGGCAGTTTTTCCAAGCAGAGAAAGTCAGTGGAAAGTGGAGAGAAGGCAGTTTCAATCAGTCAGCTTGGAGAGGAGTTTTGAGCCAGGACAGCTGAGTTGAACCAGCCATCCAGCCAGAGCTCAGAAAGAACTAGAAAGAGTGGACTTATTCAGCAGTACGTCTCAGAGGCTGAAACCAGCAGATGGAGGCTAGAAGCTGAGGCCTTCAAAGTCTGCATTTGCAGAAAATTAGTGTATAGAGGCTAAAAGCTTCCAGGCCTAGTTAGATAGAAACACTCTGGGCTCAGCCCAATCCATGTATTGGTACAGCCTCATCTCAGACTTTCATCTGAGATAATAAATACAACATTTATACCTCTGCCCTTCACACACACACACACACACACACACACACACACACACACTCACACACACACTCACACACACTCACACACACACTCACACAGAGAGAGAGAGAGAGAGTAAAATTAGAAAAAAAACTCAAACTGTGGGGCTGGGGAGATAGCTGAGGCGCTAAAATAATCTCAGTGCAAATATGAGGACCAGGTTCAGATACCAAGAACTTGTACAAATGCCCAGAAAGCATGGTGGGCTGACCTCTAGGTGGGATTGAAAGATCTTGCCTCGAGTGCAAGAGTGATGGGGTAAAAATTTCAACATCAATCTCAGCCCAGCACATGTATACACATGCACACACACGGGATCACACACATGCAAAACATATATGCTCAACACACACACACACACACACACACACACACACTCACGAGGAAAAGGAATTAAACAGAATTTAGGTTCTTCTCTTCTCTGCCAAAAATCTTCTCTCTTCCCTCCCCAAATTCCTGTAGCATACAGAAGAACTGTCCTATATCACTGGTAAAAAAGAGAAAAATCTGTTCAAGGTCATCACAAAGATCCCAAGGGAAAGAAAGAAATGGTGATAAGAGAGGAAGTGAAGGAACAATCTGGAAAAACCAACAGAGGGAAATGATAAGAGAGGAAGTGAAGGCATGACCAGGAAAACCAACTGCTGGGCTAGCCACACTCACCACAAGAGAGGTGCTAACTGGCGACTACGAATGAGAACTAGCTATTTATTAAAAATGGGAACATTGTAATAAAGCAATTATCTCCACACAGAGACAAGAACCAGCAGAAGGGATCGGGGTGAACAGGAAGAAGCACTGAGCCACTGGCTCCAGCAGGCGTGCGCCTGTAAGCCTGGTGACCCCAACGTGATGCTCCACCCACCAGCGCACACCTACAGAGAAGCCAGGGAGAGCCTGTAACCCAGCATTTGGTGTAAGACTCAAGCAGATCCTGGGAGCTCACTGGACGGCCTGCCTAATATAGTAGCATAAAGGTAAGCTTTGGATTCAGTGAGGGGTCTTGGCTCAAGGTAATACAAGCAGAGCTATAGAAAAAGACACCAGATATCTTGTGGTGCGCTGTGCATAAGCAAACACCAGTGCATGCAGGTACCTACACTCTCACATTTAAGTGTATGTGCCATACATCTCCAAATAACAAATAATAAATAAATAGCATTTTACAAGAAATAAACTCTGGTAAAAGTCAGAAAAGAGAAGAAAATGGGAAACCAAGTAAAAGACATAACTGCGTTAGAAGAAGCAGAAGGGAAATTAGGTACTGCTGAAAATACAGTAAATGTCATGAAAGATAAAAGTGGAGTGCATTCACAAATATGAAGGACCAGAAGTGTATCTTCACGTCAAGAATGCTTATGTCCGTGTGTGACCTAGTACCACATGTATGAATTTATGAAAGGAATTCCCAGTTCTCATTATAAATAAAAATTCGATACCAGACATATCTTTCCAGGTAAGAAGCCAGCACTATGAAGTAAGTCAGTCATTCTGTGGAAGTCATATAACTTTAGGTATGCAGGTATGGTGAGCTATGGGGATTTGTTGACATTTTGCTTGTCTGGTTTTTTTACCGTTTTTAAAGACAAGCTCTCATGCATCCCATGGATGGACTCAAACTCACGTGGTTGCTAGGATGGGTCTTGAACTTTGCTGCCTCACCCTCTCAAGTGCTAGGATCATGAGCATGTGACGCGTTGTCCAGCAAGTGGGTGCTGGAATCTGTACAAGTTAGTACTGATAGTAATGGATATAATTATGCTCAAAATGGATCAGACAACTTAAATAAGGGCATTCAAGAAATCCACAAACTAAACTGACTCAAAAAGAAATAGAAACCCTGGGAAGTCTTTTTTTAAAAAATCCTACAAGTTGAATTTACAACAACATATTTACACAGAGCCCACGCACAGATAAGTTCACTATGCATGTGTACACATGCAGAACACGCGCAGATGCCTAAGGAAGGGAAGGGGCAAGGGGATTCTTACTGATCCAAGCCAGGCAAACATCACAAGAAAACTAGAGATCACTACACTTAATACCAGTGGTTTTTCCACCTTCCTAATGCTGTGACCCTTTCCTATAGTTCCTCATGTTGTGGTGTGCTGGGGGCCCAGGGTTACAAGTTCAGTCACAATTATAAAATAAACAGAATATTATTAGTATTAGTATTATTAGTATTAGTATTAGTATATTATTCCTATAACTCCAAATTAAAGACTCTAAAGAATGTCTCCTCCAAAGCAAAAAACATTTACTATGTCCTGCTTTTAGGCTGGCACTGTTTGTAGTTTTAAAGCACTCCAGGCAAACAGAAAATACCTAAATCAGTCTTTTTATGAATAGCAAACACTAACACCTAACTTCTTTTACTATATGTTTCATCATCTACGCTACAAAGTAGAAAAAGTTTATTTTAGTCAGTTGATCTCATTTACTGAGTTTTATTCATGTATGACCCTCTATCTTTACATTATCAGAGAGCTCTGAGCCTACAATGGTAAGAGACCTTGAATCTGTACCCTACTCTTCCTGGCCAGTCAGAGTTTGTCAGTTGTCTCTGTTTACCCTGCACCAATAATACTGTTTACGTTAGCTCAGGGGTAGACACCCCAAGGAGATTCCTGGAGTGATGGCCTCATCTAGCTGTGTGCTGATCTGTGCTTAATGATCTCCAGGGCATAAGGAAGGCTTGCAAACAGTGGCCAGATAAAGTCATTTTAGGATTCTCCTAAATACTGACATAATTTTTCTCAGGAAAAGACATAAATTGAATCATAATGCAGAAAGTCCCCAAGAATGCAATGCACAGAAACCCAAACCCAAAAGTTAGAGACAGAATGACAGCGATTATATCAATCTGCTCAGCTTTGCTGGAACTGTGTCAATCAGCCGTGGTGCCTTCATGATCCCAGCTGTTTCCAGTGGCTATGGCTGTGCCAGTGGTGACTCCCAACCATAAAATTCTTTTCTTTTCTTACCTTTTTTCCTTCAGGACAGGGTTTCCCTATGCAGATCTGGCTGTCCTGGAACTTGCTCTGTAGATCAGGCTAGCCTTGAACTCAGAGATCCACCTGCCTCTGCTTCCCAGGTGCTGGGATTAAAGGCTTGCTTCACCACTGCCCAGCTCCATAAAATTATTTTCATTGTTACTTCATAATTGGAAGTTTGCTACTGTTATAAATCATAATGTAAATATATGTGTTTTCCGATGGTCTTAGGTGACCCTATGAAAGGATCATTTGTCCCCTAAAAGGGTTGCGACCCACAGGCTGAGAACTGCTGCCTGATGTGCTGGTTGATTCTAATCATCAATTTGATACACTCTGGGATCACCCGAGGAGGCTCAGAGAGTGAGTGGCTGTCTAGATCAGGTTGGTCTGTGGGCTCATGTGTAAGGGAGCCTTGATTGCCTTGATGTGAGAAGACCCAGGCTGCACCATCCCCTGGTGTGGGCATCCTCTGGAATCTAAGCTAACTAAGCCCTGAGCATGCATGTGTTTATTTCTCTCTGCTCTTGACTGTCAGAGTGATGTTCCTCTCTCCTTTCTGCATGTCTTGGGCTGGCTTTCTTCCAGTGAGCCCAGACCCCTGACTCTTTCAGAACACCAAAGGTCTCCTCCCATTTACTCCCAGGCTTCAGACTTACACGGTCTTTTAACATCCAAAAACTCAACAAGAAAAGGATCTTTTGTTCGCAGGGTGTCGGGAAAGAGGTCCACGCTGTAGCTGTTTTCAGGAAGATGGGGTGTTTCAAGGGTCATCTTTGGTCACACACAGTTACCATGCAAAGAATGTGTGTCTGCACCTTGCGAGAGGCAGCAGTTTCTCAAAGGAACACAGTTTATCAGACAATTTCTTTTGAAATTTTCTTAGAAAGGGACAGGCATGCACTGCACTCAAAGGGACTGGTAAAGCTGACACACCAACGGAAAGCAGCACTGTTAGCTGAACTAGCATACAGAAAGAATGCCAAGCCCACGGGAGGGGGACGATGGCTTACAAATGTTGAGTTTTTGGCACCTGTAGGATAGTAAAATGAGGGCGGAGGGTGGTGCTGGATGGATCAGGAGCATAAAAGAAAGATTAATGTGTAACACTTATATGTTAAGACATACAATTGACTCATGTTTACCAGCCGGTAGTGTGCCCTAAGGAATGAGCCTCAGTTTACAAATCAGGGAGCTCTTTAGCTTATTCATTCAACCCCCGGGGAGTGGTGGCTCAGCAAGAGGGTTGCCTCCTGAGCTCTGCCGTGACTTCACTGCGAGTCTGAGCTATATAATGAGCTCAAGGTCACACAGTGAGGTCAAGGCTAGCCTTGGTCACAGACCCAGGCGGCAGATGGTGATGGCTGTGGGAACAGTGAGGCAAAGAGAGACTCCATCCCACAGACTGAGACGGATTTATTGGAGCAGTGAGGGGCCCCAACCTTTTGAAGGACGCAGGTTGAGCTCAGGTACTTACACACACACACACACACACACACACACACACACATACACACACATGCACACACGCACATGCATTCATAGTGCTATGGGAAATTACAGGTATTCTGGCGGTTTCACTGGGAGCAAAGTGGGTTGCTTTTGATAACTGGGCAGATTGTTTGTGCAAGTGGAGTGGAACAGTCAGTCAGGCTGGGGCTAGGCAATTCTTTATGGCTAGGGGCTATTGCTCAGTACCGCCTGACTCACTTCCTCACGACCTGAGGCTATTACCCAGTTGACTGGAATAGGAGGCGGTTGGAGAGGGAGAAGAAAGGAGGAAGGAGTGTAAGTGGTAGGACAAAAAGGAGGCTTTGGGGGAGGGGATTAGTGGAGGAGGACTAATCCTCCTTAGTTTTGGAAATCGCCAGACATAACTGAGAATCGCACAATGTGCCTCTCCCGCACCTCTGGGCTCAGCTAGCAGGTTCCTTCTCTGAGTTCACCTAGCCATTCGGAACCGGGGCAAGGGCGCGGCAGACTACAACTCCCAGCGTGCCCCGGGGCGGGCAGTGCCGTGGGCGTGGCCTGCAGCTGCCACAGCAGGCGGGCGGTACCGAGTGGAGTCGGCGGGGCCGAGCTCCCGGATGTGGAGACGTTGGCGCGGCGGCGTGGGAGGAAGATGGACGCGCTGGAGAAGGGGGCCGCCACGTCGGTGCCCGCCCCGCGCGGACGGCCGTCCCGGGGCCGGCCCCCGAAGCTGCAGCGCAGCCGGGGCGCGGGGCGCGGCCTAGAGAAGCCGCCGCACCTGGCGGCGCTGGTGCTGGCCCGCGGCGGCAGCAAAGGCATCCCGCTGAAGAACATCAAGCGCCTGGCGGGGGTTCCGCTCATTGGCTGGGTCCTGCGCGCCGCCCTGGACGCGGGGGTCTTCCAGAGGTGCGCATGTGCGGGAGCGGGCCCGGGGGTCGGGGGTCGGGGTCCCCAGGCCTGACCCTGGACGGCCCCTGCTGATGGGCACCTGTCACCCCTGGGCTGCGCTGACTGCCCGGTGCTGCAAGGCGAGGCAGCGGATGCAGGAATGGAGCTCAGAGTTGAGGGCTCTCCAGCCTAGAGTCTTCCCTCACCTTTGGTGGGAGAGAAAAAAAAAAACTCTGCCAGTGAGGCTGTGAGTCAGCACAATGCATGCGGAAAAGCTTCCTATGCGTGTAGAGGTATAACTGTGTTGTGGGTGTGAATGGTTTTAGCCTACCTCTTTAAACTTTGGCCTCACTAAACGACAGTTGTATCTTTGAACCGTTTTGGCTTCTACCAGATCCATCAGGAGTTACAAGTTGATGCTGTTCGTCAAAGGAGGGAGATAACATCCCTTGCCAACAGTGAATTTAAATGCACAGGCTAGCTGCAACCTAATTCTGCTTGAATTTATTGCTACCCTTTGATGGTTTGGTTTTTAAGATGATTGATTCTGAAGGCTATTAATTCCCCATATTTCAAAGGCAAATTTTTCATCCAGCCGGCTTTGTTTAAAAATGAGATAGCAAAAGGTATAAATGTATGATTTTTTTTTCCCCGTGTTTTGACCCAAAGGAAGCTCTGGGTGGAGCCAAGCAAATAGAGCTGGCTTCTGAAAATAACACGTAATGAGAAGTGTGGTAAGGAGAGATAGGGGAGTATTGGGGACTTGGTTCAGCTCAGTAAACGTCTCTCAAGCCCCGCTTTTGCCATATGCATGCAAGGAAAGGGCAAGATGGTCCATGCACAGTTCAATCCTTCGTGGAGCTCACGTTTGCTTTTTGTGTTTTTAACCTTCTCAGAATACAGAGTGCAAAGGAGTGATAAGTATGTTGAGGTCACAGTGACAAAGTAAAAGAGAGCTCTTAGTCATTATGACAGTAGATTGAGAGCAAAGTTATTATTTATGACTCTTGGGCCACACGTCAGGGAATGACTTTCAGAGTGGATTCAGAAAAGGGTAATGGCAGAACTGGAGAGATGACCCAGTGCTTGAGAACTTGATCTGTTGTTCTCGAGGACCCAAGTTCAGTTCCCAGCACCGTTGTTGGATAGCTCACAGCTGCCTGTAACTCCAGCGCCAGGAGATTGGATACCCTTTTCTGGTCTTCACGGGCCTCTGCACTCACATGCATATATTCACTACAGTCTTTTAAAGGGGGAAGTGTAATCGGTGGAGGAGATGGCTCAGTGGATAGAGCGCTTGCTGTGCAAGCCTGAGGCACTGAGTTCTAATTTCCTGAGCCCACAGGAAATTCAGGTGAGGAACTAGTGTGATGGTAATTACAGCAAGTCAGGAGGTGGAGAAAGGAAAATCTGGAAATGTGTGGGCTGGCCAGCCTGGTGAACCAGTGAACAACAAAAGAGAGACCCTGCTTCACGGTGGAAAGTGAGGACCCATGTCTGAGGTTGCCCTCTGGCCTCCACACATGGACCGAGGCAGTCAGTCATGCCTGTACTCACACGCACGTATACACACACACAGGGTAATTGAGCACAGTAATTAGGCATAAGAACAAAGGATGAATCTTTTACTCAGCAAATGCTGTCAACCCACTGTGTGACTGGCACTGCTGTCAACCCACTGTGTGACTGGCACTGCTGTCAACCCACTGTGTGACTGGCACTGCTGTGTCTTGAGCCAGGGGGTAGAGCAGTGGTAGGAGCCAGTCCATGTGACCCACAACAGGGGCAGCTCCAGCGCTCCCTCTGGAGCCACCAGCTACTGACACTGACAGGAAGAGTAAAGTTTGTTGGCCACAAGGCAGCAGGAGGAAGATGATGGGCTGCCACGCCTGTCCCGTCTCACCAGAGGTGCACTGTGAACCTCATGCAGGGCTTCTGAGGAGTCGGCTGCTGCTCTGGTCAGTGTGGGCCCTGGATGGGCATTGTTTTCATGGTTGTCGATTCTCTTGATGTTTTTGACATCCACGTGTCAGAGGGCATTCCTGATCTTGTGTACCTGCAGAAAGGTGACTCATGTGACTGACAGCTGTCCTTGACAGGTTCCCTCACCCTCTGCAGGCAGAACCGCCCTTATTGGTTAATACTTGGGGCGGAGGATGCGGGAAAACAAACAGTCCATGCCGGGGGTGGGGAGGTGGGGAGGTAGGGAGGGGGGGTAGGGTGGGGGGGGGAGGGAGGGTGGGGGGGGGGGGGGGGGGGGGGGGAGTGTTGTCCAAGTTCCTTTTTGTCTCTGCTTCCTGGCTGCCATGAAGTGAGCATCTCTGCTCCACTGTGCCCTCTCCACCATGATACTCTTATCTCACCACAGGCCACAAAGTTCAAGCCAAGCAACTATGGAAAAACGTTAGAAACTGGCCAAAATAAATCTTGTTTTGTTTTGTTAGTTTGTTTTTCGAGACAGGGTTTCTCTATGTAGCTTTGGCTGTCCCGGACTTTGCAGACCAGGCTGGCCTTGAACTCACAGAGATCCAACTACCTCTGCCTCCCTGGTGTTGGGATTACAGGTGTTCACCACCGTGCCCGGCTCCACAATAATCTCCTCCAGTTGTTTGAAGAATTGTCACCATAAGAGACACAGCTGAGCAGCATGCAGACACAGTCCTATGTGTGGTATCTGACGAGACCCATCACTGCAAGGACTGTAAAGCAGTGTGCAGGGGTGGCATACTCTGTCACAATCTGTAATTCCTTTTTTCAGGGTAGACTGTCCCTTTCTGATGTCAAGCAGAGTGTCATGAGAACCACGGACCTCTACACACATGACTGTAGTCTCCGGCATCTTAAGGCCATATTCCCAATCCTGGTTCCCCTCTCATGGCATGCCCACCTGAGAAGATGCAGCACCCGCAGGAGAATTGACCTTCTGTCCAGGGAAATCATGATGCACTCATTGGCCCCTAGGCCCCTCTTACAGAGAGAACTTGGGAAGGTCTCGGTTGTAGAGACTTTGTCTGCTGGCTGTGACCGTGTACAGCCCTCCTGTGTGCCTTCCCAGTTCAGGTGAGCTGCAAGCATCAGCCCCTGTGCAGGGTAGACCTGGTGGGCACAGTGGGCTGTGTCCCTCGACATGAGGTGGGTACTTGTCTCTCGTCCTCTTCAAAAGCAGCGATTCATAAATACAGACGGTCCTGGGTGGACTGAGTATCTCGTGCTGCCACTCCCTTGCCTCCCCAGTCTTTAACACCACTTCCGGCTTCTGATTTCAGGATATTGGCATCTAGGTCCTTCCTTATTGCAGTGGCAGTGGAGGACAGACAGTGTCCTTTCTAGTTGTGCTGGAGTCTGGGCTTGCTGATTTGTAGCACTCAGGTTTTTCCAGGCATAGTCAGGTCAGCTCACCTTCAAGCTTTAAACTTCTCCACCTAGCAGACCCAACTGCATCCCTACTTACCTCAGCCCAGTTACTGTGTTCAGTAGAACACGGTGCCTGCTAGTTCAGTTAGCCTCGCCTCATGAACCCCCTGACAGCCCTCGCTGAAGCCCATGAGGACAATCACCAAGTGAGGGGAGATCGTCTGTTAAAACCCAGCAGGTAGTGAATAGTAGGCATTGGCGGTAATGCTGGGAAGTCCCTGCCTTGTTTACTAAGATGTATCTCTGGTGGGCTGGTGAGGTAGCTCAGCAGATAAGTGCGCATGCCGCCAAGCCTGACAACCTGAATTGGATCCCTGGAGTTCTCACAGGGGAAGGAGAAAATGGGCTCCTCCACACACAGAGGCATTGTGTGTTGTCCCTACCCCCCCACCCCCAGCCCCTAAGTACTACATACATAGGTGAAGAAAAATGTAGATCCGCCCACACAGACCCCATTAGGAGTGCTGCCAGCATCAGCTTGCCTGGAGCAGTAGTCCCTCTGTAGACGGCTTGTAATGACAATGACTAGAAGGAAGACCCCGCCCTGGGCCAGCAGCCGGGCATCTGCCCAGCTCTGCCCCTCTAACATGTACCATGTGACATCCCCTGCGACGTTGCCCCGACACCATTGCCTCTCTGTACCCCAACATCTCAGTCTGTGGATGGACTTGAGTGTACACCCAAGAGGAGAGGCTCGTTGAGGGTTAAGGGAACTAACATGCACTCGACTCTGATGTGACACTGACAGTTTTTCCTTGTAGTAAATGCTCCTACAGAGCAATCTGTCTCTTCCCAGGGTCCTTGGTTTCCTTGCTCGTGAATGGAGAATTAGAAATCCTGAGAATGCCTTCAGTCCTGACCATCCTTTGACTTTAAACAGTTAACGGAAATGTGTCTTTATGCTGTCTTCCATCTTTCAGCAGACTCTGTCTAGACAGGGCCGCACAGTATGTATTGCCGGTTTTGCAGGCCAGATGGTCTCAGTTGTAACGTCTCAGCTCTCAGCCTGTATGTTGCAAAAGTGGCTGTGGTGGTACATGAATGAAGGAATGTGGGGAGCAGTGTATCTTAGAGCTTCAATTAAAATGTGTAGATTGGGATTGAACTGGCCTGGTAGGGCTGCTGGGGGGCTTTGGAGCAGCTCTTGCCTCTCTTCCTTCAGCAAGTGCTTAGGTAGGAGGACACGGCAGAACTGGGCAGCCTGCAGGAGACTGGAGGTTGAGATTATCATCTTCAAGGTCGTGCTTTGGCTCAGTGGGAGCAGCCTTCTCAGGCTGCATGTGATGGCAGTTAACAGATCTTTTCCAGATTGCTAAACTCTCCTGCTAAGTGGGTCTGCAGTCCAAAAATGGGCTGATGAACATGGTCACGAGAGACCTGTTCCTCAATTCAACCGAGCATCGGGTTGATCTTTTGAATCTTGTATAACATTATGGTGAAAATCAACATACATTTTAGTTTCATTTCAAAGCCTCTGGGCTTATGATTTCTGAGGGGCCTGTGCTCTCTTATCATCCCTGAAAGTACATTTTGTGTTTCAAAGTCACTGTCCACGCATCGCGGCTGATACTCTGTGTGTGTTGAGTTAGATGGAGTGTGACTTAGACCTGTCTGTTCATTCTCGTTCATTCTTTCATTTTTGTCCATGTCTTCTGACACCCCTCCACCAAGAATGACCTGTCCACCTGACCCTTTAGTAGAGCGGGCCTTTGTGTTAAGTGTGCTGTGCATGCTCTGCTCCTGTCCCCAGTGCTCTTGTCAGATGTCACACACACAAAGCTTTTCAGCTTCTTCCAATTAAATGAGCCAGTGCAGTCCTGTTATTACCTCTCCTGTTTCAGTGCTTTGAAAAGCTAACATTTTTACCTCTTACTTCGGTGGCAGGCGGTTTATTTTTATTGCCCATAGCCGTAGGTGTACCTACAGTTGCCACCACTTTTGCTATGGTAGAGCCATCACTGCTCTTCATTGTGGCTCTGCGCTTCACTTTCTTCTCTCAGGGTGTCCAGGCGCCAGTGTACCCGGGGCTGGGAAAGATAGGGAAAAGCCAGAATGAGAGAGTCTGGGGACTGGGAGTGCTGGGGTCGGGGGTGGGGGATGGCGGGCTTCTCTGAAGATCTTAGTGTTACAGCTCTGGACGGTGTTTAGTAAAACAGCTTATGTGTGTTTATTCAGAGTGAGTGAGGGGTAGATATGAACCTTCGGGGAGTGGAAAGAGATTCCAGGGTGGGCTCATATTGGTTAGGGCTGGGATGCTGGTGATGCCCTATTTGCATGGAGAGGAATTCCAGGTGCCAGGCTACGTGATCACCTTGAGAATTGTGGTAGTAGCGGTCAGGGCTACTTGTGCCAGGGCATGCAGGCTCAGAGCAGGGAGGGGCTGGTCCTTTCTCCTGCCAGCTCAGATCTCCGGAGTTTGGACATGCTCCACCTCCACTAGTTCCATGCCTGACTCCGCAGTTGCATGGTCCATGGACCTCACACTTCTTTACTCGACATCTCATGCCAAACACAAACCCAGTGTATGTTAGACAGCAAGAACTTTAAGGGTGTGGGGAAGGTCAGACACTAGGAGGAGCATGGTCACTTAATTGGTTCTCTTTCCCTGATGGTTTAGCGAGAATCACAGCGTTGCCTGGGCCTGTCCTCCCCTTTTTTAAAGTTTATCTTGCAAACATTTTAAAAGCTCACAGAAACCTCCACTGAACCATCACTAAGTTGTTCTTCAGCCGTAAGCCAAATACCAGGACATGTGTGCCTTCGCCGTGCTTCGTCTTTAGCATGTTCTGCTAATCCCCTCACCCACCTCAGCTGCTTCGTCAGCATTAGTGTTCCCTGGTTAGTAGTGCTGGGAGATTGATCATTCACCTGTAGCCATCTTGTTCACCGGCTTTCTGCGAGCAAAAACAAAAACAAAGCAAATGGGACTTACTAATTTTATCCGTTCATTTAAATCCTCATTTGTGTGTCATAGTAGTCGTGGTGGTAGGCTGGAGGTGGTGGCTAGGGGTGGGGGTGGAAGTAGAGGTGGTGGCTGGGGGTGGAGGTGCTAGTGAGGGTGGAGGCGGTGGTGATGTGGGTGAGCAGGGGTGCACAGCGGCCAGAGGAGGATGTCAAGTGTCCTGCTTTATCAGTCTCCACCCTATTCCATGAGACAGGTTCTCTCACTGAGGTTGGAGCTAGGCTGGCAGCCACCAATTGCCAGCAATCTTCCTGTTTCTGTCCTTCACAGCTCTGAGTTACAGGACACCTTGCAGCCATGCCTGGCTTTTTGACATGGGGTTAGGAACCTTACAGCCATGCCTGGTTTTTGACACAGGGTAAGGAACCTTGCAGCCATGCCTGGCTTTTTGATATGGGCTTAGGGATTTGAACTCAGGTCTTTATGTGCCTAGCAAGCACACACCCCCACGGAATAATCTTCCCAGCCCTTAAATCCTCTTTCCACAAATTCTGGAGGGAATAAATGAAATCCAGAGGTTAAAAGTTTCTCCTTATATGATCTTAGACATACAACATATATATTCTTTTTCTCTTAATAAATGCTAAATGAATGGGACAGATAGAAAGAAATACATGCACTTGACAGACTCTAAATCTTGAAAATATCTACATACTGTCATTACTAAAGCATGTGGCTCGAGTACATCTATGCCCTCTATTTCTAGAAATGAGCGTTTGTGAAGGTTCAGAAAACAGAGCTTCAGTAGAGACTAGCGTGTCCCTACAGAGAAGCAGTTTGCTCTTGGTCTTACAGAATCCAAATAGGCAGTTGTGCTGTGGTGATTAGAGGTAGGCAGCCCCCAGGCAGTGCAGCCCTGGCCACCTTAGCGTTAGTGCTTGCTTGGGTATCTACACGTTGACTGTTTTAAAAATAAAGCTGGATTTTCTGATCAATGTGAACCAGATCTGGATACTTACTCTCTTCTAGGCTTAAAACTATTCCAGTTCAGCCAAGCCCAGTGTGTTTCTACACACATTAGTCTCATTTGTGTGTATGATATTGTGGGTTTAAATTTGCAAAACAAAGCAGAAACACCTTCACTTTGCTCTAGATTTGACTTCTAGAGATATCTTACTTAGTGTGGCCATCTTGAAAATACTGAGTTCATTTTTCCTAGTTTATAGAATTACATTCTTGAACTATCTAGGTAACAGTTTATTGAGTTGCTTTTATTTTTACATTGTTTTGGATCTTTATGTTTTTGTTTATTTTGGTTGCAGGGGGGCAGCTTTAAAACAGGGTCTTCCTATGTGGCATTGGCGGCCTGGAACATAGGAACAACATCCTACCCCGACTCTGCCTCCTGAGCCTTGAGGGTCCAGGTGTGCACTAGGATGCCTAGACAGCGCTAGCTGTACTAAAGCTTTTCCAGCACCAAGCTGTGTACATGGGTGCAGAGCTCTGCCTTACCCTTGGCGGTCTCTCTGCTGACGGAGTTTATTTAACTTTCTTTTTACCACCTAAATAGTGTGTGGGTCTCAACGGACCATGATGAAATTGAAAATGTGGCCAAACAGTTCGGTGCGCAGGTTCATCGAAGAAGTTCTGAAACGTCCAAAGACAGCTCTACCTCACTAGATGCCATCGTAGAATTCCTTAATTATCACAATGGTAAGAGTCTGTCTACTAAACTATGTGTGATTGCAGCCATGGTTTCCATCACATAAGACGCGTGTTAACAGTTGGTTTAAGATCTCAACATCGCATGATCCCAGAGCTGCACCTGATGCCTTTCCTTTGTGTTGTCCTCAGAGGTTGACATTGTGGGGAATATCCAAGCTACGTCTCCATGTTTACATCCCACCGACCTCCAGAAAGTTGCAGAGATGATTCGAGAGGAAGGGTACGACTCTGTCTTCTCTGTTGTGAGGCGCCATCAGTTTCGATGGAGTGAAATTCAGAAAGGAGGTAACTAGTTCACTGCACTGAAATCCAGGCGTTGTCTTGTTTTGTTAATGTAAACACTGTTAACAGAAAGGAGAGTTATGGCTGCCTGGTGCACAGCTGCAGTAGGCAGTGACAGGGTACTCCAGCCTAGATCTTTCTATAAAGCAAAATGGTAAAACCCAAATCAGTTCGGTCTCCCACTCTTCAGACATTCCAGTCCGTGTTTCTGTTAGCTTGTAAAGCAGATACGTTAGTTTTCAGAGCTGATACTTTTGTGTTTGTTCTTGGCCTGTCAGCCAAGCTCCAGGCAGGTCATACCAGACCCTCCATATTGAATTAGTGCAGCACGTCTCAGGGAAATCCTGAAGTTAGAGTGAGTGTTGAGGGTGTCGTGCAGTTAGAGTCAGTTAAATAACCTCAGCCAGTATTTAGGTTAAAGAGATGACAGGTCTGTAAGTAAGTGCCATACAGAGAAGTTGGGAGTGCTGGGGACTCTGTCTTATCTTTGCCTGTGCCCTGGGAAGTAGATTGCTCCTGCTGGACGGCATCTAAACCAGGCCAGCATTTCTTGGGCTTGGTGACAGTCCTTGTTTATAAAATCATAGCTGCTAACTAGGTCAGTTGTTATCAGTACATCACGGCTTCTCTGTGACGCTTTGTATCTTGTTACAGTAGATGTGCATGTCCAACATGGTGGTCCTAGCAGTACTAGCTGTGCCAAGCTCAAATGTCCCTTAACAGTGCAAATGCGCATCGCAGGGAAATGGGGAGATGGCTTGGCAAGTGAAGCATTTGCCACAGCACGTGAGGCCCAGCATTCTAACCCCCAAACCTGTGTCAAAGATGCGTAGGCGTGGCAGCCTCCTCTATGCCAGCACTTGGTCGGCAGAGACGGGGGTTCCTGGGGAAGTTGGCTTGCTGCTGTCGGCAGTCTATAAGCTCTGGGTTTGAATGAGGGAGCACAAAATAAAGTTCAGAGAGATGGAGGGAAATTTGTAGGGCAAATCTTAGGCCTGTGCTCCCGTGCACCCCGCCCTCACCCCTCCACACAAACGCTCATACCTGTATGACCATCATAGACCTGTGCACATACCAAAAAGAAGGAAAACGTCCACACTGCATTTCTGTGACAGTGTGAATTAAGGAAGAGTCACAGTGTCTTGTTAATAATCTTATACTTACCACGTGATGATGGCTCTTCTGGCGTTTAAGGCTGTTTTCTGAAGCCGCGGTGAGAAGATGTCCTCGGTCTCCATGTTCTTCTCGGCCATAAGCAGCCGTCATTCCCATGGTCAGTCCGTTCTTCCCGCCCGCCCCTCAGGAGGCCCTGCTTGCCCTCTCCACAGCGAGGCGGCATGGCCTGCTTCCCTTAGCTCACCCTGCCTACCGCAGGCTGGGGCAGCCTCCTCACACGCTGGCCTAACATGCGCGTCTGCACCTCTGCCTTGTCCTCCCTCTGGAATCCATTCTGAGTTAGGTTTGAGGTGTTTCCGGCTGACTCGCAGTCGGCTCTCCTCGGTGATGAGTGGTCCCAGCTGGTGTGTGAGTGTATGAACCGTCTCTTCACCCCGTCCAGCCTTGAATTACTTCAAGTTTTTTTTTAAGTTTATCTTTAGTAATTCCATCCCCTGTTGAAATTTCCATGTTTATCCATTTTCAAGATATTTTTCTTTGATGTCTTAAGCATATTCATGACAGGTATTGGAAAGTTCTTTGTGCAAATTCCAGTCATTTCTCCTTGTTCGTTCACCTGAATGTGACCATCATATTTCTGCTTCTCTGTGTGTCTCATGGTGTGATGTGCACTTGCTGTAGACAATTGAGTCCACATTTCCTCAGAGGGGACTCACTTTCTTCTGTGTGAGACCCAGGGTGATGCAGTGAGAAGCTGCACTAGACTCACACTGTCTTGCAGGAAGATCATGTGGGTACAGCTGGCTCCCACTCAACCACCAAAGACAGCACACAGCGCCATATACACAGGACAGGGGACGCCAGCCCCAGGCTCTGCCCCAGTCTTCAGGCTGTCCCATGTCCGAGGCATTGGTGGCAGCAGTGCTGGTGTTAGAGTTGTGGTTCTGTGCCTGGTAGTCTGTAACCCACATCCGGGAGTCGGAATGTTTCCTCAGGTTTCACACAGCACAATCACTGTGCTTTTGCCAAATGTGAGCTTGCTCACCTGTCCTCACACTCCATAAAGTGTCTCCCAGGGGAAGGGTGTGTCTTGTTGAGTCCCCTGGACTTTGAGCCACCTGTTCACACCTCTGTTGCAGGTTGCCTGAGAGCAGAGAGGCCCCTCTGTTGCAGTCTCCACGTAGTTGTAAACTGTGCTGCCACTAGCTGTTCAGACATATTTGCTGAATGTCCCTAAATTATGTCAGACATGAGTCAAAGTGAAGCAGAAAATGGTTAGTAAGAGAACTGCATAGAAGGTAGTCATGGGAGCCTTGTGAAGGAACACTAGCATGTAGATGTATGCACACCCGAACACATACACATATGCATATACACCCAAAACTATACACACACATGTATGTGTACCCAAACACATCCTTGCACCCAGAGTCAGGTGAAATCCAGTGAGAAGGGCATTTCCGCATCGCTAACCACAGCATCACGGCTCCATCCATTATATGACTCAGGTTGACACTGCTGAGCGTTCATTGTCAATAGAATAAATATTAATTTTTGTAATTTTTAATATTAATTTTAATAAATTAAACTACAAGTAAAAACATAAATATTTCAATTGGTATAGGCTTTAATGAGGGCTGGGAGTGTAGCTTGGTAGGCAAAGTACCTGCCTAGCATACAAAGGCCCTAAGACCACATGTCAGTGCCATATAACACTGGCATGGTGACACATAACTGTCATCACTCAGGAAATGGAACGAGAAGTTTAAGGTCATAGTCAGCTAAATAAGGAATTTGAGACCAGCATAGGTTACATGAAACACACACACACACACACACACACACACACACACACACACACGCTTCAATGATTTAATAGGAACATCCTTAGTTGTCTATGATAATTCTATGAAAGTGGTTTCTAACCATGTTACATAAATGCACACACACTCTATTTCTGAGTCTGGAAATAATGAGAAATAGACTAAAGAGGTTAACTACAGAATGGTAATTTATGGCAAGTCCTGATCCTTGGGAGCTGTTGGAAGGTTGTCTACGTGCCCTGCAAAACCACAGTACTTGTCTAAAGCCCATCAACCTGAGTTTCCTAATTCATTCATGAAATTTTTTTTCTGGTGTTGACTATTTAAAAGCAGAGACAGATTATGGGGAATGTTAGTGCTTGGCCCTTTAGAATAGTACCTTTTGTTTATGTGG